>JAQMYL010000037.1:26051584-26079140 GCA_030014365.1 Clarias pachynema | reverse complement strand
ATGCAAGCCAGATCCTTTTATTTAGCAAAATTGAGATTAATAGTTACATTTTATTGTTGAGGGGCAAAGACAGGGCTTCATACGCACATACACATTAAAAAAACAAAAATAAATTAATTAATTAATTTTAAAAAATAATCCCAAGAAAAGGGCACTTGAGGCATCCTGGAGGAAAGGGGCAGGTGCTCAGGCACCCTCCGCCCCCCCCTCTGCACGTGCCTGCTGCCAACACTTAAAACCACAGTCACAGTTTGAAAATGGTGGGCTGAGGACACAGGGCCCCCTCTCTTCTGATGAACAAACACTTGGAGATTTTTACTAGTGCCTTTGTGGATATCAACCAGGGGAAATAGACAGCACCTGATTGCTGTAGTTCATTTATCTGATTTAAAGAAGATTGTAAACCTTGCTGTTTTTTTTTTTTTTTTGTCTTTCCTGGGACCGGCTGTCTTCCTTTTTGCAGAACTGAAATTCTCCCGATGAAGGGCAGTTCCCTCTCTTGCTGTCTGCAGTCCATTTCGAAAAATTAGAATATCATGAAAAAGTCTTTTCTTCCAATTCTAATTCAAAAAGTGAAAATGTCATTTTCTATAACAATTACATATAAAGTTAAATATTTTAAGCCTTTTTTTAAAATTTTGATGATTACACCTTACAACTCATGAAAATAAGCAATTTAGTATCTCAAATATTTGAATATCTCTCAAGATCAATCAATCAATCAATCAAAAAAAAAAAAAGCTACAGGAATACAGAAATGTCCAACTTCTGAAAAATAAAATGTTAATTTATTCACTTCATCTGGGGACATTTTCTGTGGCATGGTGATCAGCCTATGACCAGTTAGCAGTAGTTTTGGCACAGTGGGCAGGTGCTAAGTAAAAGGACATCTCTAAGTAAAATTGGCATCTCTATAAAGCTTGTCAGCAGATGTAAGCAGTCCTCTAATAAGTCCTGCTAGACTGCTGCATTGACTTTAGACTTAATAAAGAACAATGGACCAATGCCAGCATATGTCATTGCATCTCAAATCATCACTGACTGTGGAAACGTCACACTGGATTTCAAGCAATTTTGCATTCTGTGCCTCTCCACTTTTTCTCCAGACTCATCCCTTCATTTCCAAATGAAATGCAAAGATTACTTTCTTCTGAAAAGAGGGCTTTGAGCCACTGAGCAATGTTCCAGGTCTTTTTCTCCTTAGCCCAGGTAAGACGCTTTTGATCTTATCTCTGGTTCAGGAGTGGTTTAATACTAGGACTGCAACAGTTTCTATATTATGTCACATTGACTTCCACCCTCCTCTCCTTGCGGAGCTTCTGAAGTTCTTGAATTAGCTTTGCTTGACAAACTTTCTTAGGCTGAGGTAATCTGTCTTGCTTGAGCACTTTTCCTACCTTTTTTCCTTTGTGGTCAACTTTCCATGAATATGCTTCACCCCTTAGAGCACCTTCTTTGGTTTGCCCTTCTTGTGGAGGGTGTTGAGCATCATCTTCTGGACAACTGTCAAGTTAGCAGTTCTTCAAATGCAAGTACTGAACTAAACCAAAAGATACACTGTATCTAGTAAGCTGTATGAATAGGAATTTATTCAAACTCAAAATTAAATATTGTAATATTTTGGTGTACTAGATTTTTGATGTAATCATCTAAATTAAAACAAAGAAGACTTACAATATTAAAATTTACATATAATGAATCTAAAACATATAAGTTTCACTTTTTACATAAAATACTGAAAAAAAAAACATTCTTCAGGATATTTAAAATTTTTGAGCTACACTGTATATATTACACTGTCTGCATAAAATCAAATCCCTATATGAATTGGTATAATGTGTAATATGGTTTTATAACAGAAGGTCTAAATCTGGTTTCTCTTGTAGTTCAATTTGCTGAGATATGAAGTTATGTATATACAGTAAAATATACCGGCAATGGTGACAGACTTACAGTAAGTTGCATATAAAATAAAATCCAAATCTTTATTTTTTTTTCAGTTGATACAAAGGAACTAAGTGCAGTTTGCGTCTGCATGTGTGTCTCATGTTTGTTAATACTGTTAGTAAGGAGTTATAGTCTAGAGTGTTTTTGGAAACAGCCAGAGTCACATCAACTTAACCTTACTCTTACTTGCTGACATTAAACTAGCAGAGGAGAGAACACACTCTGACCCGATTGCTGTTCCTGGTATTGTGTTTTTTTTTCTTCACCCAGAAGGAACACCGGCACATGTTTCCCTCGAGGGAGAGACAGGGCCTTGGATAATTTGCATGTCCTGACGCAACTATAATTGTAAGCGTATGAGGCCATGCGGCCCTGCTTTGAATCCACCGTAACCCTGACCAGGATAGAGGAGTTAATGGAAATTCGTTAATGAAGTAATCAACATCCTTGCTTTTCATAATAACTATAATAGCCCTTGTTTGAGATTCTATTAGGCCATTCACATCTTTAAATGTATAATTAAGCCCTATTAGTTAGAGGGTCATTGTGATCTCATGACAGGAACTTTACAAGATAAACTACACAAAAAATAAAATGTTTTAATAGAAAAGTGGAATGGTTAGAGCGCTTACAATTTTCTATTAGATAATACGAAATAGGACAAAAAGGGTCCGTGTTATGATTTGTCAGAATTTCACGTGAGGATGGGTTGAGCTGGCTTAAGAGCAACCCTTCTGCTACTCAGCTGATGGGAGATAAATTGGTTTGGGTTCTCACTTCAAGGCCTTTCCTTATCGCGCACTGCACAGGTAGACAAGTCTCCTGTCTTGCTCACTGTGCTCGGTCAGACTAGGAAATAATACATTTTAACAGGAGGCTCCAAGGCTCGACTGTTGTGTCCTCTTCACATCCACCACCATGTAAAGCAATGACAAACGATAGCAATCTCGGTCACTCTTTATTTCGCTTTCTTTGCCTCTTTCCTGCTTTTTCTCCCTCTGTGCTCCCAGAACAGATCCAAAGATCAAGATCACAGATGCTTATCACACGCCTTCCTATTGTTGCTCTCCCAACAGAGTGAGCAGGGACTCAAATACATTTTCACTTTCTCTTCTTATATTAAGACATTAAGTCAAATATGAAGTTCTATAGCACTTTAAATGCTGAACTGGTACGAGGAACCAGGGTGATGACATCCATAATGAAAGATGAATGTCATATTGATTGTTACCCAGAATACCAGTGACTTCTGAGATGCAATATACTGTATATTGCTGGTGATGCTGCATGCTGGTTAAAAAAAAGAACACTGCTGTCTGAGGCATACGTGATGCATGTGACAACAAATATGCAATGTTTTTGTAGTACGATTTAGGCATCTTTTATGAGAGCAGCTGCACGCACACACACACACACACACACACACACACACACACACACACACACACACACACATGCACACACACACACACTGAGCCTGCTCTTTCCGGAAAAGCTGGGATTTAAAATGCACAGCACACTTCACTTCAAACAAAGTTTGTCTTGTTTGGTTTTGCGTGCTGCAAAAGACCGCAGAGCACCTGAAATATCGCCTATCCTGGAGCACTACTAATTTCTTATAAAACATTAACATACCAGGGTGTTCGATTTAAAACTGGGGCTTTTGAATGTACAGAATAACAGAACATGAGAGGGAAAAAAAAATCTCCCTAAAATTCTCTATATAATCTCCTGCCACATTAATGCACTTATTCCAGAGTTTCACTTGTGCTCAGACACCATCAAAATAGACCATGTCCTGAAATGCTGGCCTTTCAGGAGCTCCTTTGAAGTAGACCAAACATGCAGAAATAACTTGGAGAGAGGTGAGGACTGTACGGAGGATGTAGCAATAATTACCAGCAGTTCCTGTAGTTCGTGTAATGTGCAAATAGTGTTCATGACTGTGTGTACAGTTCCCATAGACGGATGCGTCTATTAAGCATTGGCAACAAGTTATCCGTCAAGTTTCAAGGATCGGACCTTACAATCACTGAATGTTTGCAGGAGTGTGCACAGTGGGCTCCAAGCCACCTCATTCACAGACATACGGACTTCTTTAAAACGTGTCCACCGTTCAATTGTTTTCCCTACGGATAAGAGCGTCATCACCCTACTGTCTTCTGTAAATGTCAAACAGTTTTATGATGAATTTTACAAGAAAATTCATCGCAGTTTGACTCAAACACCCCTTGTAATAATGATCCCATTTGACAAACATCATTATAGCGCAATTACTGTGCATCATTTGATTTTTATAATTATCTCTTTGGAATGTGTGTTATGTTAGGTAAATGTGGCCCACAAATAAGCATTTGAAGCTATGATGAAATATGTCTATATTTTATGTGCTTTCTATAGTTTTTGTCCAAAATATCAAACCGAACAAGGTGTTACCAAAAGTTTTGTCATTTTAAGATACACAGAGTCTTTGGATTAGTTGTATTGTGAAGTGCCGGTCATGGCTGACGTAAAATTTTAGTTGGCATTGAATGATGTTTGCTGCCCCGACCTCAGCAATTTCTTTCTGCCCTCGGCTGTTCTGCTTCTACACTGGCTGGTTCGCTCTTTCTAAGCCTTCTGGCTCTCTTTTCATCAATCCTCTTCAATTCTTCATCTGTATATTTCCATTCAAACAGATATTGCTCTGGGATGTTTTGGAAATAGCCGGTGACTACAGCAGGCTGATCATTCTTCTTCTTCTTTTTTTTTTTCATTAGTTCCATAACAACTCAGGAGATACAGTACATTATACTTTAGTTGGTCAAAGTGAGAAAAGGCACAGTTTGTTTTTTCCCAAGTTGTTTTTATGGAGTAGTTTCATTACACAGAATGACTAACTGGACCAGTTTTCCCAACTCTATCTAAACCACAACAGGGCTTCAGTTTCCCCTTAAATTATGTGTAATATGGATGTTTATAGGCAGCACGTGGTGTAGTGGATTGCACTGGGGTCTCACACCTCCAGGGTTGAAGGTTCAATTCCTACCGCAGGTCTGTTTGTGTGGAGTTTGCATGTTCTCCCTGTGTTTGTTGCTTTTCCTCCAGGTACTCCGGTTTCGTCCCCCAGTCCAAAGACATGTAGATTAGGCTATTTGTCTGTCATGGATGGCACCCTGTCCAGGCATCTCGCAACCCTGTACAGAATAAGAGTAGAAAATGAATAAAAGAAAGAATAAATGAATGGGAGTTTATTGAATATTACATATATAGAAGATGTTGTTTTGATGGATATTTTATTTGAGGAGTTTTATTGGCAGAGAAGATCATTACAATATTGTCAGAGTGAAAAACACAACACAATTTAGGAGCCAAGCATGAAAGATGTGTAAGCATCCTATTGTATTTCTTTTTCCTTTTTGCCTGACAAAAAAAAATCACCAAAAAAGACAATTTAAATAAGAGAAATGTATTGATACCATTTTTCTCATCTAAGAATAGAACATGTAGCAATGGAGCAAATGTGACTCTGTCTGTGAAACGCCAGCTAAAGTTATTTTTTTTGTGTAGAATGATTTTATGTAGAAAGCAGTTATTCACAAAAAAATACTTCATTCAACAGTCACCAGTCACAATCTTTCACCAATACCACATGCACATTACAGGAACTCAGCTGGGAGTTATTGTCACGTCTCCTGTACAGTCCCGACCTCACTCCAAGCAATTTCCATGTTTGGGCCATTAAAGGAATTCTGGGAAGCCAGCATTTCAAATGAGAAGCATGGCAGTGGTGTACCGAGAAAACTTTCTGTCTTGATGGTATCCAAGCACTAGTGACACTGAACGAGTTCAGTTCATTAGTGTAGCAGGAGGGTAGAAAAATAAAATGTAGTTTTTACTCTCACAACTATGTTCTGTTATTCTTATCAATCAAAAGTCCTGGTTTGACTTGAAGACCCCTTATAAAACAGCTCTTCACATTAAAGTATTTTGGCATCAAATCATGCTTGTTTTTTTTTTTTTTTTTTTAATACTTTCAACATGCTAAATGTTCTTGTGGTAACAAATGTAATATTCACAAAACCAAGTTGGTCAATTTAAATTTTGAATAAAATAAACTTTGCAATAAAATAAACCTGTGCATTTGTGTATCAACCTGGACAAATCTTTTGTCATTACATTTTATCTGAAACATACACACAGAGTTTGATTCTGGAATCACAGAAATGTGACCATACACCAAAACTTAGAAATGTCTTTAACATGACAATAATTTTTTTTTTTTTTTAGATGTGTCTCAACTAGGGGATGGTACAGGTACAGTAACACAAAGTAATCAAATACCGTATTTCTGGAAAACTTCAGCATATTGACACAAAACTTGGTGCATATCATTAGAAATATGCATTGGTGGCTCCTTCGGTTGCTATAAGGCAGCACTGTTGAGAATTCTATTGATTGTTGAACCTTTTTCCTGTTAATGTTCCAATACTGACCCTTGAGAATCCCAGAAATCTATGAGCATCAATTTTCTAGCTGATGGTGGACTTTTGCACTTTTTCTTCATCAGCAATTGAGGATGTTTACTCTCAGGCTCGCAGTGTTGAATCCGTGTCTCGTCATCAGTAATGATTCTCTTTAAGAAACTTTTACCTTCCTTAGAGTATCTGTCCAAGTTTGAAATTTAATTTCAGATATCCAAACATTTCTGTTTATGCTCTAACGTGAGTTGTTTCAGCATCAGGTACACCCTCACGCAACAAAAAACAAATCACTACATGCTTCTCTTCTTTTGTGTGAATCACAAAAGTGGCGTCCATTTTCGCCCGCAATGCAGTTACAAATCAACTGATATAACACATTCACACCTGCACAGCAGTGACTGGGGAGACGGTAGCCTTGAACGGAAAGTGCTGATAAGACAGTGCAGCCAACAGAAGTTTTAACATACTGTAACTGGAGCATGGGTAATTTTTGTCTCGAACAAAGCTTCATGATATCGCTCACAATACTGCATCCATAAACAATCATTTATACCAAAGACCTTCCTGGAAATTTCAAGTTACAGCTTTACCTCTGACTGACATAAAGCACTGACACTGGGGACTCCTTTAATAAATGCTAAATCAACATCTCTCTACAGAACCCTGAGTTCATAGAGTTTTCTTTTAGATGTCTGGGCTTGGAAATAACTGGACTCCTTAGTGGTTTCATATCGAGTTTCACATTTAGGAGGCTAAAAGTAAATAAACCTAAGCTGGAAGAAGCATTCAATTCACCCTGCCAATACACCACCCTTAAAGGTTGTATACATAACCATATATCAGTATGTTTTCTATGGGGAGTAACAATCCAAGTAGGACCATTATACGCCCAAGAACTCTTGGAGAACTTTATTATTATTTTTTTTTTTAAGTGTGTAGTGATGTATTTTATCAGTCAGTTTTTTTGCACAGCTTGCCTGCATTACAGTGCGAATAAAATCAACATCACACAGCATATTTGTACACAATATATGTAACAATTCATTCTGAGGTAATGATTCGATATTACAGTGTCAGTGCTGGTTTCTATCACTTCTGTTGTGACTACTTCTGACTTTGTCATTTTTTCTATAATGGGGCATTTTTCCATCAAAACAATTCTGAAGCACTTTGTTTACTTCTCACTAAGTGAATTACTGTATGCAGAATATTTGTAGAATCAATGGAAGTCAACTTTAATTTTTCTTTCAGATATGTTAAACTTGTAGCAGTTTAAATCATTCAGCTTTTTTGTTGTTGTTGTTGCACTGGTGTAGCACATCAACTAATTTTGAGTCATTGTAATTTTTTGAAATCTTGTCAAAGCTGTTTTCTTCTTTTTTAATGAACGGCAGAATTCACTCACACACTCATCATCTATCTACGGCTTTATCCTGTATACAGGGTTGTGGGCAGCCTGGAGCCTATCCCAAGAGATTTAGGGCACAGGACAGAGTACACCCTGGATGGCCAGCTTTGGTAGAATTTTCAAATTTAAAGTTTAAACTCTTAACCTGTCAAAAATTGAATATAAGCTGCCTGGATTTGAGGGTATGAATACAAATCTACTACCATGGCCTAAAGCATGAATCATGTCTGATTCAAACTGGCATCAGTTTGTGCATTTCATAACGCCTTGTTGATGTCTTCACTGTCGGAGTGTCCTTTAGCTATTTGGAAGACATGAAAGTGCTGGATATTTTGGATGACAAACATTGTCACAGGCCCAGAAGGAAAGGATAAAAAGACATCTATCCCTATACCCCACCATACACGCACACACAACATTCTTACAACTGTTACAACAAAGACAGCCAGGCTTTTTTGAGAACGTCTAAGACAAAAACATCCTCCATTACAGAGAGAGAAGCTAGCAATAATAAGATTACTCCATCTGAGACTCAGGGATAAGAGTGCCAGTTCGCCTGTGCTTTTGTCTCCTGTGACAGCAACCTACATAATGCACCCTTAAATCATGTTCTCTTTAGATGTTTGAAAAAAAAAAAAAAGCTGTGGATGTGAAATGCTCGATGAGCATTTTGAAACACTTCCCTTTTCCCCTAGTGCTGCCGGGTGTTTTCTCGTGAAAATGCGACCCGAAGGAGCTGCGCTATACAAATGAGTTTTCCCTTCAGATCACTTCAGGTCTAAATTTAAGCGTGTTAATGAATGTGAGTCTGGAAGACAGTCGACACCTTTAGTTTTCTGCCAACATCACCAGCGTTATTTCCTTCACAGACGGTGCAAAACATTTTCAGCTTCTCTTATACACACTGGATTTCTCTATACGCGCATATAGGACTAACCAGAGGTGCAAACATTATTGTGAATAAATATGCATACATACATACATACATACATACATACATACATACATACATACATAAATACATACATACTGTTGAATTCCTTGCTCTTTCCTGATTTTTATTTCTTTCAACATTGTAAAAAAAAATGCTGCAGACATCCAAAGTATGCAAAAATATCCATTGAACAGTTGATATTGAGATGCATCTGCTACTTATGCCCTGTAAAGACTTCATAATGTTCTAATCCAAGGTGCTGTTTGTTAATTGTTGATTCCTAAGGCTATTAACGATAAATGAACTTTTTCTCTACAGCAGAGGTAGGTTTTGGCCCTGCTTTCCTTGGATGATGGGTTTGCAAATGCACATAATACTATTCTTGCAAGAGCCATACTAGAACAGCTGAACTTCGGGACCCAAAAAACAACAACTGACTTGTTGTTGGTGGTCTTAATTAATTACCTAATGCCATATATGTTATTTCATAGTTTTGCTGTGGTACTGGGATGTAAACAGTCGCTCCTTCGGATGCTGTGGGTTGTGGGATGGAGACTCCATGGGTCAGAATGGTCTGTCCAGTGCATCCTCGCTTGGATTGAGATCTGCGTAGTTTGAAGGCCAGGTCAACAACCTTGAACTCTTTGCTTGCTAAGCCCTATCTGCGGCAGGCTGTGATCCATTGGGTGTTCTTATACCTTTCTCTGATTACCAGATGTAACTTTTTTCAACAATTTGTTTCATTCGTTTTTCTGTGGGATTGGGCGAAACTGGCTGAGCTTTGGTACCCAAGACGTACCTTTAGTGCTCACGATCCTGTCACCAGTTTATTGGTACTGTATATAATCAGTAATAATATAATAATAATAATAATAATAATAATAATTAAAATAAAAGTAATAATCAATTCTCCTAAGTTATACTATAAGTTATAAGTTATTCAGTTTTCCTGGTGGATCTCACAGGATGCAAGAAAAAAATCATGCTAGAAGGAGATTTATATTTTTGTGTTGGTGTTAGTTAAATTAAAAGCTCACTGGGAAAAATAAGGTCATGTTAATTAACAGTGTGACACAGCACGATTCACCTAAAAACCACTTTATCATGGTGGTTTAAATTAGGCTAATATTTTGTAAAAAAGAACCCCCTGATTTTGCTAGAAATTGATCTACATGAAAAGGAGTGCCTTTATAAAAGTCATGTACAGTATGTGTTTTTCAGGCTCCGCCCCCAATCAACGCTCCCAATCACCTGAATACTAATTGCACACACCTGAACCTCATCACCAACAAAATACAAAAACAACTCACTTCCCTTCACTCTGCGTCTGGTCTCCCTTATGGACAAGGACTCCATGACTCACCTCTCCAAGCGATCTTCCCACGCCTCGTTTCCTGCCCTCTCATCTCGTCGTCTCTCCTGCCTCCGTGTTGTGTCCATCGCTGTTCGTGATCACCCATCCACCAGCTCCAACGCCATACGAGATAAGACATTCCAGTTCAATCTCGCTACATTTCCCCCCACATATCATCCATGCAAAACTACATTTTGTAAATAAAATGCCCGTCTGGATTTTCTTTATTTCTGTCTCTGGAGTCTGTCATTCCGTAACCATGTCAGCATGATACCTTGCATGCTCATGTTCTCCAAACCAAACACCTACTACTATTTAATCACATTCGTCGCAAAATCATGGTGGGCAAGCATTACATTAATTTATCGCTTAGCTTTTAAAGTTGCCATCATTGATGAATGTTAATAATACACTGTAAAATTTGTTTGAATTTATGATTGTATTATCATTTCTTTTAAGCTGTGGATCTATGCAGTTCCATTCTTTTACAAACCCTTTCACTATTCATTAACATCTTACTGATGATTGTAAGTTAATTTTTGCTTTTATTGCAGCACCTTTTTATTAATCAAACTCAAAGGCGGACTGGCCATTTGGAGTACCGGGGTTTTTCCCAGTGGGCAGCTGGACATCTGGCCGATAAAACACATGGTTTACAAAAAAACAGAGTGAAAAAAAAAAACTGCAGTTGAAATTCGATTGGTATGTTCCTTGATGTACTGGCTAATGAATGACTAAAATTGACCACAGTACAGTAAATGAGCTTAGAGAAACTGATGCAGGTTATGATTATGATCAAACTAATTGCTCATTTTCTAATGCAAATTTTAAAATCTTTAAAAAAAAATTTTTTTTTCTTTTTAAAATCTCTATTTTTACCTTTTACACATTATATGTTAGATGTAAGATAAATTTTGTCAATATAGCCAGTGGTGTACAATACTTCAGTATTTTATCGCATTACTCAAGTATTATTTTGACAACTTTGTACTTCAACTGATACTGTAATGTCAACTTAGGTCTCTCTAGACAAAAGAAATACATTTTTTTTTGCCAGATATGTATAAACCAATATTAAGTTAAGCCTTTATTTGTCACATATACATTACAGCACAGTGAAATTCCTTCTTCGCATATCCCAGTGTAACTGGGGTCAGAGCGCAGGGTCAGCCATGATACAGCGCCCCTGGAGCAGTTAGGGTTAAGGGCCTTGCTCAAGGGCCCAGCAGTGGCAACCTGGTGGAGCTGGGGATCGAACTCTGGGGATCTTCCGATCGAACCGGCGATCTTCCGATCAGTAACTCAGTGCCTTAGCCCTCTGAGCCACCACTGCCCCAGATATTGCATATTCCAGATGTCATTCATTCATGTTCAATTTATTAACTTTTATAATAATATATATGGGGGCATTCAAGTCAAACTGGGACTTTAATTAAATTTTTTTTTAGTAGTCTGTTTCTATAACTGTAGCTACTGTATTTTAGGATTGCACAACACTTTGGTAAAGTGCTTTAAAAATAAATTTGACTTGACTTGATTGTGCAGAATAACACAATGCAGTTATGTGAGAAAAAAACTACCTTTTAATACATTATATAATCCCCTGCTACAGTACACTAATGCATTTATCTCAATGTTTCAATATTATCAACGTAGAAAGTTTTGTCAGGAGCCGGAGCCATCATCGACTCGCTGAATGTTAAGGGGAACGACTGCAGTGGGCTCCGAGGCACCTTGGCCAGCATCATCATTCAACAAACATGAGGCCTTCTTTAAAACCTTTGCAACATTAAAATGTTTCACAGCGGCTAAGAGTCTCATTACAGTACTGTGTTTGACGTTTTAAGTAAATGTCAATCGGTTTTACGCCTTCATGCATGATACATTTCATCACAAGGCTTGGTTTGACTTGAATGCCCCTTGTGTGTATAGTTCCTGGATTTATTCCGTAGATAACATATTATTGTATTCTTTTAATTTGGGTTCCAACAGTACAGACCATTAGCTTCACACCCTTACAGAATATAATATTATAGTGCTAGAAGCAGGGCCTCTGCCATGATCCCTTAAATCAAATCAAATCTACCTGCCTCACTCACCACTTTTGTTTTTATCTTATTATTATAGTGCTCATTCATCCATAAAGGAACATCTCAATTATTTAAACTGCCTTTTCCCTGGTAAACAGCAACACTCCCCTGCTATTGGTGCATGCATTAGTTTTTTCTCCTCATTGCTGACACAATGAAAGCATGTTTTCCTTTTTGCATGCAGGCATCATTCCAGGACAAAAATAGAAGGTAGCAAAGGGTTGTTAAAATCCAATTCTATATCTTTAATATTAATGAAATGATTGTGTGTGTATCGAAACAGAATCAGTCATGTATCAAACATGCAAAAATACTATATAGATGGTCTAAAGGTACATAGATTAATTATAAAAGTATTGCATAGGTGAAGACCTGTAATCAGACCTTTTTTTGGATATTATGTAACTCTGGTGGAAAATATGATTATATTATTTATACATTTGGCTCTTACTTAAAATAGTCACCAGTTTCTCAACACCATCTAAGACTTGTTTTTTTATGGCTAGTTACCAGCTTGATCGCCTGCTTATTTTGCAATACATTTGAGAATTCCAGAAAGGTAGAAGCAATTCACATCGACGAAGCACAAAATGTAAATTTGCCGTCAAGGTCAGAGCTGAAGGGCTGTGGTCTAAGGACAATGCAAATTCAAGCTCTGCCAGCCAAGTAAAATGGCTTCTTTAAAGAAATGAAATAAGTCCTAGCTCTTAGTTTTAGGTTGCTGTTTTTCCAAGAAAAATGCAACGGGGCTATTTAAACACTGAGTGAACTAGATACAGCTACCATTATAACAGTTAATAGAATGAAAACATCAAATGCCTGAATGGCATCTGGAATATTGGGTTATCCACATCTGGCAAAAAGGCATCTAGTTTGTTATTTAGTCTTGAGAGACTATTCCATGCCCACAAATGTTCACATTTCATTCTCAGCATGCCATAAAAATCCTTATGATAAATATTAAGCAGTTTGTGACCCTTATGCAATCCCATTGTGAGCATTAAAAAAAAAAAAAACTCTTTAGCAGATGGTGAGATGAACAGGTGGAGTGACTTTATTTTTCCTCGTAGACAACCAAGCCAGCAGTAAGATACAGAGTGTCACAGCTAAATCCAATGCTAAGAAATGAAAGTGCTAAAGGCAGTATTAGATTGGAACGGTGTACACAACATACTTTTACTTTCACCCTAATGAGCTTTTTATTGTAATAGGCTTCCATTTATTTTTCCCCAAGCCAATAAACAGATTTCCAAATATCCTATTCAACCTGTTAACTTGAGGAGACTTAAATTATTCCTAGGCTAACCTTCTAAACATAGAGGCCTCAAATTCTGCTTGGGCATACCTGTCATGACACCTGTCTCCAGTCAGTGCTGAATCGATTTGTTGGTCTGCTGATGATGGGGAGAAATTGCCATCGGCAAGGTAAGTCTTCTAGTTCCTTCAGAGCCCGTATGAGGAAGTTTGCTAAAGAAAAATAAATAATACATGCCAGACAGTGTGATCGGTTTAAAGAAACACTGATGAGTACAGAAAAGCACTTTTCATAAAGCGTGGAATGTTAACATTAAATAAAATTGAGATGAGCTATACATGCTATGAGTGTTTAAGTGGTCATGAAAGCCTTGCAAGCAAATATACACTATGGTAATTTATTGGATATACAGTGAAACCTCGGATTGCGAGACGAGCAAAAATTTGTAATAAGTCTTGGTTTATGAGTACCGAGTATCATGTATCACGCATGCGCTTCTTTTTTTGATGCCAAACAACATCACGTGATCACAACTGAGCCAACGTTTTTTCTCTCTCTAGCGCTGCAGAATTGTGGGTAATCGTCTCCCCTGCTGGGTCTTAGTGCTCGTCTCTCACTGGTATAATCAACATCTGTGCACGCGTGTACTGTTTACTATAACACTGTGACCATGTGTGTGTGTAAAACATATTTTATTTTGTATATTATTGTATTTTGTGTGTACAGAATGAGTGTACTGTTTCTTATAACAAACGTGTGCGCACGTGTAAAGCAAAAGAAAGTCTCATTAGAGGTTAAAAATCCATTTTCTCCCTCTCTGTCATTATGTGTTTGCATTATGTGTGCGCGCGCATAATTTGACACCATGCCGGTTCACACTCTCTCTCTCTCTCTCTCTCTCACCTTTAGTGTTTGTGTGTGTGTGTGTGGAGGGGCCAGTCCAGCCATCACAGAGATGAGATTCAGCGCGAGCGGATTGAGGCAGAAACTGCTGCCCATGCGGGCCACGCTGCCACTCTGTCCGCTGCCCACCGCTCACCAGCCTGTGCCCGCATGCCAGCAGGCCACTGCCCACCAGACCTGCACATGCACAATGTCCCTTCCCTTTCTTTCCGCCCTCCCTCCTTTAACCCTTTCCTTTCCCATTTTCCTAAATAAGACCTCACCTCATGTCCGTGCTTTATGGTGCTGCCCGTGCAACATGGGTTGCACGGGCAGCACCATAAACCTGTTACACCACGCACTTACTTACAGTTACTGTATGGACAAGGGTTTTAATGCCAATGGAAGTTTGATGTAAAAAGTACACAAATGCATACTGAAAAGAATCAAAGTCAGTAAATCAGTGCAATATGTCATTATTATTGTGCTAGGAGAAATGCCTCAGACTGCATATGAAAGTGAACGAAGGCTCTCTGACATCACCCATAGGTTTTCTGAAGAGCATTTTTAAAGCTAAACTGAAGCCCACCTTGACAGGACCTGTCTCCATCAGGAGTCTGTAAAAGGGCAATTGGTAAAAACAAATAGAGCATAGATGTTGGTTGGAACATACTTGGTGTTATGTTGGTCTACTTACTGTACCTCAGTAGCCACACTCTAACCAGCTTAGCTTTAACTTAGCTAAAATTTTAAAGTGGCTAAGGCTAATTTATACACTAACATTACTTTGCATTTTATTGAACTCCATTATACTATACATACCCTGAACCTCATCCAATGCCAACTCCTATATTTCATATGGTAAGTTAAACTACAATGATTCAAGTTTAGCTAATTAACTAAAATGATACATACTGTAGCAGGCATCATCTGCAGTACTGTCACTCAAATCAACCGCTAATTATGCATAATTTTATGGCTTAATGCAATTTTAACTCAAGAACTGCATTTAAAAAATCACCTCTGATAAAGTTGTTATGAATGGGGAAATTTTGGCACTGGATTTTGCCACCGTGTTGGAATCTTTGTTCCTGTACCGCATTGCCATTTTTTTTTTCAGAACTGGAGGTTCAGGGATTAAGAGTAAGGTGATTGATCACCTGATTTTTAAAATAATATTAAAACAATATTAGGATAAATAATTCTAATGATATTAGGATTTAAAATTGAAATAATATTAGGACATATTGGCCATGTCGAAAACACAATTATACAAATATGGAATAAAAACACACACTTTTTATGGTAATCACCACGGCCCCTAGCTTGACTACAGATATTTATTTTTATTCAGATCCTTAAATAAAGTAAAATATATCACTGATATGATTACAAGGATGAATCTGTAAAGCTTTTTAAACCTTTCTTGTTTTAGTGTGGAATAATATTAATGACTGATTAAATTTAAATGCCTCTGGTTCCAGTTCTGTGTCAAGAGCCAGATTCCTGCTGTTAGTTAAGAAATGAGGGTTATAGACATTTCATCATTTAGGGAGGAAAAGGATTATCACTTAATTGCTTCTTAAGAATTTGGAAAGGAGCAAAAAGACATCTTCATAGTCAAGTTTGGCTTGTGCTAAAATGTGCAGTGCTTGGGGGCACAAGGAAAAGGTTATGTATTTATTCTCTCAAATACTGTAGAAATAAATCCTGGGATGACATTGGTGTTGACTTCACACTTAGAGAAGAACCCATGAATTACACACATCTCAGAGATGAAATCCTGACCTTTAATCTGCATACTTGAGCACTCTGGAGTGTTCCCTTATTATACCAGAACTGCTCAATAAGTCTTTTAATCTCATTGGAATAAATAGGTATTGTTTTCGAAATTGTTAAAAATGGTTTCTTTTAATTAGAGTCTTCAGAGTAATGCATACATTCCATAATGTGAGCACAGAGTATCTATTTGTGCTAATGGTCTGTAGTTTATCACAATGTAACATTGTTGCAAGGAGACAAAATTTATTGTTAAGTCAATGAGCAGGCAAATGACCTTTTGATTGTATGGATTCCATTTTGCATGCAGTGTTCTTAATGAAATCGATAGCAAAGAATCGATTAACAGCATTGTAGTCTAATAATGTTATTGCTTCTCTGCTTATTAATTCGGGCTTGGGCTTTTAATAGCACTTCGCAGTTATCTTAATGTCTAAGTCATGTTTAAACTGTATAAGGATAGTGAGTTTAGAAATATGTGGGCGAGTACACATACTTGTTTATTTATTAAGCTTTATATAAGCTTATGCAATGTTACAACATTTATTTCAGTCCATAATCTCATTAATTTCTCTCCAAGATGTTGTTTTGATGATAAGAGAGTTAAATTGATGCATAAAGTCTTCTCCAGCACATCCTAATGATTCTTAATGGGGTTAAGGTCTGGCCCATACAAGTGTGAAAATGATGCCTTGTGCTCCTAGGATCAAATTTGAGCCCAATGAATCTTGGTGATGTCATCTAGAAATATACCCATGCAATCAGCGAAGAAACAATCTAAGAAGAAATCTGGTAAATAATCAGTATATTCAGGTCAACTGACCTCATTTTTTGGGCAGCACATACAGTAACGTTGCTGAGCCTAAATCTGACCAACAGAAGCAACTCAAGTACCTGCATTTAATAGAAACTGAGAAAGCTAATGAGTCCAGGTGTAAGGCAGTCCCATGGTCAGATGGACATAAAAGTTTAGGTGATGTACTGTACATGCATCACCAACTATGAACAAATTCAAGAGACATTAACAAGGCTTGGCAGTGGCTTGGGACTGAGCTATTACTTCATACCAAATGTGTGAACTGAAGGTCTTATAAAGGGTGAGTAGTAATAGGGAACAGGTGTGCATGGTTAATAAACAGATTAATATGAATGTGAGTAAGGAATGCTAGGAAACCGAGTCTGTGGTTCATGGTGCTATGGAGACTAAACTCTGTAACTGCCGTTGACTGATTTGGGACCAGACAGCAGAATCATGATACAGTAGATGGTTACAGTTTTGGGGGGAATCTGTGATAACAGCACTGGAATGTTTGGCTACTGAATATGTATCTCTAACATTTTTTTTTAAATCATTTTCTCATCTTAACCAACACTTTGTCTCCTTAGTAATTACTTCTAAGTCATTCCTTTGAATTCGATCAAAACCTTTACAACTTACAAAAACGAGCTACCAAACCAACCAGCTTGTACTACAAGGCTGACTCCCAAATCCCTCTCTAACTTCCGATGAAGGGTACAATTTGAGGTGTAGAACAAGGGATTGTACACCCTAGAACACAAGGTTATTATTTCACACTATTTAGGATTCAACTGCCAAACCCTGAAAATTAGCTGATATTCTAAAGTGGAATAAGTGGAAATATAAAGAAAATCTTGTAGGTTTCTTAGGACTGTCCACCACCTCCATGGATTATTCTCCTCTGTGATATCTTCGGCACTTGGGCTGCAGGTTTGTGTCACGGCCGTGCTGATATTCTGTACAACAGCACTCCCTCTGGTGTGAAATTGCTTAATTATATAGATTTACCTTTAGAGTTATGGAAATGTTTTATAAGGTTTTATAAACATTGACCCCTTTCTAGTGTGTGTGATATTTTGCATTCTACCGCATTGTAATACCTCTTTAGGGCTTTATTTATTCAAAAGACGGTAATAAAAAATCTTCTTTGCCTGCATTTGGTACTTTAATTGTTTGTGTTACTTGAAGAAAAAGAATGGTGGATTGTAAATGATTGTAAAGGGTCTATAGTTAGACAGTACATGAAAATTAAAATGCATAAGTCAAAGATTAAAAACCCAATCTTCGATTGCTTTTTGTGTACTTTTAGAGTGTTTTGATATCTTAAAGTCTAGAGCTAAGTTTAGCACAAGTGCCGGGTTAATATGTTCAAATCAATGCCAAAGTCTTGTATTCAGAGATGCCATTCAAAGATATGTCAATAGTTCCTTGATTTTTCTCATGTAACAGTGTCAAAGCGGGAGTTTTTCAATAGCGTCTGGAACACCCCCTCAAATCAACCACTTTTGCCTTTAAACATGGGGAGAAAAGGTGACTAGTGAATAGAAAATACAAACTACAGTACTGTAGGTGTCATGAAGCAGACTTACAGATGCAAGTGCTTTTTGGGGGGATTTAGTGGAAAGTAGCAAACTTTGAGAGCAGATAAATGGTTGATACCTGCAGACAGAAACAAATTAGATGAAAATGAAACAGTGGAGTGAAATGTGGAGTGAAACTTTGTGATGTTACATGAAGAACATAAAGTCTCTGAGCTGAAGAACATGAGAGTTCTATACTGCAAGGGTAGAGGTAACAAATTTAATGTTAACTTCAAAATCATCAAAATCATTTGCTACACATACAATATACTTTTCATTTTATCCTAATTCTATTAAAAATTACGAATGTGCACAAATCGATGCCACTTATAACCTAGTCTGGGCACGTAAAACAAACAAACAAACAAATAAATAAATAAATAAATACCTGTAAAACTCTTTCATCTGTGCCTTCATTTGTAATGGGGATTTAACATATCTACAGCATGGCAAAGGTATTTTAGGGTGAAAAGGATGATACATGAATGTTCTAATGTAGCTGCCAAAAATTAAACCGGATTTTGCTGCCTCTTTCATTTTTCGCCTCTTTTTATGGAGATTTTTATCCACTTTGGTTATCACATGAAAGCTATAGCAACTGTGGAGGATGAGGCAAAAAGTGCTTTCTGCAAGACACATGAAGCCAATTTCTACATTTTTTTGAACTGCTGCTCATGCTGTGTCACACTTGGAGGAAAGCACTATCTACTTCCACATGCATAAGCTCACGAACACCCACAATTGGCTAGTATGGCTTTCACTGAGAGGAAAGAGAGAGAGAGGCATCTTCCATCACTCCACAGGTGATCGCTTTAAGACTACTTGCATAGCCTGGCCACCCCTAAAATTTCCTTAAAATGTGGCTATTCAATTTTTCATTATTAAATCTAGTAATGTGTCTATATTATTCTGCTTTCATTACTTATTTAAAACCTCTGACATGGTAGTCACAAAATTCCTGCATAGCCCTGGTTCTATGGACTCTTATTGCAATTCAGCTTCTCCATACACTGATTTAAAGGAATCATTGAATGGAACCAAAGCTGTAAGTTGTACAGACATCAAACTTGTGTCCCTTCCAAGGCAAGCAATATGAGCCCAATTCCTCTATTGGTGGTGCTAAAGTGCAAGCTTTTATGTTTTTGTGTCCATGATACCTACAAATGAATTTCTTTATTTTTTGTTTCTTTTCCAAGCACCATTTACTGTAGCTCCACCCGGTTAGCTCCACCCCCCCAATTTACATAATATACAATGCTTACTTTTGCACATCTTGTTTTACTTTTTTTTTTTTTTAACAAAGGTGATTCCAATTTACTCAGAAGAGTGTACAGAATGTAAAACGTATGAAGTTTATTATTACAGTACATTCCTGCTGAGATGGATAACCAGTATGGCTTCCAGACATCAATTAATTTTAATAAGGCAGAGCTTAATTCAAAAATCTGTAATCATAAATTCTTGACCAGATGTGGTGAAAATATATAAAATAGGAGATAGGAGTGGGGATATAAAAGAAAGAATAGAAGGGATAAGATTATAAGGGCATACACAAAGGTTGGGAGAGGTTGTCCTATTGAGGAGACAGGCCCAAGGCAAAACTTAGCGTGCCGCATCTATGTGATACAACTAAAAGCTTTCAAGTTTCAGCAACAATTTGGCAGGGTTACCTGTCATAAGAGCTATCATTGTTTTTTGTTTAGTTGTATCAGACTCATCGCAACCTCATGGACCATGGCATGCCAGGCTTTCCTAGATGCTGTCCATGGGGTTTTCATGGCAAGGATACTGGAGTAGGTTGCCATTTCCTTCTCCAGAGGACAATCTGCAGGCAAGTTGGAAACGCCAATTAACCTGCTCTGGATTTCATTCATCACTTTTACTCTATATAACTCGCCCATGAATAAGCATACGTTGGTTTTTGGTTCGCAAATTGGACACTGCACGCGCGCTGCTTCTCCCTTCCCCTAACATTGATCTTCAGCTACTATCTATTCACACTGCTGCCCTACCTCTTATTGCGCCCCAATTAGTGATTCTATGCTTAAGTTTCTCCGTTTTTCATATTCCTCATTAAAATCATTAAACTCAGTTTGACCTGTTGTGTCTGCTTTTGGGTCCTCCTGCATTGCACGGTCAGTGCTTCATGACAGAATAATTCAGCCAGCATGGACCCAGGGGATTTAGGTCAACTCAGGACTTGGAGGCACAGGGCACCCTCCTTGGCACACACCAAGGGGAGATTCAGCAGGTTAATCAAAATCTGAGGTCTATGGCGGACACTCTCACCGCGCTCACTTCCCGGATTGAACAGTCTTAGGTCTCATTACCCTCAGCTCCAGTTCTAGCTCCACCTCCTCCTATCCGAGAACCTCACCTGCCAGGCCCTCGGTCATACAACGGAGAACCCGATCTTTTCTCTCTCAGTGCTCTCTGTCTCTTGAGTTACAAGCCTCAACATTTCCCACTGAACGCTCAAAGATTGCTTATGTCATGGGAATGGCACTATGACCCCTGCTGCACCAATTACAGCACGTTCACTAACGAGATGAAGAGAATCTTTGACTGCTCACTTTCCGGCAAGGAGGCTGCTGGGCAGATGCTGAGACTCCGTCAGGGAACATGCTCAGCCTACGATTACACCATTGAGTTCCACATCCTGGCGGCCTCTTGTGGATGGAACGATTGCGCTATGTGCAATGTGTTTTTTCATGGACTGAGCAAAGCCATCAAGGATGAGTTGGTCTCTTGGGAGCTTCCATCAGCTCTGAATGGACTCATGGATCTAGCAGTTCTCATCGATTAACGCCTCCGACTCAGACGACAAGAACGCACCAGACTCCTGGTAAGAACGAGACCAATGCCCCAGCTTTGTGTGCGCTGCTACAGATAGGGAATTAAGAATACCTTTTCTGCCCTTGGACACCGCCCTGTCAGTCCAGGCCCTCGACGGAAGTTCTCTACCATCCATCACTCACTGCACTCCCCCTCTCACCCTGAGAATCTCAGACAACCATGTTGAGACCATCTCCTTCTTTATCATGGGGTTTAATGCTCCTGTCGTCCTTGGGGCTCCCTGGCTGCTCAGACATAACCCCAGACTGGGCCAAGAACACCATCTTGGATTGGAGCCCTGCCTGTCTGTCTTCATGTCTCCACTCTGCCAGAGCCCACTCGTCACATCCTGTTACGAGAAAGAATTTCCAGAACTTTCCAACGTTCCATCTGAATACAGTGACCTCCGACAAGTGTTCAGCAAGACATGTGCTATTTCTCTGCCGCCCCACAGACCCTATGACTGCTCCATCGACCTCCTTCCAGGTACTGTGGTGAAGGTGGATGCCGCCGATTCAGAAGTTGGGGCTGTCTTGTCTCAAAGATCAATCAAGGACAACAAGTTACACCCTCATTCCTTCTTCTCCTGTTGTCTCTCCTCTGCTGAGAAGAATTATGACATAGGAGATCGGGAACTGTTGGTGGTTAAACTTGCCTTAGAGGAGTGGAGACACTGGTTGGAGAGAACTGCCTCTTCAACTCATTTTAACTTCACACTCTCGTATCGCCCTGGCTCCAGAAACATAAAACCTGATGCCCTGTCTCGATAGTTCTCCACGCCCCAAGAACCAATGCCAATTGAGACAATGCTGCCTCCTCATTGCCTTGTTGCGGCTGCGCTTCTTAATATCTCGATCAGGAACCAGGTCCGAGCAACGTTCCCTCCAGTCTTCTCTTTGTCCTGGTGTCTGTCCCGATTTACCTACAACCCTGGGGGAGCCCGCACCTTTTCCCTTCTCCAGCAACGATTTTGGTGGCTTTCTATGAAGGACGACGTTCTGTGGTTTGTTGCAGCATGTGATACCTGCTTAAGGAATAAGTAGAGCAATACACCTCCTGCTGGTCTTCTGAGGCCGCTCCCGTTTCCCCGCCGGCCTTGGTCTCACATCGCTCTGGACTTCATAGTCTTCCCAACTCCGATGGCAATACCTGCATCCTGACCGTGGTGGATCGATTCTCTTAGTCTGCCCATTTTTTCCCTTGCCAAAACTTCTGTTAGCCAAGTAGACAGCCGAAATTGATGATTCTCCACTTTTGATGATTCTTGATGATGCTATCCACCCGAGACATTCCGATTAAAACAGCCTCCAACAAATTGTTGCCTAGATTCAGGCCGTTCACAATCACTAAGGTAATTAACCCTGTTTCTGACAGACTTTCCCTACCCCTCACCATGCGCCGCATCAACCCAACCTTTCATGTCTCACAACGACTGGTACCCAGTCCATTATCTACACCCTTCCCCGTCCTCCTCCTCCCCCTCAACTCATTGACGGAGGTGAAGTTCTCACTGTGCGCAAACTACTGAAAACGCGACGAAGAGGGCGATGCCTACAGTACCTCATCGATTGTGAGGGATATGGTCCAGAAGAGAGAAGTTGGGTCCCAGCCAGGTTCATTGTCGACCCAACCCTAATCTCTGACTTTCACCAACAATACACAAAAGCACCAGCTAGGTTGCCTGCCGGCATCCATAGGAGGGGGGGTACTGTCACGGTACGTCAGATCACGCCCACGGCTCGAGCCAAGTCATGATCACCCGCGACTCCTCTCCACATTCCATTCCACGCCTTCTGTTTTGCCACGTCATTCGCCAGGACGAGCACACCTGCTCCGGATTTCATTCATCACTTATACACTCTATATAACTCACCCACTAACAACCATCCCTTGACGAATAATTGAGTGCTCATAACCTGATGTTCGTTCACTTCTGTGCCAAGTTATTTTTGCTCTTTCATGCTGTCGACCCTTTTTGTCCCCGGATACGCTTTTGCTTTTTGATTTGGATTATTCTCTACACTGACGGATATACTGGCTTTGATCTTTCATTTCTGCTTCTTGACCACGACTCTGCCTTAATCCCCAGGACAATCGCTACTCAGATTACAGGTCTGTGTTTCTTGATACAAATTTGATCACCAGTGTTTCAAGCAACAATCCACTCTCACTTTTTTGCATCGGATACAAAATACGCTCAGCACCTTTTGATCTCCGACCCCTCTGCAGCCGTTTTCTATCTGGGCACTGCATGCGCGCCGCTTCTCTCATACCCTAACATCTCCAGCCACTATCTATTCACACTGCTGCCCACCTCTGATTGCTCCCCAATTGCTGATTCTATGCTTAAGTTTCTCCATTTTCCTTATCTGGCATATTCCTCATTAAAATCATTAAACTCAGTCTGATCTATTGTGTCTTTTTTTGGGTTCTCCTGCATCGCACGGTCAGTGTCTCGTGACACCCAGGACAACACGACAACACCTCAGAAGGTGTGCAGTAGTATCTGGCACTAGGACACACAAGCAGATTTTTTAAGTAGTGTAAGTTGCATGGTGGAGCTTCCATGGATTAGACTTGTTTGCTTTTTGCATTCCATAGGAGGCTGGATCGACATCCTTGAACTCTTTGCCTGCTAAGCCCCATGCATGTCAAGCTATGATGTATTGGGAGGGATGTGGGATGTATTAGGTAGGATTTATTGGTTTTGCAAGACAGCTGTCATTACTTTCTTCTACAGCTTACTGCAATAGATTGGCTACGGTATACCCGTACCCTGCTTTGTGCCCTAAGTCTCCTGGGATTGGTTCTAGGCCCCCCTTGACCCTGTACACGGGATAAAGCGGTAAAGACAATGAGTGAGTGATTGTTAACAGCTAAATGTGACTTTGGGAATTTTTGTTGATGCTTTTATTAGAAAGAAAAACTGAAGCCAGACCACTGATAAAAAGAGAAGAATATATACTTCAAAAACACAGACATTAATGCTTCTCGCATAAAACAAAACAAAACAAAAAAGCACTGCATGGCTGTGTTATCATTGGAATTCAAACTCACAGATTCCCCATGACAGGGCAAAGGTTCATCTCTTCCACCACATGGATGCTGATGTCTTTTTATCTTTGAAATATAGGCTTGGCTTATGCCTGCTAATCCAATTATATCAGACACCGCTGATCTGCTGACCAGAGCTTGAGCTTATGTGCTTATTTGGTTGCATTGTTGACGGCGATTGTTCACAGTCCAGCATTATAACACCAGACCCAATAATTTCATCCAAATAGATTTTTATTACACTCATATTTATTCAGATCTCTACGAATCCCTTTCATGTTTCCCCTGCATGACTGGGACAATACATCAGAGCCAGAGCTGACCACTAATGGCCGTTGCTTGAAAGTGGATTGTGCATGTTGTGGAGAAAAAAGGAAACACCTGCTATCTCGGAGCAGCTTGATGGGGGAGGAATGAAATGGAGCAGAGGAAAAAGTCTGTAATTAAACTGGTATCTCTGATGTGGAGGAAATCTCCACATCAGACAGAGGGTTTAACACTCACAGCTTGTGGGCAGATATTTCCGATGGTGCAATCCACGAAGAGGAAGATCTGTTTCCATTACATGTTTCTTTGGCATATCTAGTTGCTGGGTAATGATTAGAGAAGCTAAAAAGAGAGTGGGTGTCAGTATCTCCATAGTTTCATCATGGCAACATTATGGGGATTCAAGTGCAAATAATATGCATTCTTTTTTTACCACTTGGTGTGGTTACAACACATACACACAAAGTAAGCAATTCATAGTTTAATTCCACACATAGATGGGTTGATATTCAGGGTCAGAGGCAAAGCCATAATTCCTACATACTGTAGATCTATAAAGCCTTGGAATACATTATTGTGAAATACCACTGCTGCATAATATATCTGCCCTCTGTGTCCTCTCAGATTCTGGACACTCACTTATGCTGGCAAAAACCTCCCATGAGTCATGAGTCATTACCTTTCTCTACACACCACCTAGTTTGTATTTGAGTTGAGATTAGGACTTGAGTAGAGAAAACACAGCCTGAAACATAGTGTAGATGGGAAACTTTTTTTTCTTTTACCTGAAGGTGCACACCGAATGGGGAGTAAGAACGAGTGCTGCAGAAGCAGTCGTGTGATCCATCACCCTCAAATCAATCAGTCTCGCTGTCGTCCCTGCAAAGAGAGGCCGAATCCACATCTAATGGAGGTCAGCAGAGTGGAAGTCTCTGCGTTTAGGCCATCATGGCACACTGCCCCTCTGCAGTCATGGACATATGGCTAGCATTGGTGATCACAAGATCACTAGGAATGCATCAAACCCACTTTTTTTATAGACTGAATATAAATATGATTATGTTTTTTTTTTTTTTTTTTTTTTACGTCATGAGCCACCCCTTATCTTTTCATGTTTTCTTTCCAAAGTGCCAGACTTCATGGTATTTTTTATGTAGTCTTGAGGAATAGTTCTCCAAGGTTCAAGAAGGACTTTTTTAGCTCCCAATTTTTTGGCAAGTTTTTGACCTATGAATGATTCATAGCATAGAAAACATCTAACTTTAGGCCTGAACTATTGGAAAACAAGTGCAGATGATCAGGCCAGTGATTAGTATACTGGTGATGCTGAATGCTGAGTGGGTGGAACAGACGAGAGGGGAAATGAGGTTGCTGCTGAGGTTGTTACATAAACAATCAATTTTTCAGTTGTTTCTTTAGGAATCCTGTTCATAACATCCTGTTCCAGTAAAACATTTGTTATCACTTCTTTACTTTACCTTATTAAATTTAATTACATTTAATGCAATATAAAGATATCAGGGTGGCTCAATACTTTTGCACAATACTGTATACAAGGATATTAATACCTAAATGAGCTACTTGTTTGGTATTAAGCATTATGGAGCATTTAAACAGTAGCTTTAATAGAGGTTGTAAGGATGACCAAGCTAAATGGACAGAGGACTATCAGGACTATAGAGGATGAGATCCTGTAAATTGCACCTTGACACACAAGCAAAGGGAAAATTAAGCATGTATCTCAGTGCTCAGTATTTACAGATTTATAAGCGCTCTCATGTATTCATTTTACTTCTTCCCTTTATAAAAATACCATGTAGTCAGGATTGTGCAGCATAGAGGGACATATCCTTTTTTTTTCTTCACAAAATAAGCAATATGATGAACTGAATTTTATTTCATTTTAACCAACTATACAAACATGACTGAGCAAAAAAAAAAAAGGAAAAAAAAGGGGGGGTTACATAGGCAAATGAATAGCACAGATCCCCATGATCACATGTTTTCATGATTGTTTTTGGTTGTTTTTTTATGACCAATAATAATAATAATAATAATAATAATAATAATAATAAATAAATTAATAAATTAATTAATAAATTAATGAATGAATAAATATTAATAATACTCTCGTCATTTGAGTTCAACGTTTTTCGACGCCATTCTCATATTCCGGTACTGGTAAACTTTACGCGTAATAAAATAATGATAACTTTCATTCTACCTAAAAAAATCCCAAAAACCAAATGCACAGTTAGATGACTAAAGCCTCCGCATAAACACACACCAGCAAGGCTTCCATATTTTTCCATATATATATATTTTTTAAATCGTCATTGACCTATGTTGTGTTTTCCATCACGGATCTGTGCAGCTTCATTTTTAAATGTTAAACCCAGTTAGATTTTTGATCGGGTTATAAAAAGATGCAGCAATACCTCCTCTTGATAATTCCAGATAGCCTAGTTTGCAGTCTGCTTTGCCACAATTTCATTCAATAATCATGGATCGAAATAATCGTCAATTTAGGGAGTCAACATACACTAGGCTTGTTGATACAGGAGTATAAATATAAAAATTATAAATACCTGACATTACTTTTGATATCATGGCATCCCACGTATTTAAAAAAAAAAAAAAAAAAGGCAATTCCTACCTACTGCCAGCCCTGCCTTATTATAAGACAGCTACCAATTTGGAATTGAGCACGATCTACATGCTTTTGCATCATATATTCAATAACATCTTCAGTTAAGCTTGCAGTCTATTGACAATAAAGCAAACATATTACAACTTAGAACCCTTAATGGCTATGAAGGACATAACACTCTTCAGGGCCGTGCAGAGACGTTTAAAGGGGCGGGTGCTCAAAGTTAAAAAAGATAGAACAGGCTGAATAACAACAACTC
>JAQMYL010000037.1:25993461-26014611 GCA_030014365.1 Clarias pachynema | reverse complement strand
CTGTACCATAAACCTATGATAAAAATGATAAACCCTTCATTTCTTTGTAAGCGGGCAAACTTAGAAAATCTGCAGGGCATCAAATACTTATTTCCCCCACTGTATATATAAAATATTAATTACTTATATATGCTCAATATCTATTCAATCTACTGAATTATTGCTACAATAGCGGCACCATTATTGAGTCAATATGTTTTGTACTCTTCACCTCTTGAGCAGTTTGTGTTTTTTTTTCTTTCTGATTTACTTTTTCTTTTTGTTTCTTTTAGACATGTCTGAGTATTTTTTGAAACATTGACCTGAATGGAGAGACTAATCCATAGACTTCTGTTACCTCTTTGATGTTAAATCTCAAAGTTGTGCATTGCTCAGTAGATTTAAAAAAATTTTTTTAATTATTTATTTATTTATTTAATTATTTAATTCTGTAGGCATCTGCTGATTTACAGGAGACAAAAATGTCCCACCATAATAATATCAGAACACAATGAATATAAATGGCTGAGAATGTGACAGTTGAGCATTTGAGTGTTAGGATAATATCTCAAGGATCCAACAGTGACAGATTGCATACAGTATGCTAGCATTTGAGTGTACACCCTTTACAATCCATATGCAAGTTTTTACAACTTCCACAATACTGTTTCAGTTTAGGTCTACTGGAAATATATTAGAAACTTGTATTGAATTGGGGGTCGAAGGCTACAGGTCAACTCCTTGTCTAAGTCACACCTATGCTAAGGCCTAAGGCTGACCCTTAAAAATAAATCAAATGCTGCAATTTACTTACTGACATATAATTGACAATACAATTTATAGCCTACCGACTTTCTGATAAATAAATTAATGGTATCGTTAAATACATTTCAACTTTGAAATACAGGATAAAGCTATATGGACGATGAGTGAGAGAGTGAATTTTGAAATGCCGCTCTGATATTATGAAAATAGTCCGGTTGAAACACTTGACCAATCACATCAGTGATTGTGGCTGGAGTTGAGCATGAATTCAGCAAAATGAAACTCATTAAAAACTACCTGGACTTTCTGTCCTCTCCACTGAGAGAAAGCATGCACAAAGACTGGACTTCAAAGACATTATCAGAAACTTTGCTGCAAGTTGTGATAATACAGCTGTAAAGATGTAAAGATCCAATAAAGTAGGCCACACATGTTGTTAGGCAGCTGTTTACTGTATATCATCATGATTATTTCATCTGACCGTCAGATAATTTATACAGAATTTCATTTGCCAAACAGTGTGACCTGATTTTATTAATGAAGCCCTCAAGATTAATTTGATAGTTGATGAGTAAATCTATCTATCCACCCATAATTTTATCTCATGGCTTAATGCTTCACAGTAATTTCATTAATTAGTATTTGATTTTACTTTGCTCTAATCATTTATTTACTGTTTTTTGCTCCTTGTTTTGTTTCAGAATAAAGGGAGGAACTCACAACTACCATAGACTAAAGTAAAAGTATTTTTTTCTCTATTTTAAAATAAATGACTTTACCTTTTTGCTTTGTAAATATACTGATTAAATACATATGTACTCAAATACTTGAAGACTTCATCTGTGTGTCACGTAGTCGTGTAACAGATCAGAGCTCATCTCTCCCCACAGTTTGATATCCTTCTGAATAAATATTGATGAATAAACATTGCTAAATAAATATTTTCTGTCACTCTGTGGTGTAATATATTTGGACCCATTACTGATCGAAAAGCTCAAGTTTTTTTTGCACATGCACAAAATAATATTTTTGGTCACTCAAAATCTCTTCTGTGCACTACGTACTGTAACTGTATTCTCCCACAGGCTCGTGTAGGCCATGGTTGCCAGATCATGCATACAAAATCTTTGTATACAATTGTGAAACCCATGCTGATACAAACATGACGAATAAATTCAGAACGCATACAGAACTAGAACGCATACTGTAGCTCGGTTATACTGTAGATTCACATACTTACTTTCACCAAGATAATTCCCATTTTCTATTACCAAGATAAAAATAGTACCCCAATTACCATGATTTTTTTTCATTTACAGTTGTTAAGAGTAGGCACTGACAATCTTCCTTTGAAGAATAGTGAATTAAAAAATAGTCCTAGTCTACTTCATAACAAAAAAAGAAAACTTAAAAAGTAAGCATTAAATAATTTATATTTAGGTCATATTTAAACATTGGACATCTTAAATATTTTCAGATGCTGAACACAAATTTGTTTTGTTGATGACTCTCAAAAACCAATGCCCAAACTATGACCAAAAATTGGGAAATGATTCTTGTGGTCCAGTGAATCCCTAGTGTCACTACATGACTATTTAAAATTGGTTGGCTTCGAGATAATAGTGGATTGCTGTAACTGGTGTCAGAGTGAATGTGGCCCATGTTGCATCCTGTAATAGTGGTCCCCCTGTCCATAATTTCTAATGCCTATTCTTAATGGTTGTTATCAGTGAGCTAACAGGGTTAAGCCTTTTTTCTTTCAAAGATTAAAAAAACAACAACATTATTTTCATCCCATTGACATCACTAACACATCCGTGACATGTCACATGTAAAAATCAGGCATGAGTGTCATGAATTTGAATGAGGTTGATTATCATTTCTGTGCTTCTTTCCCAAAATGCCTTTGGTAGAAAAAACTAACATTTTTATAAATATACAAGTCAAAATCCAAGACACACAATGCAAGATGAATGAACTATAAGGTTTGCTGTTTCTAAGATTTAATTAGAGTAACTTCACCTTTAAGGTTATTTTGACAACCTTATCCAGCGTCACAATGTTTATTTCCAGCCAGAGTTGGCTAAAGCATTGATGATGGGAAAATTAATCCACTTTGTAATATCTTCTCCAAAACATCAAAAAGTATTTACAGTACAGTCTCAGTAAGGTTGGGAGTCTATGGTGGCCAATTCTGGCTATCTTTCCTATAACCACGGGATATGTCTTCCAATGTGGTGGTTTAAGAAATAAGCTACTCACTGTCAGTGTCAGTTAGGGTTAAAATAATTATTGCTAGCTGAAACGTGTCAATCACTGTAGTAATTATTTAATCCCAGCTTCATAAGTGTTTTTTAATTTAAATTCAAACTGCAGCAAGTGTCAAGCTGTTTTTAGATATAAAGCTTTATCATCACCATATGTCACATCGCTCGAAGCAGACTGGGAGCTTCCTGGAAAATTTTGAAAGGAAATTCGAATGAATAGGAAAAGGCATCAGTGATGAGCAACCAGCAATGAGTCCAATGTTCTCAGCTGCTGGACTGAAAAAGGTCATTTACCCCGATCATTCCAACCGAAGTCTGGGGAAGAAAGGTACACGCTTTATTTAACAGTTCAATCAGGGCTGGTCTTAGAGTTTAATGGAGCAGAAATATGAAAAGCCAACAGATGCTACTGCTCACATTACCCATCTGACCCTGGGGCAATTCATCATAATATGCTTATAATATACCGCTGATCTTTTCCCATGATTTACAGCAGGGTTGCTGGAAGCTTCTTACATGTATATTATTCATCTACAGCATTTTATTTCTTTTCTAATTTACCTGTTGTGTCCAATTATTTATGAAATACATTTCTCAGATGCTTTACTTCAGTTTTAACTTGAGATGGAGTGTCAGAGATTTGGAGAGAGGTTTTAATTATTAACATGGGCTGAAATAAGCACACATCGCAGTGCAGTGGTATTGATTTCTGTTTGTCACCTTGTAGTAATATGACTGCTATGCGTGAGTGAACGGGCATTTTCTGAGCTGAAAGGAGAGAATTTTTTTTTGAGGTTTTAAATGACTTATTGTGCTTTATTACAGCCTGAAGCCAGTGGGGACAAATACAACGAGCTTTCTCTACCCTTTTTTTTATGACAGTAAAATGTGCTAGTCAAACCAGTACTTGTACTAAAATTTCGGAAGTGACGGTATAAAATTGATTGACATTTTACAGAAGACTTTAAGTGCAGTACAATTATGAGTCTAATAGCTGCAGTGAACCATTTGAATGGTTTTAAATAAGGCCATACGTCTGGTCAAATTGTCAACAACTTGCAGAGTAGACACCACTTCACATTTTGCAGGGAATTATATAGAGGGAGTTTTTACTCACATAACTGTGTTCTGTTATTCTGTACAATTATGTACAAAGGTCCCAGTTTGATTTGAATATTCTATATGTAAAATGTACATTTCTACATAATAATATTGCATATTTACATAATATCATGTATAGGCAGTTACACAAGACCAATTCTCAGACCGATCCCCAGCACAGACTCAATTTATGAGCTTAATCTAAGTAGGCAAAAATTCTTCTCATATTTTAATTGTATACAATAATATTTATTAAATGGCTCTATTAATTAGAGTCATTAAGATTGTATTTCTAAACTTCACACTCACTGAATATTTTTTCAATTAAAATTGTCATTAGATTTATTAGAAGTTCTTGAGGGTTCTTTTCACATTTTCTTCACACTTTGGTCATCTGCATGATCCCACTTATTACAGTAGCTACAGTACCTTTCCTGTCACAAACTGAGAACCCTGGAGCAAATATGAGCTTCCTCCAAGCCATTTGAAGGCAATTCAGAGATGATCACAAATGAGTATGGCTGATCGGGGAGTAAGACTGTGCCATTCCTCCCAGCCAGCAAACCTATACCCTGCAGGAAGTCTAACTGGTTGATGGTATAATATACTGGTAATTAGTTTGTGACCTCACTCATTACTCATCGGCTATACTAGTTCGCTGAGGCCTGAAGCTTATCCCAGGAGACTTAGGGCACAAGGGGGCGTACACTCTGGACAGGGTTCCAATCCATCACAGGGCACACACATGCACTCACACGCTCATTCACACACTATGGGCAATTTGGGAATGCCAATTAGCCTAATCTGCATGTCTTTGGACTGTGGAAGAAACTGGAGTACCAGAATGACTTTAATAAATGACATTGAGATAGTGTTGAATGAATGACCCCAAAACAATGTTGCAAATACAACCTAAAAATGACAGAGCCTTTATTTATAGTATTTATGCTGCTTAACTAAATAGAAAACAAAATCATATATACTGTAGATTTGCTAAGCATTTACATTACATTACTGTAATAACATTTGGACAATATCCAACAATGTCCATACTGCAGAAAATCAACGTTAACAGAACTGATCTCACTTTTTTTTTTTCTTTCTTATTATTGTTTCTTGTCAATTGTTTTTTTTTTTTTAAATTTAAGGTCACGAGCAGTCATATAAGCATTTCACTGCATATCGTACTGTGTATGACTGTGTATGTGACAAATAAAATTGTAATTTTAATTTTAATTTGTAAAGTTCCTGCAGGTGAAAGATTTTCTGGTGCGCAATAAATTAAGGTTAGATTAAACCTATTCAATTGAAGTGATCAGTCAATTCTTCAAAATTCTAAAGTCAAGATACGTACTGTATAATGAGCGTATAACGTTTGATCACAGTTTCAGCCACAACAAACAAACAAACAAACAAACAAACAAATAAATAAATACATAAATAAAACAAAAGAGCTAAGTTTTACAGCTGTCTGAGTCCCTAGAGCCCGCTGTGAGAACCACTGCAATAGACTGCTTGCAGAAAATCCTATTATATTTATATATATATTGCATAAACACGAGCATGCTTTCTGCCAGGCAGCAAGGACTCCTGGGAGGCTTCAATTCAAACATTCATTTTATAAAATGACACATTTGAAAAATTGATCACAGCATTGTTATGGACAGACAATTTAAAAAATTGAAAAGTGGGTTCACTTGAGGTGCTGGTTGCCAGTACCAAGAGATTTACAGATATTTACAAATAAGTGATAAACCTATTTTTTTTGTTGGATTTTTTGACAGTTGTAAGTCTTTGTTATGAAATTATATTTGTTACGTAGTTACAGCAAGGCCATTCAATCTATCTGATTGTGTTGCTATTTCCTTATTCATCATTTGATTGCTTCATATATGTACAAAAGAAATGAAATGAGTGAAGGTGAATAGAAATTCAAGAAAACCATCACCAGGCAACAATTTGAGCACACAAGGACATAATAAGGGATTAAATGATGTCAATCAAAAGTAGAGAAAAAACATTTTTAATTAATTATCATACGCACTGATGTGCACTTTCATTATTTTGATACTGTATAATCAGTTAAAATGTTCATACATTTTATACGTGAGGTATTTGTTTATTAAAATCACAGAGACTTTGGTAGATACTCTACATAATCTAACTCTAATACTACATAGAATTAATAATAATAATAATAATAATAATAATAATAATAATAAATGTTATTTAAAGAAAGGTGTAAGTGCCTTTGTAACAGTCAGAAAGATTATCATTTCAAATTCTAATTTTATTTGTCACATACACACAGTCATACACAGTACAATATGAAGCGAAATGCTCATATGACCTCCCGTGACCTTAAAAATGTAAAAACAATTAACAAGAAATAAGAAACAAATAGCTGAAACTATAAGAAAATAGAACAAAATATAAAAAAGTTCAAAAAATATATAGGAAATATAAAAACCTATCTGTACAAACCTATCTGTATCGACATGGAAATGTTTTCATTTTTCTTTGTCTTTATTATTAAATTTAATTGCACATTTTCAATGTATCCTTAATTAATAAATCAGATTTCTGAATTAGTATATTATAAGTTAATAACTGTTACATGATTTCTCTGGTTAAGCATCGCAATAAAGGAATAAAACAGATCAGGATGTGCCATTACAGGAAAACATTCAGATGGGTATTTTAACATGGTGCAGGCTTGACAGCCAGGCCAGGAGATGTAATAATGAATATGAGAGCCCTTGTGCAGGGCTTCGGAGGGGGTCAGTGTAATGTGAGCATGCGAGAGTGATTATGTGCACTTCCCATTCAGAGATACCGTGGATTTATTACTTGAATAAAATTAAAAAAACAGAAATTATACTGAAAATCAAACTCAAAACTTAAAACTTCCTCATCTCCTCAAGACAGGGTTATGCTTTGGTAACTGAAATATTAAACTCCCTCGTCTCCTCAAGACAGGATTATTCTTTTTAACTGAGTTTTCTCTCTTTTCTTTTGTCTTTTTGTCTTTTCTTTTATAATACTATCTTTGTCCTTTTTTCTTTGTCTTGGATGTGTCTTTGGCTTGACCCTCTTAACGGAGTAACATGCTCTCATATCTGGTGCTACCTAATAATTGCTAGTACCTGGGGGCTTAAGTAGACACGCGGCCAGGTGTGGCGCATCTCTCCTGATTGCCCCCATGACAGCATCACCTAGCAAATGGACATACGGGTGACTGCGGATCCGCCTGTTCAGGACTCTGCAGCGTAGCCGCCTGAATATCTGCCTGTTCAGAATAGCACAGTACATTTTTCTGCGGATCTGCCCCTCACAAGACCTGCGTCGTTACTGTATAGGGTGTATGAGAATGTTTATCAAAGGAGACTAAAATTGTGAAACTTTCTAACCAAAGACTGTTCAATGCTGGACAATAATGTATAGACTATTGATATATTGCCTACTTTCTTTACCTCACTGAGTGACCCTACTGTATGCACACCACAAATATTCTTTAGCATGTCCAGCTTTAGACTGAGAATAAAACACAGAATTCAAATACATATCTACATTGCTGTACAAAAATCTTGAGCCAACCTTCATGTCTTTATATTTTGTTTCCAAGGTGCCATACTTGCTTGAATTTTTGAAAGCAGCCTTGAGAAATAGTTCTCTACTGTAGGTTTCCTGAAGGACTTTTTTGCCTCTCATTTTGGCAAGTTTGTAGCTCTTATTTTCAGTCCAGTCCCTGTACATGAGCAGTTTCAGAGGAATGTTTTTGTTTGTTAAGCCACACAGTGACCCACAAATCATTCAAGCATAAAAAATCATGTAACTTAAGGCATTAACCAGTGAGAAAGAGATGCAGATGATGACAGATGATCAGGCTGAATGCTGAGTGCTTGGATCAGACGAGAGGGGAAATGAGGTTGCTGCTCAGTTTCACTTAAAACCAATTTTTACATTGCGTTGTTTTTTTTTGTTTGTTTTTTTTAGGAAATGAGGAGAGGCTTAAGACCTATACACAGTATTGTATATATACATATGTTTACCATTATGGCATGTAAGCAAGAAAAAAAAGGCCTAAGGCACATCAGCACATGTGCAGTTGCAATCTCATGAAGCGATTTGGGTTTGAGTGACCACATTATCAGGAGGTTTGATTAGATGGGCTGCTGTAATTCCCAATCAGATATGTTTTTATTCCCATATTGCAGCACAGTGACATTTTCACAAATGTTTCCCTTACAGAATTTAATGTAATATCTGTCTGAATTTGCAGTAAATATAGTTTCAGTCTCTATCATTAGATTTTATATTGATATTTTATTTCATTTCAATACATATAATATACTGTATCTCACCAAGCCTTGAATACAATAACAACAGTCCTACATCTGCAACCATTATTACTTTCAAAGGATTAAATATACCGAAATAAATATCAACATGCAGACAGTCATGTGTGAAAGAACATTTTCCCCTAAGTACAGCTTACCATGAACATTCCAGACATAAAACCCAGCCACCTGACTGAAAACGCTGATCTTATTGGTCAGAAGCTATTTATTTAATTCATATAAAAGCAAGAGTTGACAGTTGTTCCAGCTTCAACAAAAAATGCTTTATATTGTTTGCACTCATTCGAATACATCATCTCTATGGTAACAGCTAATGCACAGGAACATGTTTGATGGACACTTCACATTATAAAAGAATCACATCAGTCTATATTCTAACTAAAATGTATATTTATTTACATAGATGCTTATATTCTTCTTATTTTTTTGCGTATTTACTTATTTTATTATTCCTTCTGTATATATTTTACACTTTAATTTCCGCTTCGGATCAATAAGATGTAATCATATTTTCTCTTGTCTTCTCTCCTTCTTTCTCTCTCTCTCTCTCTCTCTCTCTCTCTCTTTGTTAACAGATGTTTATGAAAAATACAGGATTTTGCACTCTCAGTAAAAGGACATTACTTCTTGTTTTATTTATTTATTGTTTGTTTATTTGTTTGGGTCTCATTAATTTAAAGCAAGAATGCTTGTAAGATGCATGCAAATTTATTCATCCATACATGATACCAGGAACCAACTAGGCTATTAGAGTTCCACAATATTAAAACTCAGTAAAGTCATAACCATGCTGTAAAGAACTACTTAATACATTCGAGGTTAAAATTTTTGCTCAGTGTAGTATTGGGTAGATTTTACAGTAAAAGAAATGAGGCACATTCTATCTAACATTTCTTAATATATTACTTGTCTTACATCTAAAAAGTGAGTATTTTTTTTATTCTTAATTGTTAGTTGCCATTTCTTTATCTTATCAGGGGTTTAGATTGTGAAGAGTAACAGAAAACAGTAACAAGAATAAAAACTACTTCTTTATAATATGCCTGCAACACTAATGAACTTCTGCATTAACACACCAGTGTTTCAGAAGTGCTTGGATACCAACAAGATTCTTCTTGTCTGAATTGTTATTATTTAACTAATTATGATAAGTACTGTAAATAACCATTAGTTATTTAGTTTTTTTTTTTTTTACTTTACCAGTATCTTTACCTAAAACAAAATGGTCAGATCCAATTTGTTTTTAATTAATTCATTTGTTGCCAATTAATTAATCATCCAGTATGTTCCAAAAAATAAATAGCCCTCTTTACTTTACACTCTAGCTATGATTTTTTTTTTCAAATACAAATGCTGTCTTATTCCACTAACAGCCTGAAATGCACATTGTTAAAAACATTTCTACAGTATATTACTTAAAATGTATATTTAAGATTGCTCAGTTAAAAAACACCCTGCTTGATTATATGCATACTTCAACTCAATGTGTCTATTTGTAGTTTACAAAGTGCTCATGCTGTGACTAATTTAATTTAAAAGCTTGTTTAAAAGTTAGCAGTAAATCATAGGCTGCTTAGTGACAAACAGTTCAGAAGTTAAATATGGTTCAGGCTAAGATTAAAATATTTAAACAGGCCTCAGATTCATCATAACTTCAGATCTCGTTCAAACCTAACTTACTGTACAGTATGTCATATCAAGAAAAAGCCAGCCTGTTCCTGAACCTGCAGACAGTTTATTCCCTCAGCTAACTTCCGAAGCTGTGGACCTTCTTGAGAAGCTTTGCTCTGTCAAGCTGCAAAATAAGTTTCTGGAATACTTCAAAGGTTTACCTGAGCTTCTTTGGATACTTAGTAGTGAGGGGAAGAGATCTATCCCATCAACAAAATACATGCCTTGATGTTGTTTTCACACCCATTCAGCACTTGGATGCCCTCTATCACAGTAAACATGTCTATTGGATTTTCCTCAGCTGGAGGGATTATGGATCACAAGCTTCTTTAGGGTTTTGTCCATGTGGTACTTATGTTTGTCCTTCATGATTGAAAAAAAAAAAGAAAAAAGAAGATGCATTTTTAATTTATGGAGTTTTCAATTTTGTTTGAAAACAATTGGGTATTTCTTGTCAAACCATTAATTTCAACAGCAGAAGTGTGTGTGTGTGTGTGTGTGTGTGTGTGTGTGTGTGTGTGTGTGTGTGTCATTCAGCACTTCAAAAACAAGCCAATGGCAAATTAAATTAAAAGCAAAACGTGAATGCTTCACACCAGCATCCCATAATGAATTATTTATCATTAATCTAACCCATTGTTGTAAATAGATGTAAAAAACAAACAAAAAAAAAACATAAATAAATAAAAATTACTGTTATGGATCAGAACACCCCCCCCCCCTTTCAAGATAGAAATTTGTCATAATAAAAAGCATAACAGAGGTATCACTAGACTACCTGAATAACGAGTGAATAATTAAGATTTTCATCATTAATGTGTCCCCCATTTGTATCTTTCATGATTTATTCCTTCTCACTTAATGTAGGTCAAACCAATAAATCATCGAATTTAAACATTAACTTGTCAATGTTCCGCATCAAATGTTACTTAATTATGTCAATATATATTACTCTACACTCCAACAAGACAAACCCAACACCTGTCAGTCTTGGGAGTGTTCTTCGTGGTGTTCACCAAGCTACTCAATGAGGCAACAGACAACTGTTGCTTTGGTCTCAATACTCCAGGTCTGAGATGCATTTTAGTGACAAGACGTGTGACCAGTGACAAGATGTTTGTACTTTTATGAACAACAACAATAACAACAAAACATTAACCAGAAATATATCATAGTTAAAGTTTTTAGGAGAGGATGCATCCTGACACCAAAAGTTTCTCCTTTGGTACGCATTATTGGGAGAAGTCATGTGAAACTAGGTTTATTATTGATTGATTGTTTGATTGATTGACTAAACTAATTGATTAATCATGCCAATGAGTTAACTTATAGCTTATATTCATCTGCAGTCCCTTTGCCTTTTCATATTGAAAACATATAAAATATAATAAATAATACAGGTCAATTAATATAAAATAAACATAGTAGTCTATTTCACACTCTCACAGAGTCAAATACAAGTGACAAATATATGCTTGGTAATGTTTGTGTGCAAAATATGGGCCTGATATGAAATGAAGTTAATGTTAAAAACGTAGAAAAATGTGATGAGCAAGACAAATGAGACAAATGACAAGAACAAGAGTTCTTAAGGGAAAAAAATTGACTATATGATTGGCATTTAAATCGACCTGGGACTTACGATTGTGCAAAATAACAGAACACAGTCATGAGAGTTAAAAACTACTATTATTTATCTATATAATCTCCTGCTACATTGATGCATTTATTATGTGCTTTGATACTATCAAGGCAGAAAGGTTTTGCAGTATGCCGGAACCATGATGGGACAGCTTGCTTCATTTCTGAAACTCTGACCTCTCAGGAACTCCTTGAATGAAAATGGCTTGGAGTGAGGTCAGGGCTATAGGGGGATGTGGAAATAACTCAGAGTTCCTGTAAATGTGCACAGACAGTATGCATCTCTTCTATACATTGGCGGCAAGTTGTCCAGATTTTAAAGGATCAGACATTCCACTTGCTGAATTTTTCCAGGAATGACTGCAGTGGGTTTGCCCCCTCAGCTAGGATCATCCTTTGCACTATTCAAATATTTTCCTGCAGCTAAGAGTGTAATCGCCATACTACGTGCTTGATGTCTTCTGTAAATGTCTTCATTCATGAGAAATTCATTACAAGTCCTGAATTGACTTGAGCAGCCCTCATATAAACAAACATACCTACTTGAGCTTTACTGAATGATGCTGGACACTTCTCTTTGAAGACACTGACAGCTGTGCAGGGGATCACCAGCTCCACTCTTTGAACTAAATAGGTTTTGAACATTTATTTTTCTTTGGATTTCTTTGTATTGTTGGATCTTCTCATTTCATCAAATAAGTCAAGCCTGACTTTCTCTAGTGTGTCTTGCTTTTCTTCAACACTACGGGCAGAGGGAAATAATTTACCTGTGCTTTCTTCTTCTTTGGGTTGACTGTCTCCGTCAATCTTTACCTTAATTTTTAATGTATTTGTTTTAGATTTGATTTTTTTTTCACTGAAATTTCAGCCCAATAATTGTGCATCTTTTACTTGAAGCATTGGTGCCAGCCATACATCACTGAAAAAGACCCAGGAGTTTAACATGGAAAATAACGACTTCAGCAACTGAAGACTTGAAAACTTGCAGACTTGAAATGTCGATCATGAAAGAAAATATGGCTTTGGCAGGGTCCCTATTAGTGCGGATTTATCATTCGTATGTCAGATGTATGTTCCTGACACATGGTATGATTTGTTTGCCGCTTTGACTATAAGTTCAATTTCATATAAAAACTGTATGAATTTAAATGCCACTGGTGTGATGCAGGGAGAAGAACAATGTCTTGCAGACAGCTGAACAATGCACAGTCGTCCACAGTAGAGAAGTTTACTTTTCTGTTATCTGCAGCATTGTTCACTGAACTGATTTACAGTCCTGACTCATTTACTGCGTGCAAGTCCTTGATGATTGTAGGAATGTAGTGGCCTTGTCGTGAGGTTCAACAGTAGCAAAATCCTTTGTACGGTAGTCCAAATTTTCAGTGTAATAGGAATGTTTTAGTTATTATTTTAACAAGATTTTTTTGGATCCCTGAACTGATGGACTGGACTGACATTGTCATTTGGACATGTGTTGTCATTAATTACAGGGAGAGAGAAAAAAAAAATTGCAGTTGGGTAGAGTTTGTTTTTACTTCAGTCAGGACCACTTTAGTTAAGGAAAACTTTATGTCCTCTGCAGTAATTAATATTTGAAGGCATTGTTTTGTTCTAAGACCTCCCAGCCTTAGGCAGAAACAGAACGCCCCAAACATTCATACCAGTCAAACCTCCCTGGCCTTTCATGTGCTTACATGGAAGTGCCAGTAGGAGGAGCTACCTGTGCAAATTAAGTACATAGTCAATTAACTCCAATAACAGAATAATTCGACTGACATGTAATACATACTCTGATGTGCAAATGAAGTGTTACAGGGAAACCATTCAACCATCTGCTGTACTAAATTGTGCCAAGGGGTGTGCATCTTTCATTTTCAAATCCTGACGGATTTCAGTCTTTCCTGTGGGCTCCTTAGTGGCTCATGGTACCGCCCACTAACATGATTCTCTAACATCATACAATCCTCATGTTGATCCCAATGGCAACATCATCCTAACACAATATTAAGTGGATAGTGCCTTAATACTATGTTTCTAACACCTCAACTGCTACTTGAGACATCAGGACAATGATAGTGTTTGCCTTTGAATGTTAGCATTGTGGATGTGATATGGAATCATTGATTTTATTTTATTTTTTTCATTGTTCTTAAGTATGTTCGGAAAAGACCCAGTCTACCACTACTTTTAAAGAGTTGATGTTTGGCATATAATGGCTCCAAAGTCCAAAAGCAATTGTAAGTCATAGATGATGTTAAGGAAGTGATATTTCAATTTCAATTTCTCATCTAGGAACACATTCCTAGTGTTCCTACAGTATAATGGTGTACACTGAGCTTACTTTCCATGTATCCTTGTGCCTCATTTATATGAACAGAAACCATGACAAGCTCAACATCATCTTTGAGTGTCATCAATACCTGCCACACTTTGGGGTTATACACATTTAAACAGAGTATCGATTTAAAAGGAATGATCCACTCAAGCAAATCATGCAAGGCGCTGGGTAACGCAATGCACCAGAGATGGGACGCTCTTTGTCTTTTACGTTCGTAATGATCAGCTGTGGCAGACAATGCTGCTTTGAATCGATGCAATGTATAGTTGAGCTTAGCTCATAGACCCGTAGTTCCTTTTCAAAAGCTACACTCGATGCATGCGTGAAAACGCTATGGGAACGTCTCTTTGTTCCACCGGTTGCAAAGCACGTGTGTGTCAAACACGCCAAAACTTTGGCTTATATAACCTCGGTCAGGTGACGTCATCTGATGAGGTGCACCTGCGGGTTATAAATAGGTCTGAACCGGAAACATGCTCAGGTCTTTTTGTCTTCAAGGACCGCATTGTGCGTGTGCGTGTGTGCAAGCACTTTTTCAAAGCAAAAAGAAAGCGAAAATAGAAAGTGTCACTACTCACCAGAAAGATGGCAGAGTTAGACAGGAGATGCGTGCCTCCGTGTAAAAGGTCTCTCACGGAGGGCGATCTCCACGCTTTCTGTTTTGAGTGTTTGGGGGAAGAGCACGCTATCCTCGGGCTTGAGGGAGGATGTGAGCATTGTGATCTCTTCCCTATTAAAGTCCTTTGCGCTAGGCTCGCCTTCTTTAAAACGAAACCGCGAGCCGCGGCGCATTCTGGGGGTTTGCGTGCTGATCTGGCGGAAGCGCATGAGACAGAATTGTCCCCCTCTCGCCGGATCATGTGCCTTTGCCATCCACTTCTCAAGCGCGCTCTGGCACTTCTTGTGAAGGAGCGGAAGAAACTTCCTCTCTCGCTTCCGCGGAGATGGAAACTATCACTTCAGAGCGCTCCTCTAGCGATGAGCGAGCGTATCAGGAGTTATTAGAGGTGGTAACGTGCGGTCGAACGCTTACACCACGATTCGCCATAAAAAATAAAAAATAAATCCCCAAGAGCTCAAAGTTAGATGAGAGGTTCTGTCGGGTGGCCGGGGGAGGGGCCTCAACAACGGTCCTCCCCTTCTTTGGCAACCTCCATGACGAGTTAACTCATTCATGGAATAAGCTGTATTCATCCCGTGTTTTTGTGCCATGGACATTGATTAATTCGAATGTCGTTGATGCGAAAGCGCGGGGTTATATGATATGCCCCAGATTGAAGAGGCTATCTCTCTCCTGGGAGCTTATCCTTCCTGAAAGAGCCCACACTCCCCACCAAGCCGTGTAGACTAACATCTTCGTTGGTGGGGAAAGCTTTTCAGGCAGCGGGTCAGGTGGGTGCTGCCCTGCACACCATGGCTGTGCAGGTCCGGTTCTCTGTTTTGCAGGCATACCAGGCTGACCTGCTGAGAGATCTGAGCACTGGCGGGTCTATCTATGACACAGCGTTTGCGGAGCTACACAGAGCCACAGATTTATTTCTCTGTGCCACCAAGCAGACGGCCCGTGCTATCGGCTGTTCTATGGCTGCCATGGTCGCCACGGAGAGACATCTGTGGCTTAACCTTACGGGCATCAAGTACAGGGATCGCGCTTTTCTCCTTGATACCCCCATCTCGCCTTCTGGCCTCTTTGGCAACACCGTAAACACCACCGCCACTAGGTTACGTGAGGTGAAGCTCTACGAGCAGGCTTTTGTGAGGCTTCTCCCCCCAAAAATCCAACCAGGGGATTGGTTTGTGACAATCGACCTAAGGACGCATATTTTCATATTTTCATTTCATATTGCTTTCGGGGCGAAGCCTACCAGTATCGGGTCCTTCCATTTGGCCTAGCCCTGTCACCCCGAACATATATAAAATGCACGGATGCAGCCCTGGCTCTATGATTTCAGGGCATCCGTATCCTCAATTACATAAACGACTGGCTGATTCTGGCTCAGTCTTAGCAGCTAGCGCTTTGACATCGAGATGTTGTCCTAGCTCACCTCGATTATTTAGGATTGAGACTCAACGCCGGGAGAGGCATTCTCTTTCCTGTTCAGAGGACAACGTATTTGGGTGTCATATGGATTTCAATTGCAATGCAGGCATAGCTATCTCCTGCGTGTGTCGAATCCATTCTCAATACCCTAAAGGAAATCAGGCTAGGTCAGAAAGTGATTGTTCATTACTTTCAGTGTTTTTAAGTCTCATGGCAGCTGCATCCACGGTGATACCTTTGGGCCTTCTGCACATAAGATCGTTTCAGTTGTGGCTAAGTGCCAGGGGATTTCATTCAAGGGCCAATCCCTAGAGGCAAATAAGGGTTACGCGCCAGGGGCTTCGTATCCTTTCTATGTGGTTCAGACCCTTTCTGACTTTGGGTCCCACTCTAGGTCCATCTTGTCGTCGCAAGACGCTAACGACGCTTTCCCTTACGGGCTGGACTGCGGTCTTAAATGGCTGTCCAGCCCAAGGGATCTGGAGAGGTCATCTTCTCGCGTAGCACATTAATTGCCTCAAAATGATGGCTCTATTTCTGGCTCTGAAATACTTCCTCCAGCTGTTGAGAGGCTACCATGTCCTAGTGCGGGTGGACAACACTACGGTAGTCTCGTAAATAATCGCCTGGGCAGACGCCTGGGAAAAGCTAGCACACCAGGTTCTGCTTTGGGCACAGGACAAGTTCATGTCCCTCAGGACAATTTACATTCCAGGGCATATGAATATGGGAGCAGACTTGCTGTCCAGACAAGCTGTGACACACGGGGTTTGGAAACACCATCCCGAAGTAGTCAGTCAAATCTGGGAGAAGGCACAATGTCCGCTTTATTACTCTCCGAGTCCTTCAGCTCTTCTGGGTCTGAACGCAATGGCCCTTACGTGGCCCAGACTGCATCTTTATGCATTTCCTCCGGTAGCTCTTATCTCAGGAGTCCTTGCGAAGGTCCGTCAACAAGGCTTGCGCCTCATATTGATAGCGCCCCGTTGGCCGACCAGTGTGTGGTTTTCAGATCTAATATCTCTCCTGTGAGGAGGGATCTTCTGTCTCAGGTTTCTGTCACCCAGTTGCCAGTCCCCTTGCAGCAAGTGTGTGATGCGGCACGTTGGTCCTCTCCGCACACATTTGTCAGATTTTATAGTTGGATGTCCATGCAACTCCAGGCTCGCAGGTCCTCGAGTCAGCATCCCAGAATTATGTCTGAGACCCCTTTGGGGGACTGTGCACACACTACACAACCCTGGGGGTCCAGACACTTGCAGTGCGGCAGCGTTGGTATTCTCATCTCCATAGCGTTTTCACACAGCATCGAGTGTAGCTTTTGAAAGGGAACGTCTCGGGTTACTTTGCTGTAACCCTGTTCCCTGAAAAAGCGGGAACGAGATGCTGCGCTCCAATGCCGCACTGCGGGCGTGACTGGACGTCCTTTCAGACAAAAATTGACCTGAGGATGTTTCCGGTTCAGTCCTATTTATAACCCCCAGGTGCACCTCATCAGATGACGTCACCTGACCGAGGTTATATAAGCCAAAGTTTTGGCGTGTTTGACACACACATGCTTCACAACTGGTGGAACAAAGAGACGTTCACATAGCGTTTTCACGCAGCATCTCATTCTCGCTTTTTCAGGGAACAGGGTTACAGCAAAGTAACCCGAGACGTTTCTGCTCATAAATCAGAAAATGTTCTCCAAGGCTCAACAGTGTGAGAAACAAAAGTTTTCAATCAACCCACCTATATATGGTGCTCCAAGAGAATGAGCACCTTCAGGAAATGCAGTAACCTTGACCACTTTATCCAGACTTGCCACAAAAACACCATCATCTTTCAAGGACTTAAAATCTCTAAACAGTAACTCCAATACGGGGCACCTGCCTGGATAGTCAGCTGACTTAATTTTATTGCCACATGATATTGCTGTGTCTAAACCTGACCAATTGAAGCAACCCCAGATCATTACACTGCCTCTTGAGGCTTGTTCAGCCGCTACTATGAATGATGGGTGCATCGCTTCTTGCGGTTTTCTTTTTACCCTGATGACATTTTGCCATTGCTCTAAAGTCCAATCTTGATGCTCTTTAGCACATTGAATGTTTTTTTCAAATTATTCTCATAGTTGTCTCATGGCCACACAGCTGTTTAGTACCAATTCTGTAAATTCTCATCACATTTGGTGCTTTGGAAATGCTGTCATGGTCACTATTAAACATAGTTCTGATTTCTACTGTCATTTTTTCAAAGATGCAACTTCACCAATGTCTAAGTGATCTCCAATCATGGATATTCATAATATTTTTTTCTAAGTACAATTCAGTTGCTACGTTGAAACATAATAAGCACTGATTGAGTATTTAATCAAAGGATCGTATATGCCTAAATCAAAACAGTCATTTATTGGCAGGCAGTATTAGCCATAGATCAGCCATAACATTACAGCGCAGTTGGTAATGTTGGATTGTTTACAATAAAACCTGCTAAAAGGTCTGTTAAGCAAAAAAACAAGCTTGAGATTAACTTATTATTCATTAAGCATTATTCATATTATTGGTGGTATATGTGACATCGGCACAGGTGCAGCACAAATTCAATTAATGATTTGGGTTTGGGAGAATAAATTATCGGATGATCCGACTACATGGGCTGTTGTGATCCTCAATCAGATAAGAGTCTCTCATTCCCACATTTTAAGTAGGTTTTGCTTAGAAGATTTTTATTTCAAGATCTTACAGCAAATATTATATAATTTTTGTCTTGTCACAAAATGTTACTGTACATTAATGTTTTAGTGGTCCTTTATTGACTACACAGAGACCTTGAAACAAGGGTGTGCAGTTTTAATTTGAATCTTTGTACCAAAGCTACAACCATGTAAAATAAATAAATAAATAAATAAATGGGTTAAACATTTAGAAACATATCTTGAGAACATTTGAGAACATGTAACATATAAAATGCAGGTATAAACCTTCTTAAACTATACCTAATAGTTATTACCACTACTATTACTACTACTACTACTACTAATAATAATAATAATAATAACAGCAACAATCTGTCGCAAAGTGCTATGGTATTAGTGGAAGATGAGAAGTAAACAAACAAACAAACTAAACACAAAAAGTCTTATACCATGTTGATGCTGAGAATGATGATGGATCATTATTAGGATTATTATTATGGTTATACTACTACTACTACTACTACTACTACTACTAATAATAATAATAATAATAATAATCATAATAATAAATTATTATTATAAATATCAGTTTAGTATAAAGTATTATAAATTATTAGTATTATCAGTATTATTATTATTAATATTGTTTGTTCTTATGTGTTTCCAATTAAGGGAGTTTTTGTTTTATTAATTTAGTGTTTGGTTGAAGCAGACTTTATGATCGAAATAATGAACATCAAGAACAGACAGAGAGAAATGGGAGATTATGAGATTCTGGCTAGTTGTTATGGCACACTTCTACTTCTTCTTTGTCTTTCAGCTGTTCACACTTGTTACTTAGCAATAATTAACATTTAATGGAAACACTGAATGTGTATGTTTCACAGATTGTAATTTATTAACATTTACTCCATCATCCTCTATACTACTTTTCCTGCATACTCATGTTTTTCAGGCAACTTGGTAATGCCAGCAATGTAAACTGCATGTCTGACCTGGAGGAAACCCACCCAGTATGAGTAGAATGTGCAAACTCAACCCTGGAGTGCAGGCCACAGTGCTAACCACTACGCCACCATGCCACCGCCCTTCCTTTATTAATACTAGCAACAAAAAATGGCCACGAAGTACAAGTTTAGTAATTCATAAGAAAAGAAGATATCAGTTGATTTTATAAAAGTGATAAATGTTTTCAAATAACATATACAGTATCCTTGTACAGCTCTTTATAACTGTCTTTAATCTTTTTTTGTTTTCCCTGAACAGCTTTTAGATGCTTTGTTCTATTGGTGGCTTCCACCGAAACTCAGATAAATACTTAAATAGAGATCCATTTTCTCTTTCCTTAATCACTATGAACTTGAAAACCAGCATATCTTAATTGTGTAAATGCTTGACATTTCTAAAGATAAAAGATTAGATGCATTTTCTGTGTATTTGACATGAGTTGTTGACGTATGTTTCTAGCATGTATGCAATTTTGGTTGCATTTTTGTTTGTTTGTTTATTAGAATTTGCATCCCTTCTAGCATCTTTAATAGGACTAATCCTTTTGCTCCACGTCATTAGATTGCAATTGGTCACGGAACTGAACACAGTGTACTTTTCTGGCTTTTACTCTCACTAGTGCATACGAATAAGCAAAAAGGAAGACATCAAACGCATTTCTTAATTCCTCTCCATTGACCTGAAGCAGACGGTCACGGAAATGTGTGCATAATTACTTTTATGGCTAATGTGTTCAGTCAAACTCCATCTAAGGTCCATTTGGGATGCATTTTGCTCTTTGGTCAATGGGTCACAAATGAGGGGGGGAAGACAAGGAATTGATCTAAAGAGTCACACAGTGGAAAGAAACACATTTTTAAGAATGTAATTATACAGTCTATGAATAAACAACCATCTTACAAACTTGCTCTTGTGTAGGTGGGTAAAGGAAAATTGCAGTTAAAGGAAAATATGTAATAATGGGCAGTGTGAGTCTTTTTTTCTCTCTTCTGTCCTGGAGGGTCTCCAGTACAGTACAGTATATCAGTATATACATACATAAATAAAAATAATAATAATACTAAAAATAAAAAAATATATACACAGAAGACCTTTCAGGACAAAATAGTTTTTATTATTATTATTATTATTATTTGTTATTAGTAGTATAACAAATAATATATATATATATATATATATATATAATATTTATATATATTTGTCTTAAGGACAAAGAATTTTATGCTTTATTGTGTGTGTGTGTGTGTGTGTGTGTGTGTGTGTGTGTGTGTGTGTGTGTGTGAGAGAGAGCGGGGGGG
>JAQMYL010000037.1:25969248-25984892 GCA_030014365.1 Clarias pachynema | reverse complement strand
TTTTTTTTGTGTGTGTGTGTGTGTGTGTGTGTGTGTGTGTGTGTGTGTGTGTGTGTGTGTGTGTGTGTGTGTGTGTTAATGCTAGAATGGTCACTGTTTGGGTACGTATTATAGGACAGTGTTAAACAAAAAACACCCACATGAATGCATGCATAATTGCAAACATAATTCACTGCAACATTGCAGTATTGTTCATTATACCACAATACTGGATTCTAAAATATGATTGGTCAGGTGTTGTAGCAGTTTCCAGCTGGAAATTAAATTACAGGTTTATATTAATGAGCTCTTTCTTGTTGGTTTACTAATAATATTAATAATAATAATAGATGAACTGGTCCGGGCGGACTATAACATCAGCTCAAAGGAGTTGGGTAAGTTATATTGCTATAACCAGCTTCAGAAAGAGATTAAAGGACTCTAGAAAACAGATGCCGAAGTGATCCCTATTGTAATCAGGCCCACTGGAGTGGTCGCAAAATCCATCAAGCGATACAGGGAGAAACTATCGGCCAATATAGAGATAACAATCCTTCAAAAACAAGCACTGAAATGCACAGCATCCATCGTCAGCAATGTCCTCAGCATCAACAGCAACTAACCTCGAATTGTAATTATTAAATAATGATAATTATATATATGTTATATATATGTTATATATATATATATATAACAATTTAGAATAATTTAGAAAATTTTGTTTTTAGTAAGTGTTTTGAAAAAAAAAACTATCATAAGTTAATGAGATTAACTATAATACTTAATGAGATGAGCTCTATGACTCATATGCTTTATGAGCACTGACTTCAACATTTTTAGTGAATCATTGCACCATTTTTGGCTTAAGTGAAGTATAATGAACTCATTATTTTTGAGTCATGGTGACAAACCTATAATGCTGGATGAAATAAAGCTTAAAAAAGCTATATGTGTCAATTAAAAAAATTATGCAGTACTGTGCAAATGTCTTCATAGAAAATAAATAAATTATGTTGATTAAATTAAAGGGAAACAAATGTTTTACTGTGCATAAGGATACAATTAAAAATGGTTGTTTATTTAACAACCTCAGCAGCAACCTCATTTCCCTCTAAAACTGGTCAGATACAGAGACTGCACTGTAAATGAAAGCTAAAAACTTGGCAAAAATAAGAGACAGATATCCTTCAGGGAGCATGGTGAACTATGCTTCAAGACTACATTAAAAATACAAGAAAGTCTGTCTGTTTGGAGACAAAATTTGAAGAAATCTGGGGTGAATCAAGACTTTTTCATGGTATTAGTTTTTCGACATATAGAGTTAATTGGTTCAAAATTATAGTTTTTTGTTGTTTTAGCTATTAACGAATAATTCACCTAACTATTAAACCATTATCAGCTTTGTTCTTGCTGGAATCATAGTGGGTCCCATGCCTATCCAGGGAACAGTGTGTGAGGTCGAAACCTGCTATTTATGGGAAACCATCTACTGTGGTGCACATGCATACAACATTCATACACACCTAGGGAAAAATGTACCTTATCCAAGTTCTTGAGAAAAGATGCCCAGAAACGTTACACAATCATCCAAATACCAGACGAAATCTGGGACCCTGAAGCTATAAGGCAAGAACACTACTTACTACCAGGGTAAAGCAAGGAATAGCAATAGATAAGGAAACCATTGCAAACAGAAAAAAAAGATGTATGCTTCCTCAGTCTGTACATTGGTACAGAGGACATCACTGCATTTGCTCTGCCTTATATCCTTTAAAGGTAACATGTAATTTAAGAACACTGGAGAGTGTTCCCAAAACGATAACATTCATTAAACCTCTGAAATCTTCTGAGCATGATTCAAAGCTGAGTCATATCACCTGCTGGATCTGACATCCCATATAATTCCAGACAATAATTGCTTTAACAACCTTTTTACGACAGCCATGCTGAATGTTTTTGTTCAACCGCAGCTCTGACAATAGTTTCAACCGCAAGTCAACCACGTCAGTGGAAATATCTTTAGAACAAATTACTTGTTATAGTGAGAAGGTCCATTTATTTATTTATTTATTTTTACCTAATTAATTTCAAGAAAGAAAGAGAGACTGGTGATTAAAGGTTATTAATAGTTGCTACGAGGGTGAGTCAAAGACTATCCATACTCTGGTTATATTAAAACTTCCGTTGTCTTATCAGCACTTCATCAAGGCTACTGTCTCTCCAGTCACTGCTGTGCAGGTGTTAATTTGTTACATCGGTTCATTTGTAACTCCGGTGCGATCAAATATTTAATGTCCAGTGATTCATTTTTGTGGTCTGAGGGTGTACCTGGTGCTAAAACAACTTACGGAAGAGCATAAATAGAAGCACTTGGATATCCAGAACAAAATTTAGATCGATTTAAGAAAGTTTCTTAAAGAAAACCATTTCTGGTGACAAGACATGGTTTCATCACTATGAGCCTGAGAGTAAACAGCAGGGTATGGAATAAAAACATCTTCAATCGCCAAACAAAAAGAAGTTAAAAAGTCAACCCTCTGCTAGAAAGCTAAGTTGATGCTTACAGTTTTCTAGGGTTCTCAAAAACATTATGGAACATTAGCAAGAAAAAGGTTCAACAATCATCAGTACTCGTTGCAGTACAATGCTTATTAATGAGTTGAAGCCTAAACTACGATTAAATGTAGAGGTCTGCTTTCCAAGAGTGTTGCGATCTTGCATGACAATGAACACTTCTGCGCACACTGTCCACTCTCTACAAAAACCTAATTTTCAGGTGTTTAAGCATCCTACCTATAGTCCTCGCTATATCGCTATATCAGACTTTCACCTGTTTGGTCCCCTGAAGGCAGACCTATGAGGACGATTAGTTGACTCACTCTCGTACTTGTACCAATTAAATTATATCCAGTGCTTGTGCCAGAGCCATGAGTTAAAATTTGCTAATTCAAAATCACATGGTATGACCCATACAGGATAAGCAGTATAAAAGATAAATGAATGATTGATATCAGCTAATTTTCTGGTCCACTCTTTGTTACATTTTAAATGCTCATTTTATTCTCCACCAATTTACTCATAAAGGCAATTAATACAGTTACAGGCATGAACTGTTTTTAAGGCACATCCAATCAAACAGGTGATATCACACTTAGAAAGGGTCAGAGGATTAATGAGTATTATCCCATTGGATACACTGACACTGTAGTGACCTGAAATCAGATCTACCTTTAATTAGATGTTGAAAAAAAAAAGAAGAAGAAGAAGAAGCCCTGATCTGAAAAGTGCTTTTATTAAACCAGATCCCATTAAGCTTAATGACAGAGAGCAACATCACACATGTAAATCAAGTTCCCTCACGCTCACTCACTCATCATCTATACTACTTTATCCTGTATTCAGGTTCGTGGTAAATCAAGTTCCAAAATTACTAAATAGTCAACAAGTGTTCTAGTTCAAGTGGCAGGAATTGTAGAGCTAATTGTAATAGGCACCTATCTTAACCCGGGACCACTTTCCCGAAAGCATCATCTTCAAATCGTTAAAGATGGGTTCAAGATAAATATTTAATTAGGCCATCATTTTACTTTAATCTTGGGTCTATGACCCTAAGAAAAAAAATGTCTCGGGAGAGTAATAGCGTTGTGGCTTAAAGCATAGAATTTTAAATGATTTGCACAATTTGCAAGGATTTTCTAATTTGAAAGATACACTTGGTTGGTTTACAGTATATTGTTATATGAAAACTCCAACTATCCATCTAGGAACCTTTATAGTCCAACTAGGGATTGTGCAGGCCAGTGATGACCATTGCATTTATTCCCATTTTGTACAACCGTTGTAAGACCTCCGGTCAACATTCCCACGCACATTTACACACTACGGGCAATTTGGAAATGCCAATTAGCCTAATCTGCATGTGTTTGGACTGTGGGAGGAAACCAGAGAACCCGGAGGAAACCCACCAAGCATGAGGAGAAGATGCAAACTCCATGCACACAGACCTGAACCCAGGACCTGCAGGTGCAAGACGACAGTGTTAACCACTAAGCCACCATGCCGCCAATTATATATGAGAACTAGACATATAAAAACAAGACATATAAAATTTTTACATGTTGGCCAAGTTGTAATTATTTCAAATTTTTCATATCAACTTTTTGCATTTCTTAATCAGCCCTAATGCGATGCAATGCCGAGCACATGATGATGTAATGACATGCCGGCTTTCGAATCAAGCAGGAACCACAACTGAATGCCAAAATACACTGATTAAACACATGGAAACAGACATGGCTCCTGATTAGTTGGAACGAAAACCTGCAGTCGCACCAACCCTTTGTGGATAAGTTAGAAAAATTAGATCAGATCTACAGTAAGTATACTTTCAATTAGACTGTGATTTAAACTAATGGCCCCCCTAATGATTTATTTGTTCATGTTCGCCTTATCTGTTATGCAGAGAGTCCTTAAAAAATGTTTGCATGTTTACCTTAATGCTATTCTGCTCTAGTGGCTACATTTCAGAAGTAAGAAATAAAAAATCCCTACTGTCCTACTGTTTGTCCCTTTTCTCTCTTGTATTGGCCAGAATTCGAACAAGCCAATCTCCCTCCCACACCTATTGTGACCTTATACAATGATCAGCCTTTAAAATAAAATCACCTGTCTAACATTGTGAAAGTTGTTTTTGTGCCACTATTGACTCCACAAAAGCTCTGAAGGTGTGCTGCGGTATCTGGCGTCAAGGTGTTAGCAGCAGATCCTTCAAGTCCTGTAGGTCACAAGGCGGAGCGTTAATGGATTAGACTTGTTAGTAACTTTTTGTCATGTTCCTCAAACCATTCCTAAAGGATTTTGCAGTGTGGCAGGGCACATTATGCTGCTGAAAAAGCCACTGCCATCAGAGAAATCTTGGTCTGCGACAATTTTTGATAGATGTTATGTGTCAAAGTAACATCCACATGAATGCCAGGACCCAGGGATTTTCAGTAGAACGTTGTCGAGAGCATCACGCTGTGTTTTGCCGGCAAGTCTTCTTCCCATAATGCATCCTGAAGCCAGCTATTGCCCAGGTAAGTGAGGCACACACACCAAGTCATGCAGATGATGTAAGGTAAAACATGATCCATTAAACCAGAGCACCTCCTTCCATTGCTCCATGGTCCAGTTCTGATATTCACGTGCTTTCAGCAGTGAACAGGGGTCAGCGTGGGCATTGCCCATGCTTCTGTCAACAGTTCACCAGATATCCTTCTTTGGGCACTTTTGGCAGCCACTAACCACTGTATACCTGCATTTTAGCCATCACAATGTGGCTCTTATTAAAGCCTCTCAAATCCTTATGCCTGCCCATTTTTCTTGCTTCCATCACATCAGCTTCGAAAATTTACTGTTTACTTGCTGCATAATATACAGTATTCCACCCCAGATTGGTGTATACCAAGATACCCTGCCCTGGCACTCTGCTCAATTTCTCCCAGCTTTGCCATACTTTGGGCACCATTTTATACAGTACGATCTTTATACTGTAGGTAGATGTCATGGTAAGGTTATGAATTAACCTTATTTTTCCAAAGTATCTTATTGGCAGGAATTCTCAGTTTTATTAAAAATACAATCTAGCATTATCTCAAACTACTGCATACACTTTGGTAACTGATTCACTGTTAAAGTCTTACCTGATCTACTGTATAATGCAAGTCAATTATGTACTTTGAAATCTGAAATCAAATCCATGCAATTTAATAGAAATGTCGACCACTACAATATGACATTTTACTAGGATTCAAAGAACCCTTAAGCACCTATTAGCTCTCGACCTATTAGCAATCAAACGCTTATGTGAAGCTGAATCTCAACAGAAGATGAAAAGCGAGTGCACAGTAAATGATTGAAGTTCTGTTCTTCCTGACACAGACAAAAAAGAAGGAATCTGGGACAAAAACCCAGGATCTGAGCCAAATTGGTGCTGGTGCCTGTCACCAACGCTTGTTAGGTCTGAGCAGTTTGAGGCAGCGGCTGTTCAGTTGTCTGTGCCAGCCCTTGTGCATTGACATTTTGAAGCTGTTTCGAAATTGATGGTGCATTGGTGCTATGTAGAACAACAGCAATGAACAAGAAAAAAGAAAGCACAGGGAAAGAACACATTGTAAGTGTAATAGAACTGATTATATTCAAAGAGATCTCTGTATAACTGAATGCAAAGTTAGATTTTATACACATCCAGTTACTGGCAGCTTATGGCTGATACAGTGAGCTAACAAAGAGGATAATATTCCTGTCCAAATACCTCCAAATCCATCAAGCTTATCATAGATTTTAGGAAGCAGGGTAGCAGGTCATCTGTACAGAGGGTCATCAGGAGTTCTGAGATGGCATCTCATGTCTCCTCTATAGACACTACACTCACCTACCGCTTCCGGAACAAAGCAGAGCCATTCTTAAAGACCCCTACCACCCAGGTGGATTACTGTTCATGTAGGGGATCACAACCTACCACCTCAGGTGCCACACAACAGAAAGCCTCAAAGCTCACTGTAAGTGCTCTTACAAGAGCTTTTTTCCCAGAGCCGAGGACCTATCCAGGCTAGAGAGACATCTCTCTTATACATTCTCACATTGTCTTAATTTCTGAATGGCTGAACAATGGATTGAGCAATACATTTTAGTTAAGTGCACACAAACTTAGCAAACACATCATGTACAGTATACTGTTGTTGATAATAATGCAATAAACAGCTACTGAGGAATAGTTACAGGCACCTCATTGAAAAGATTGTATCCCAGGAGGAACCCTAACAGTGGATGAGACTTAATATAGTTTGAATCAAAGCCATAGTTAAGATTTTATGTTGAAATGACTTTGAGATTGAATGACCCAAACACAGCATCAGAAATAAAACCTCAAAATCTGGACCTTTATTTGGAGTGTTTATGCCGACTACCATACATTACATCAATGGCAACTTAAGTTTCTACCAGAGGTTAGAATTCTGATCAATTATAGATTGGGATGAACACAACAGCTTCCAGCCCTCAGTCCATGCATCTCATGTCACACATATCTCCTAATGTTGTAATGTTACCCCTCTGTTTCATTTTATTTCAGAAATGTTACAGTGAGGTGCATCTTAGCGCCCAAATTACTCTACTGTAATATGATATTTGCAAAAGTGTCTAAACTGCTTTATACCTGGGTACACAGAACAAATCTCTGACATTAAACAAGGTTTTTGCCCATTTGTGCACTTTTGCATCTATCATCTATCATCGATGTTTAGATTTTAAGAAGACAGCCTATGAGGTGTGCTGTTATAGAACAAAAATCAGCAAGGTGATTGTGCAAAGCTACAGTATTATAAATCTCAAAGTTGATTACTTTCCTGTAACAGCATGTGCCAATGTGTTATATTCATCTGAACCCAAAGCAATTTGCTGACAGTGGTACATATTTAATTCTGTTTAATATTAATCTGTTATTACAAAAAATGTCATACAGAATGAGTCAAAAATGATCCGCAAACTGACGGTAGAATTAATTGTATTTAACTTTTAGAAAAGACAAATGCATAATTTTTCAACATAATCTTGCTTTTCAATACATTTTGTTGATCTCTTAAAGCTTTTGTATTCCTCTTTAAAAATGTTTTGGATTGAGCTGTGAGTCAAGAATGCATCGCTGTCTTCACTTTTTCATCCGAAGTGAATCTTCATCCTCATAGGGCTGCTTTCATGGGACCAAACAGTCAGATGGAGCAAGATCAGGACTATAGGGAGCTTTATCACCTCAAAATGAAGTTGTTGCAGAGTGTCGACACTGTGCAAGATTATAACGGTCTTGGACATTGGTACTCTGTGTTTAATCCAAAGTTTCGGCTTCAGCTCTTCAATAAGCATCTCGCAATAACGAGCGCTGTTGATTTCCCGGATAATGTTTCAACTCTGGCCCTTGAGAATCCCAAAAAACCATAAGCAACAATTTTCCAGCTGATAGATGACTTCTACTTTGCCGTTTACTCTCAGTGATGATCCATGTCACCAGTAATGATTGGATTTAATTACTGTACTTTTCACCTTCCTTAGAGTAACGATCCAAATTATGTTTGTGGATATCCAAACACTTTCTCCATAGTGTGCACAAAGGTACAACCTCAGACCACAAATTAAAAAATCACTGTATTCTGCTCTTCTTTTTTGCAAATCACAAGTGGGGCATCCATTTTTGCTCCCACAAAGCACTGATAAGATAGTGGAGCCAACAGAAGTTTTAGTATAACTGGAATGCAGATCATTTTGGGTTCAATCTTGTAAAAGTGCCTATAAACAAATTTGCTGGCAAATAGCTTACATTGAAATTATTCAAATTATTAAGTATTCAAATTATTATGTTGTATTTTATATTTTGGTAGAATGCATAAAGTCTTTTGATACTTCACTAGAGGTAATGTTTGGGTTAAACTAAGCATTATGCCCTTTCATACAACTTCCTTTATATGAAATCAAATAAAGTCAACCAGTTTTGTTCACTTTTACTGCATCAGGATTACAATCTGCAGCCAATCATCAGCGCTATTCAACAGCACAAACAGGAAACACTCCACTCGATCTATTCCTTATTAGTATTTGTATCTTTTCTTCTGCCCTAATTCGCGTAAAATCGAAGCACATTTTCCTTGGTGGCTTGAATTTGTATAAATGTCTCATGAGATCAATTGCAATTAACAGGACTGAACAGGATGCAGCAAAGAGCATCAACACGCCGAGAAAAAAAATCAAATCTCCTCTAAGATTTAGACTCCTCAATCAGAAAGTGGAATGGATACGCTTCTTGATTCTCGTGAAATTGTAAAGATATTACAGCTGCCACATGTGATATAAAGCTGATACTGAATGAAATAGGATGAAATCTGAATCGAGTAGCATGTGACAGTACAATAATTGTTGCATCGCCATGTTACAGTACAATAATCGTCTCATCCTTTACTTCCACCTGATAAAGAGCTGGAGGAAAAAAGTTAAATATTACTTAACAGCAATTAGAAGAGTGTGTAGATAGTTTTTGTTTAATTTTAGCTTCATGATTATACCATTTACCTGGTTAATATGTATTACCTTTGTGTACATTGCTCTTTATTAGCATATTTTCAATTGTTACAGGATAAATTTGTTCAATATGAAACTGTAATCCTAATCATTTCTCCTTACTGCCAACACTTTAGGAAGTCATATTTAAAATTACAGCCTGTATTAGGAAAATGTATCAACAAAGCTCCTGCTGTCAAAGCAGCCCCTGAACTGAGAAAAAAAGCTTTCCTTTTGTCAGCAGTGCCAATTTCTAGCTCTCACCTATCCTGAGGGGATCATATATTATGTATTGTAGAGCTGAGTTATACTGTTGTCTTTTAGAAGATTAAAAATCACATTAAAGCCTAGTGCCTGTATGCACATAAGGCCATTATTTCTACTCATGTAGCCAACTTTTCAATCTTTTATACCTTTAAACATGACAGAGGCCATCAGCAAAGCCCATTTTAACCATGATTCATAAATTACAGTGAGGCTTAAAGTGAATAATGTTCAAATTTAAATATGGAACTTGACACTATGGCATGTTTCTTCTTTGCAAATGTTATTAAGAATTAAAAAATCAGCTAAGGTTAGGAGAAAAATAATAGTTTCTCCAGGTTCTAATTAAAAATCTGTGATATCAGAAATGAATGTACTGAAAAAAGCAAAGCACTGGTTTTGTTCCTGGAATTCTGGCAAATGTTCAGAGTAACTTTTGTACAAGTCTTTTTGTCGAAGTGCTGTTGTGATGAATATAAGCACGACTGTGATGCAGCCATAGACATGAATGCAGCCCTAATACTGAAGATATCAGAGCCCTGCCGATGTTCAGTACAACAGCATGACCTCAAGTATGAAATTGCTTTTATACAACATGTTACAGAAAAAAAATATCAACAGGTTATGATTTATTTATTTAAAAAATGTATTTTACTCTGCCAACACATATCCTTCTGTGTGAGGTGAAACTAGTGTTGAGCTGGCAACCAGCAGTTCGCAACTAATGGTTAGTGTAATTAACAGTGATGTAATCATTTTAAATTCTTTATGGTACTACAGTATGCAGCCAAAATATGAGGAGAATGAACCAAAGAGGTGACAGTTCTTAAAAACGTACCAATAAATTTATTTTATATTTCCACTTATTCCACTGTAGAATATCAGCTGACCTCTGTGTTTCTGCATTTGAATCCAAAATAGTGTAAAATGGAAAGCTATTGCACCATTTAGAGTGCACAATCACTTGTTCCACACACCAAGTAGTGCCTTTGATCAGGGTTTAGAGAGAGCTGTGGTAGAAGCTAGTTAGCGTTGTATCTTGCAGAGAGTTCAGAGGCAATTTGAACTGACATTTTTGGAAGCAGTTACTAAGGAGACAAAGTGTTGTTTACAATGATGTAACATTTTCAGGTGTGTTTTCTTTGCTAAAAGTGATTCCACTTTTATATCGACCTTTAATTCATGCTGGTGACTGACAGTTTATGTAAACATCCTTTGATGTGAAGTGATACAGTACATATATGTTATAGGTATGGAGAGCCACACCACGAGATGTATTAATGCATGTACAGTATAAAAGAGCCCTAACGCAGGGCTTTAAAAGGGGTCAATGAAATAGGAGTATGTATGTGAGAGTGCTTGTGATACGCACAGGAAGACCTTTCCGTTTTTAGATGGCGTGGGATTATTAATTAGAAACTTAAAAGGAAATAAAAGAAAACTGAAAACACAGTAAACAGAGCTCGGACTTCAATGCGAGAATGGATGGGGCTCTGGAAACTAAAACTAAAACTATATTCTCTCTGGGCCTATGCCCTTACCGAGGATTTATAGTAGAGAGAGTTTCATAATTTGTGGTTTGCACTAAACTAAGAGCGCACGCTGAACTGAGGCGTGTCGCTCTCTCTCCCTCTCTCTCTCTGTGCGCATGCGCTGGGTGTGAGGACAACGCGAGGCTGTTTGGCATCTTGCCAAGTTTTGTGATCTACTGCCGAGTTTATTTATTTATTTATCTTTGGTTAATGTTATTAGAAAAAAAAAAAAGTTTATAGTGAGAGAGAGTGAGCGAAGCACCATGGCCTCTGAGGCCGGTGGGGAAAGTTTGTCTCTCCGGAATGGCGTCAGGTGCGTCCCGGACAATGGTGTACTGGTGGAGGAGGTACTGTTAGTGGTGGGAGAGCAGGTCGGGTGTGAGAACATCTACTCAGCCTTCCGGATGAACAAAGCGGTGGTGGTGTTTTTAAAAAAGACGAACCTCGTGAGTGCGCTCATAAAGAGCGGAATAACCCTGAGAGGATCTGCGATCCAGGTCAGCCCTCTGTCTGCCCCCGCAACGAGAGTGGTGATCTCTAATGTGCCTCCGTTCATACAGGACGAGGTGATCATGAGTAGCTGGCCCGATTCGGGAGGTTCGTCAGCCCCATGAGAGCCATCCCGTTTGGGTGTAAGAGCTCCAGCGTGAAGCACTGTCCTTCCGGAGACAGGTCCTGATGGTTTTAACTAACCAAGAAGGCACACTTAATGTGAACTTTAAGTGTAAAGCGGGGGACAGCAGCTACACCGTTTTTAGCTACAACAGAGCCGGTGAGGTGTTTAACTTGGAAACTTAAAATCTGCCTATATATTGCAAATAAAATTTAATTAAATGATGATATATTACTAATTTAATGATGGCAGTACAGTGTGTTTTCATTTGTAAGATATGATGGTTTGGAGCTACAGTGCATATGCTGCTCCTGTGCTCCCAGTGATCCAGACCCCATCTGCCCTCTGCACCTGCTGACTTATCCCTGTGCTGAACTGGACTTCATGTTAATTTAAATAACTTCTTTTATATTGAACTTTCAGCTGTATAACACAAATGATGTTATATAATTTCTTGCTGTTAATCACCCAAATGAGGATGGGTTCCCTGTTGAGTCTGGGTCCTCTCAAGGTTTCTTCCTATTGCCATCTCACTGAGTTTTTCCTTTGCCACTGTCGCCTTCACCCTTGGCTTGCTAATCAATTTTCTTTTCATTTTTGTGAAGCTGCTTTTAGACAATGACCATTGTTAAAAGCGCTATATAAATAAAATTGAATTGAATTGAATTGAATATGTTCCTGTGGGTTTTTAAAGTGATCATAACATTGCAACCTATGCATAACCTATGCATATGTGTTCCTTCTCCAAACTCTTGCCATAAACTTGGATGCATACAATTGTATAGAATATCCTCATATTCCCTACCCCCAATGATAGTGAACACATCTGAAATGAACATGAACCCTAACTACACACCAAGCCTTCTCACCTGACAGCAGCTCTCGGTCTTACTAATGTTCTCAGGAATGCTCCAAAATCTATCAGAAAGCCATCTCAGAAAAGTGAAGGTTATTATAAGATTAAAAATGAATGTGTGATAATTAGCTGTCCACAAACTTTTAGCCAACTGACAGGTCCATACGGTAGCAACATCTACTTCTTTCTACACAGCTTCTTTCTTCATTAATAACCATGGACCAAATCGAGAAAACCCTAATTAAAAAACTATTAGCTTTAACTTCAACAAGATCCACTCAACTTCAAACACTATTTTTTGTAGTACGCCAAAAAAGAAAAACTCACCAGAGTGGCTAAAAGCCTCAGCACAGTGGCAAAGAATCCCCACCACTAGTGGTTTGGAGGTATAATTGCAGTGTGACACAAACACACCAATGCACAAATATAAACGCTAACAAGGCCACATGTATAGCTTATGGTGTAGGCACAGCGTAGAATTGCAAAAATCAACCTGCACTTTATCAAAGTTCATTCACTTACTCATCGTCTATACCACTTCATCCTGTGTACAGGGTCGCCCACACACACACACACACACACACACATACACACTCGCATGCTCAATTACACACACTGGGCAATTTGGGAGTGCCAATTAGCCTAATCTGTGTCTTTGCACTGTGAGAGGAAACCTGAGTACACAGAGGAAACCCATCAAGCATAGGGAGAACGTAAAAAAATCCATCAAATCCAGTCAAACCCGGACCATGGAGGTGCAGGTCGACAGTGCTAACCATTAAGCCACCATGCCACCTCTTTATTAAAACAGTATATGTCCATTTATTAATTCTAGCCTATACTCGATGAAATGAGGTATAAAACCAAGATTGAAATAAGATTGCAATTATACATTTTTAAACAAATTTTCTGACTACTTGCTGAAAAGGTGAGTTTGCAGTTCATGTTTTTTTTTCCAATCTGAAATCTTCTTTTCGGGAGCTATGAAGGTGCCAGAAGCCTTTTCAAATGGAAACATAAATCAAGCTTTAGTGAGCTTCCTCCCTACCAGAGGTGATAAAATAACCTTGCAGTTCCAACACTTCTGGATAAGACAGGTGGATTGGCTGATTTCTAGCACTAAAAATACATGTTTTCACTCTATACATCAGCAACCAAAAAGCTGGATACATTTCGCCCCATATATAAAGCATTTACTTAGAAACGACATAGGAAATGGAATTGGAGATGTGACAAGCAAGATTTTTTAACTTCATAATGGAAAATAATCTTCCTTCAAGAATTAAGAAGCATGGATGCAGTAAATATCAGGTGAAGAGGTTAACAGCAAATCCCCAAGCTCTGCAAATTGAGCTAGTTAGACAAAGGCAAGCTTTAGCGGCACAGTTGGTACTACTGGCCTGCTTCCAAGAATCTTTTGCATTTTTTTAAAAAATCTTTTCATTTGCTGTTGACAATTTGGCATCCAATTATTTGTGTCACTGGATCCTTTCAGCGCAGAGCCTAGTAGGGTCCTTGATAATGAAATGGACATGTGGGTATGTGTGTACTGTAAGATTGCCAAAGCTTGAGAAGGACACCAATTTAGAAGAATTCACAAGTGTGTATCGTGTGTGTGTGTGTGTGTGTGTGTGTGTGTGTGTGTGTGTGTGAATATTGTAATAATGAAATGATGGTAGCTTAGAGCAGGTGGCAGACAGTGTGCTATGTGATTGATTTCTTAGAGACAACAGCCTCAACGAGATTTCCTTAGAGATTCTGAAGTTTCACCACCCTGACACGACTGTTAATTAGCTGCTTCTCAGAGACTAGCTATGGATAATGCATCACAGGGTATATTAATTACATCCTTAGCAGCATAACATGACATATATACACACTTCTTTAACCTTCTATTCTATCGCTCATGTCCATATGCCTGAGAAAACCCATAAACACGATCACTGTAAGAATCAGGGCAGAAATCAAGCTGGCATGCATCACATTTAGACAATTTTATTTCTCACTGGCATTTAATATAATACACAAACAAGTTCATTATGTGCCCCAGGTAAAACGAAATCAAACTCATAGACGTATTGACAGTCTTTCCAGCAATTTTTCTAGAGGCAAAAATTGGATCATGGATTTTAGTTTTAAAATTTGAAATATCTCATTGGGTTAATACAGTGATTTATCCATAGTTATTGCCTTGGGGGGGAAATCCAACGCTATGCCCTCCTACTGAGCCGTGAGATTAAAATTCTCTTGTGATGAAAAATATTCAAGGGCACATCTCTATGTTTTACCTTCCACTTTTCAGTTTAATGCTCTTTACTCATACATGAGCTGAAAATTATTATCCATGCCATTAAAAACAAGTGGCTCTGAATGACCTCTCTCTGGATGTGTGCTGTGGTATCTGGCACCAGGAAGGAAGTGACTCGTTTGAACGATGTGAGTTGTGGGGTGGGGCCTCCATGGATCAGACATGTTAGTCTGCCTTGTCCTATGGATGCTCGATCATATTGGGATCTGGGGAGTTGGCTGAGTCTGCAACCTTGGGCTCTTTGTCTGCTGGGCCCTATGTGCAGTAGTCGGTGGTGAACTGAGTGTTCTGGGGCCTTTCTATCATGTTGACTTTTTTAGTCATTTGTGCTGCGTTGGCGTTTCTGTTCTGGCCTTTGGTCACCATGGGCAAGGTTGAGTCTTGGGTTTCCACGATCCTATTACCAGTTTGCTGGTGTATAATTGGTGCTCAGTCTTTTTCAGTTCACCTAGTGGTGGTTTTGATAATATGGCTGATTGGTATATATTTTTATCTAGGAGCATTGGAAAGTCATTATTCATAAAATAATTAAATTGGTTAACAGTAAGCTCATTGCATTAGTGTGAACATTAGTGTTGTGACATAATAAAAGAAACCAGACACCAAATTTGTTATTTTAATGTAAATGTATGCAAACAGACTCTTGAAAGCATAAGCTTGCTGCCAGAGTATTAGCATCAGGGTGAGTAATGCCATAATCAAAAACAAAAGACTGCTAACTGTTTTTAAAAAACCTTCTCAATTCCAAATAATTTTTCTACCATAGCATTTGAATACAACTATATGAAATAACATGTGCAAAGATGCTGATATTAAATATTTCCACACAGTAATGTATAGAAATGGGCCTAGATTTGAGCCTAGTGGGACACCATTTGGATTATTTGATATCAGAAAGCTTATTTGGAAACTAAAACTTGTGACAAGCTCAATACTTTATTAGCAAATGGTGTTTATTTACATAAGGTACAAGAGAAGTGGTACCAAGTGAAATATTTACAAGTCAAA
>JAQMYL010000037.1:25890385-25904544 GCA_030014365.1 Clarias pachynema | reverse complement strand
ACCGTCTTCATGGTAGAGTGAAACCGTCCCCAGACACCAGACGCATCCCAAAGAGACACACGGGGCATCCATGTGATAAGATCTCCACCCAGAAGCAAGGCTTTATTGCTTAAAAACAGACAGAAATCTTTAAATGGGTATGTAACTATGCAGGTAGCTGTGCAAAGTTAGTTGAGTATCACCATGTATACAGGACTGGTGTCCACATACTGTAGCAGTTACATGTATTTCGATTTTTATTTTGATATCAAACTAAAAATCTAAAATATAAATATAACAAAATATATATATATGTGTGCAAGATGTGTTCATGAATGATTATGTGTACAGTTCATATGTCATGTAGACATGTGTACAGATGCATCTGTTCCGCAACTTCGTGAATAGTTATCCTCCAGCTTTCATGGATCAGGTGTTCCATTCGATAAATGATCACAGGAACGACGGCAGTCGGCTCTGAGACACTTCGGTCAGAGTCATCATTCATGAACATACAGCCTTATTCAAAATGTTTTCACCATCCAAATCAGATTTATGCCTTTATTTACATGATATTTCCTCCTGATTTGACTCGGATACCCCTTGTATATCATATATTATATGCAAAATGTCCAAGAAACCAATAATTCTGGTAAGCAAAAGTGTAATTTACTTCAATCTGTTCATTAGCCAGCTTGCGACCAGACAGCAGTACATGTGTATACAGTGCAAATTTCTTTCTTCTTTTTTTTTTTGCTTTCAGCAAGTGAACAAGTTTTAAATTACAACGTGTGTGCCTGATGCCATCTTGAAAGCAATCAGTTATTCACATTGTAGACTATCAGCACTAATCCTCCACTAACAGCACATCTAGTGCCAATCAAAAGGGCGCTGAATGTAAGTAGCTTGCTGACATTAGATGCCATAAGCTGAGTGGTTTTCAAGTGTTTATTTAGATTTTATTTCAGTTCCCCTGAAATAGAACTGATAAGTATTATGGGTTAATTATTATCAAAGCCACCACAAATGAGGACGATAAGACTATTCATTCTCCACCTGTCTATTATGATATGCCATTTTCATGCTAAACCCAAGTAACAAATCAATCATAACGAAGGGGTAGCCTTTTTTCAGGCAGACGTCTTCCCTATATTTTGAGGTTTACTTTTTCTTTCTTTTCCATTCCTCGTTTCATATTACCGAGATCTGTCAACCGTTGGCCAGCTCATTTGAATTATCAATGTCTGTGTGATTCAGCCACTGACTTGGATGCCACGATTTGCTTCAGGTCCTATTAATATTTACCTTGCACCATCCATTGTATCAGTTATATATGCTAAATTGAAACAAATTCCGCCTCCCTACTACATTTCTCAGTAAGGCAGAGAAGGAAAGCACGCTCCCATGTGCACCCAAATTATTCATTAAACCTGACAAGAAGAGCTTTTATTTTCGGTCAAGGGGAAAATGGTTTCAGAGCATTTAACATGGACAATCAAAGACAACAGTGACAGCGCTAGTCTGTCATGTGAATAAGCCACAATGCTCAGCAGTTCTGTTTAACATCTTGTTAGATGCCATATGCTAATGTGATCTAGCGCACTTCTTCTTTTTTTTGTGGTATGGCCTAATCTGCAATATGTTTATGGATAACACTTTATGTTCAAGTTATTAATTTAGTCTTAGTTTCAGTTGACAGAAGAGCTGTGTTCTCCAAAAAATCCCATGTGAATCATTGAGGACCACTTGTTAGCTGTCCAAATAAAAGTCGTCTGGCCTTGAAAACTGCATCCACTAAGAGCTTTGGTTTTTACTGAGCCAACAAGGCTTGCTAAATCGTGTTAAAATCTGAGCTGTTTTAAAGGTTAGAAAATCAATTAAAAAAAATAATTAACTTAAAATGACATTTTAAGGGAGATGAAATTCAAGTTACGCATCCAGGCAAGCAGGTGAGGCTTATGCACCGTTAGCAAAAGGGAAAGATGGCTTGGATGGTTAATACCTTATTATTCCAAATGAACAAGCAATGTTTTCTAAACAGGTACAAATTCAGGCTGGAGACCAAAGGTTAAAAATGAAGCTTGTGGGATAAAGACCACTTTCATTAATAAAAGAACAGTGTTCAGTGCTCATTGAATTCTTCCTTAGGAATTTCCCGGTCAGAATTATAGTCTAAATTAGCCTACTAATTGTTTGTTTTTTTGGAAATAAATTCATGAAATGTACAATTAACCACCTAAAACAAAAAAGTCACTCCAAAAGATGTCACACAGAAAGTTATTACCCACTTTTTGGTACAAGTTTAAGGCATCACCACAGCTAGACTGCTATCATACAGTAGATATAATAAAGATATACAGTAAATCCCTTCACTATTTTGCATTCTCAATGTCTTTAGATCACATTGCCCTGGTTTGGTGGTGATCATATAAATTCCCTATGAGAAGTACATCAAATTCCATTGGCTGCGTTTTACAAACAACCCAAAATACATGACAATAAATGAGCGAAATTTGTTTAGCTCAAAGAGATCTAAATGTGTGCAAGGTTTCGTATGTATCCGTGAAAGTGTGTATGAGCTATGCAGCAAACTCTCTGCACTCAGGCGTCTTAATGGCAGCAGTTTCCAACCTGTTTTCTGATTTTCATAATCCTTTGAGCATAATAAGACCTACAAAAAAGACCCCCATGCTAAAAAAAAAAAAAAATCTTTAGAAGAACAATAGGGCCCTTCACACACTATCATGTTTTAAGGCTGGTGTCATAGTGCTTGGGCCACAAGTACAGATACAGATAAATATATGGATATGTGGAGCACTAAGCAGATAAAGATACTATCATTAAATTACATTCCCATTCTGTGGTAGGGCTCTACAAAGAAACTGTTTATGGCTCCTATTACAGATGCTTAAAAAAGATCTTTTTTCAGTGAAGGTATAGGTCTTAACTTTTAACTTTTAAGGGTTTTTAAGTCACAACCTTCGGTTTACTAGTACACCTTAAGCACTAAGCTGCCAAAATTAGCAAGCCTTTTGGTACAATAAGTCACATAACCAACATAATGTGTAGTAACACTGTAACGATGCAGGTCTCACGAGGGGCAGAACCACGCAAAAATGCTTTGCACTGTTTGGAACAGGTAGATCTGCAGGCTGCTACCACACGGGGTTCTAAACAGGCAAAGCACATTTATAGCACAAATATGTTTATAGTGCAAAGCACAAATACATATTCTCTCGTATAAATTCTCGGTAAGGGCATAGGCCCCGAAAGGATATAAGTTTTTCTTTAGTTTCCAGAGCCGTCCGTTCTCGCGTAGACGGCGGAGCTCTGTTTATTTTGTGTTTTCAGTTTTCCTTATTTCCTTTTAAGTTTCTAATTAATAATCCCACACCATCTCCAAACAGAGAGGTCTTCCCGTGCGTATCATAAGCACTCTCACAAACTCCTATTTCATTGACCCCCTCTAAAGCCCTGGTCAGGGCTCTTATCATTAAAACATCTCCTGATGCGACTCTCCATCCCGCACCACACGTAACAAACACTGGCAAAAAATTTCCCTAGTGCAAAACCTTGAGAAACCCCTGAGATAAAATGTCTGGCTTTTATTAGAAGTATTAATTATATTTATAGTAATGGTATTAGCCTTACACTTTCTAGCCAACCAGAATTTATTCCATTTCCAAACTATGATTCTGTTTATTTTGCTGTGCTTTTTAATATTAAATGTATAAACACTCACTTTATTGTTAATGGCTCAGGACAGTCCATTAAGACATGTTGGCTATGCTGCAGTTCTGCCATAAGGAACACGTCACTCATTTTTAATTATGTTCATTAACATCTAAACTCGCAGTATACACTATCATGTTGAAAACATTAACCTTTTTCAACCATCACTACCAACCAGTTGATGTGGGCTATGCTAAACTAAAATCAACTAGAAGATGCTGTGCTTTTTTAAATGCTCTGTAGCATACTATACAAAAAATAACACACACTACATCAATATCACCACCTCACAGATTTGTTAGCATTTGATATTTGTAAATGCATTGATACTTTTAGCATAAAATAACATCTCAACTATTTGTAAGAGGTATATACTGAAATCTGTACAAATAAATAAATAAAAAAGCAATAATGACTTATTACTGTTAGAATTGTGCCAAAAACCAAGGGAAAAAAAGATCAAATATGTTTTTTCATTGCTATTTTCTTAGTAAGGATGTTAAAAAATCAAATCTTGTTAAAGGCAAAACATTCATACTGTATGTTTGAGTGAATAAAGCAATGTAAAGGTACAAAAGATATAACAACAACAACAACAACAATCAAAAGATACAAATTGGAACCTGTGTTTCTAAGGCATTTTTTGCACTTGTTTTTAAAGCCAAATCTATCTCTGCTGAAAAGGCGTATCTGTCTGTGGGAACTGGACACACAATCATTCACGAGCACCACTTGCACATTACAGGAATCTGTTATGGCCGCATCTCCTGTACAGTCCTGACCTCACTTCAAGCCATTTTCATACGAGTTTTTGGGAGGCCAGCATTTCAGACATGATACTGAGACAACTTTCTATTCTGATGGTATCCAAGCACTAGTGAAACCCTGGGATAAGTGTATTAGTATATCAGGGGATTCTATAGAGAAATAAAGGTTTTTTTTTTTTTTTATAACTGTGTTATAAATATTTCTATGTTTATAAATATTTCTCATAACTGTGTTCTTTTATTCTGCACAATCAAAGGTCCTGGTTTGACTGGAACTCCCCTTGTGCAATGCTTTTGGATGCTTGGCATGCTCTTGTGCTGAAATGCATCCAAAACAAGAGCTATTCTTTTATAAGAGCATTTTAACCATGCAGGCAGGGTGAACACTGAGTTAATTACATTGCTTCAGTCTTATTAAATCCTATTTTAAATATACATAACTTAATAACTCATTTCCTGGTAGAAACTGAAAATAGTAAGACAAGTTAAACCAATCATTTTACTCATTGTGAGTCATACTGTAGAGCATGGACAGTATTTACATCTTATGTGGACTGCACCATGATTTGGTTGAAGTGAGTTCAAGAACACATTTTCTAAAAGATCAGGCATTCATATTCAGGACCACTCCCTGCCACAAAAACAGCTTTCATGCTTTAATAAATTTGACAAACTCCGGGTTCATGTCTCTGAGTCTGGAGACAAATGCAAGTTTGTAAGTTTAGCAATCAACATGTCCAATCTATATATTTAGAATGTGAAAAACAGGACTGAAAGAATGAAATACATTCAGTGGGGGAAAAAGGAATTGTTTGTCTTCCTGTGCTCTCTCATGAGCCTGGATCATCCTTCTTGACTAGAAAAGGAAATATAAAAAAAAAAGAAGAAGAGGAAAAAAATCCATCTCACAGCATCCAACTCCTAAATCCCAGGTCTTTGTCTGAATTGAAGGAAGGAAAAGAGCAGTGAGTCATGAGTGGGCCTGTCACTGTGGGTTTCGCTGGGCTGCTGCAATTTATCATGGCTGCCACTGGATGCTGACAAGACGGCAGCTGCTCCATGCTGGAAAAGCACTACTGCACATGGGCCTCTTTTGGACCAGGTTGCACCTATGACACATGGAAATACGTTTGCAAGATGTATAATGAAAATATAATTGTCAGATAATTTATTTATACAACAAAAAAATGGTTATTAGTAATTTCTGCCTATGCATGCAGAGACCTGGTCAAATCTCTTCCAAATCTTTTTGTACACTAAATGCAAAATGCATATATTTAGGCTGCAAAATTTTGATACTTATTAGTATTTTTCTCCAAAATATAAATAAACTAATAAATAAAAGAATAATAAATATTTATTCATATTTATAAATAAATATAAAAATAATTAACCTTAGATGATGTAAAAAATAAAAATAAAAAAAAGAAAGAAAGAAACAAGAAATAGTATAAGCTCAATAAAGTATAATTTTGCTCAATTTTGTATAAAATAATAAAAGCTCAATTTTGTATAAAAAAAATTTCAACAACCGATAAGCTGTGCCAGAGCCAACACTGGCTGTTTAAAATCATTATTAATGATGCAAGTGGTTCTGGATTTAATATCACAGAGCACAGTGAGGAACCATTAAAATAAACATCATTAAATGCAGCTCAAGAGATTGAAAAAAAATGAACTGCTAGGTGACTGGCAGTGTGGAGAAAAAAAAAAACCTGGTCTCAGTGATTTTGCCCATGGCATAATTTTTGGTGCCAAAGGGACTGGTTTGAGTATTTCTATAGCTGCCAATCTCCTGGGATTTTCATGCACAACAGTCTTTGAAGTTTACTTAGACTGGTGCAATGAAAAAAAATTGAGTGACTGACAGTTCTGCAGACGAAGACATCTTATTGATGAAAGAGGTCAACAAAGAATAGCCTGACTGGTTCGAGCTGGCTGAAGGGCTACAGTAACTGAGTTAATCACTGTTTAATTGTGTTGAGCAAAAAGAGCATTTAAGAACGTACAGCACATCAAAGCTTGAGGTGGAAGAGCTACCAAAACTGAAAATCACATCAGATTCAAGAACACAAAGCTGAGGTTAGCGTTTGCATCCCCTGTCTAAAACTGGGCATTTGAAGACTAGAAAAATGAACTTTGGTCACACAAATGGAAGGGTCAACATTTAGCAACAAAAACATGAATTCATAGATCTAACCTGCTGTGTCAAAAAAACCCAGGCTGGTGGAGTTGTTGTAATGGTGAGAAGATTGCACTGACCATGTGCATGTCTTCATGGCCACAATTTAACAGTCTTCCAATGGTAACTTCCACAATGATGCACAATATCACAAAACAAAAGTTGTCTCTAACTGGTTTCTTCTTTGGCAAGGAATGTCATTGGATTTGAATCAAATAAATATGGCAAAACAGAAGATTTCAAATGATGCAATCATGTTAACATGGACCTGAATCTTTTTTTCAACATTTTGTGGACTTGCCATGAGAGGGATGCTAAATAATATATAACTGAAATCTCTTTGCCATTATTAGTTCTACTACTTGGTTCCTTTTTCTTTTTTAAATAAACTTATCTGAATATACCTAATTTTAAGCATACATAGAAATGAAAATTCCAAAGAAATTTCTGTTTTCAAAAAAGACAAATTGGTGATAAAGCTGAGGGTGGACTGGCACAGAAACAGTAAGCTAGGAATTGTTTTAATAGGGGTTGAAATCACCAGGGCTCCCCGATACAATAATATTATGATAACTATGTGTCGATTCAATTTGTATTGGAATTCTATCACAATTATATACATACAGTATACTTTTTTTTTTTTTTTAAAGATTTTGTTATAATTACAGTATAAACAAAATTATAAATATTTTTTCTCCTACCACCAGGCAGGATGCTGTGAACAGTTTAATAAAGTGTGCCACCTGTATGATTATAGAGGAATGCCAGCATTTATGTCTCAATGCAAACTTGTATAAATAAAAAATAAATAAATGGATTTTGAATTCAGTGTGGCGATACATAAATTGCTATACAAAAAAACAGCAATGAGTTGGTGGGAGAATCGTTTCCCCTCCATCTCTACTTTCTCTACCATTAACAGAATTAGAGTTCAATTTAAAGATAAAATGATAAAACATCAACAGCATCATGACCTGGTTGACTACAACTTTTTGAATGACATCTTTGTGCTATTTTGAAGGTCTGCTAAGAACCACCCTCATATTCCATATCTAGGCAAGTTGTTGCTCTTAAATCTGCTAAAGAAACCGATTAGTAATTTATTAGTAGCTAATCCTTTCCATATAGCATCACATTTTGGTGCCTAAATTGTATCATAAAACTCTGGATATCTATTTACATATTTTCTGTTGAGACATGGACTCTACAAGACATGTAAAGGTGTCCTGTGGCAGCAGTTTCTTTTAGTCCGATAAGTTGTGAGATGGGGCTTGTGGATCCGCCTTGATTGTCCAGCAGATCCTGAAGGTGTTTGGCTGGATTAAGTTCAATTCTTTGTGATGTTCCTCAAACCATTCCTGAACAATGTCCAGTATGATAGGGCACATCATCCTGCAGAAAAAATATTTTAGCATTAGGAAATACTGCTGTTATTCGGGGTGTACATGGGTGTCAAATGTTTAGGTAGGTTGAATGCCCACATAATGTAAAAGAAAGCATGATCTTTCAGACCATCTTCACCCATTGTTCTATGGTCCAGTTTTGATGCTCACATGCCGCTTGTTGTCATTTCCATTGGTGGACAGGACTGCAGGTATGTATCCTCACATATAAACTGTGAAGCACTCTATATTATGACACAATTCTTTCACAGCCAACCTTAACTTTTTCATTGTGTGCTACAGTAGCATTTCTCTTCTGAGTTCTGAACAGACAGGTTAGCTTTCACTCCCTAAGTGACTCAATAGTCCTGTCACCATTTAAATGATTGTCTTTCTTTGGACCACTTTTGATAGGTACTAACCACTGCATACAGAGAACACCTCACAAGAAGTACCATTTTGGCAATTCTCTGACTCAGTCATCTAAACATCACAATTTGGTCCTTTTTCAAAGTCACTCAAATTCTTACACTTGCCCATTCTCCTGCTTCCAATTAACTTAAATAACTGACCTGCCACTTGCTGCCTAATATATCCAATCCTTTCACATGTACACTGCACATGTTTTGTGTAGATTAACCATATTGCTATAATTCTGTTTTACTACGATACATTACGTTTGTAAATGTATGGAATTTTAAATGTATGAAATTTGTTTTACTCATATTATTACACACTGATCGAGTAACTGAACCATGCAAATGTCTTGAGCCACCACTTATTACTTAATATTAAATTAAATTTAATGATATAGAGCAGCATGGTGGGGTAGTGGTTAGCACTGTCCGGTCAGGTACGATTCCCGTCTCTGGGTGCCTGGAGTTTCATGTTCTCCCCAAGCCTGGGGGATTTCCTCCCAAGACCTGCAGATTAGGCTAATTGGTGTTACCAATTCCAATGGATTGGCACCCTGTCCAGGGTGTACAGCGCCAGTTGCAATGGATTGGCACCCTCATGCACTAAATCTCCTGGTATAGGCTCCTGGCCCCCTGTGACCCTGTATACAGAATAAAGCAGTATAGACGATGAGTGAGTGAGTTAATGATGTAGATTCAATTATATAAATGAACAGTTGAACAACCTCTTTCCCTTCTCATCTTTTCCAACTACTCAGTATTCAGCATCACCAGTATATTAATCATCGGCTTGATCATCTGTCATCATCTGCACCTGATTCTCACTGGATCATGCCCTATGATTTTTATGCTTGATTCATAGTGTGCGGCATTGCGTGACTTAACCACCAAAAAAATTTATCTGAAACTGGTCAGATACTGGGACTGGGCTGAAAATGAGAGGAAAAAAGGGTGGGTCAAGATGTTTACAAAGTACGGTATGTGTATGTACGTGTGTGTGTGTGTGTGTGTGTGTGTGTGTGTGTGTGTGTGTGTGTACACAACATCCCTGTGCATTTAGATTTTTTTCAAAGAAACTGAGAAAGAAGACTCTATGCTTACTGGCTGTGACAGTTACCTTCCAAGGCCATTCGACCCATCCACAAAAAGCAATGATTGTGGCAGCCAACATTGTCTTCGAATGATGCTTCCCACAGTGTTAGCTTTTATTTAATTTTTTACAGCCATGGTTTGTTACTCCAGAGATTCAACTCCAGTCCTTTTCCTCTTATGCTTAGCTTGCTCAAGGCTTTCCTCTTTTCTTTATACCAGCATTAGCACCTTTCCCCTCTTTCACTATTAGTTTTTTTTCTGGTTTGAAATATCATTTTGTCTCAGCAGCACAAGAACTTTAACTAATTACAAACTGGTACTGATACTACCAGGTTTTATCATTTCAAATCTGAATATTATTTTTCACAGGTCTATAAATTAATTAAATGGTCTTAGTGAAAGTTTTTCTCATCTTGTTTGTTGCCTCATTTATAAAACTTGGCATAGATTTTAAAGCGAAAAAATTATTTATTAATATTTGTGCATAAAGGAAAAGACAAAATAATAAAACAATTTTAAAACAATTCTCATATGCACAATGCAATGGATATGCCAGTAATCACCAATATGGTGGCTTTTCTCAAGGTGCTCTGGTTTCCTCCTGCAGTCCAAAGGCATGGAGATTGGGCTAACTGCCATTCCTTAATTAACCACTGTGTGTGAATGAGTGTTAGAGCGTGTGTGCCCTGTAATGGATTGGCACCCCATCAAGGGCGTATCTTGCCTTGTGCCTAAAGTCTCCTGGGATAGGCTTCTGCGGCCATGTACTGGATAAGCGTATATAAGAAGAATAAATTATTAAATGAATGCATGAATTAATGAATAAATGAACGATAATAGTATTATGATTATCGATGTATCTTTATGTGCATGTGGTCTAGCATTAATTCAATAATAATCCAACCCCCCACTTATAACTTGATATTTGGTTTCCATTTACTTTTTGTCTTTTTGTTTTAAAATGCAAGGGGATAAATTCATTAGTTACTTATCTATATATCTTAATGATCAGAGTAAAATCTTTCATTAAGGCTTCATTAAGAGATATAGCTAAGTACCTAATAAATTTGTCTATTTGTCCCCTTGCATTTTAAAATTCTATTTTAATAATTTATTAAAATCTATTTAATAATTTAATTCCTATGTCATATAAAACTATCATTACAAATCTAGAAATATTGACCAAGACATATTGCAAACACCAGTCAGAGCAAACTCGGCATCAAAGATCTATTTGTATTTGTGTTGCAATGATTTTAATGAAAAAAAGCAAATTTATTCTCCAGTGGTATCTATTACAACATTTCTGCTGCCACTTACAAGATTTATGTTTTAAAAAAAACAGCAATCACTGCAGATTTCACTAGCCAGTGTACAGGAATATGAATTATATGATGTTTCATAAAAATTATATAATGTACTATATACTGTATTATGCGAATAGTATGCTTTTATGTCCAAAGATTTATAGACACTTGTCCGTCATACCCAGATGTACTTCTAAACCAAACTGTTGTCACAAAGTTGTTGGAGTCTATGTTAGAGTGTAAATTTTTTTTTCTTCACTAGAACTAAAGGGCTCCAAATCTCCACCATCATGACAATGCTTCTGTGTACAAAGTGAGGTCTATAAACAATTATAAACATTTTGACAATGAAAATAATGACACAGTGGAAGAACTCGAGGCAACTCAATAGTGTAGGTTAGCATTGTCGACTTGCACCTCCAGGGTCTAGGTTTGATTCCCACCTCAGGTCTGTTTGCACGGAGTTTGGTTGGTGGGTTTCCTCCAGATACTCTGGTTTCCTCCCACAGTCTAAAAACATGCAGATTACGCTCATTTTTGTTCCCAAATTACCTGTAGTGGGTGAATGAATATCTGAGTGTCCCTCTGCCCGCAACTTTGTGCAGGATAAAGTGGTAAAGATGGTGAATGAGTGATTGAGTGAAGAACCCGAATGACAATGGAAAGAATGTCAAAGTGGAAGAACTCAAAAAACTGTGTGCCAGACCTTCTCACATGGCGTCAGGGCTGACCAAACTAATGCTTTTGCTGCCGACAGTTAAAATTATAGTGGAAAGCCTTGACAGATGATGAGAGGTTATTATAACAGCAAAAAAGGGGACCAAGTCCATGTGAATGCCAGTGCTTTTGAAATGGGCACATACAAGTACAAGATCTGGTGTCCAAAACCTTTTGCCCATATAATATGTGTAAAAGTGTATACTGTACGTGTTGTAAATCATATTTTATTCATTGCGGACTTTACAATGTAGACAAGAGGCAATTTAAGAATTTAATATCTCCTTGATGATCTGTTCGATGCTGGCTCCAATTTAGACATGAGAAAGCCCTGTGGAATTCATAATGGCTCATAAGATAGTCATTATAGGACAAAAGAGTCCATTGCAGCCATTAAATCCACAATTCTCTCTACAAGCAACTGGGGAAAGACGTGTATTATTTTTAAAAGCTCAGACATGGTCACAAGTTATTCTACAGCACCAATAAATTTATTATTATTATTATTATTATTATTATTTATGCTTTTATGCTGTGGAGGTTGGCGTTTGTTAAAATGCTAACAAAGGCAAAAAAACAGGCTAAAAACCTATACACACATACTGTACTGTATTAACACTAGTGAACTTTTGTTCTGTCAGACCTTTGGGGTATTCATTTTCCACTCCATAAAATATTGTAATCAATTACAATCAGACAAATCAGCCTCTTTTCCATGCCTTTCTGTGTCTTTACGTGACTCATCCCGCTGTCTCGAACCGCTCCCTGCAATTTCCATAATACCAAAAGGAATTATGTTTGACTGCACCTCGAAAGACGCAATCAACATTGACAGAGCATTCTATTTTAACATCAGTATTCATGTCTCCGTCTTTTCCATTTCACCCCTGTACCACTTTACACTTTTTGTTCTTAAAACGCGTGTCCATTTCAGATTGTCTCATGCCTTCAAATTTTGAGATACGAGTATAACTTCAGTGTAGTGAACACAGAACAAACCCGAGCCCCATACTGTATGTTGTTTGGTAAAATTGGTTCACCGTGCTATTCCAAAGAATAATGTATCTTGTGTGTGGAGATCATTATCTTCAGTATACTTGCATCTGGTCTGATTAGAGTCTCCTCAGGGTTTCCTATATGTCAATAACACATGATTATGACCTCTATGGTAATGTATATTTTATATATGTGTGTATGTGTGTGTTATGACTTCAAGGTGAGTCCATTTAGAGCTATTTTTACCTGCAGGCATCAAAGCCCATTGTTATAGTATGGAAGCTTTTATAGTACAGCAAGGCATCCTGGGAAATAAATCATGACCTAAATGTCCATATATTATGTCTATACACGAGGTTCCCTTTTTAAGAAGTGTGCCTTAGTAAATAAACCCTTGTCAAATTTTTTTTTAAAGGGGGGGGGACAATAAATCACTGGTTGCACATGAAGAACAAATAGATGTTTATAGTGTATATAGTAGAGGTATCTATAAGACAGCCGTAGAATAGATATAAAACACAACAGTGTGTAAACCTTTTATGGTGATGTAATTTTATAGCTCCACTAAAAAAAATCATTGTTGGTACTGTACATGTGGCTTTGACACGCTTCATTGGACAAGACAGAATGCTTGCAGTACACTTTTCTTTCAGACTAGCTAGCAAAAAGGACTAATGACAAAAAAAAAAAAAAAAAAAGCTAAACACACATCCAAAGCTACCTAGGAAACACAAATTAAACATCATCTTAATCTGTGTGAAAATTTGTTCCCTGATTTATATGTTATCAGAGTTGGATAGTAATGAGTAACATTTTACTCTGTTAAATTTACTTAAGTAAATTCTTGAAAAAAAATTACTTCTATGAGTAGTTTTACCACACCATACTTTTTACTTTTACTTGAGTTTTTTGAAGAAAAAACGCTACTCTTACTCCGCTACATTCGGCTACACTCGACTTTACATTCCTAACCATTTACTCAACACTTTAGATATTCTTTGTTTTTGCCAGAGAATCTACCATGTGACTGTTTCACTAATCAGATGTAGCAACAATAATCACATGACTCCGTTTGACCAATCAGCTGCAAAACCAATAATCGCATGGAGTCAAATGACCACGCAGAAGGGGGAGGGATGTCTTCAGCATTGGTAGATGGTGAAGCAAACATGTTGTGGTTAGTTTAGCTGTTTATTTAATGTTGCAATCTTAACATATATAATTAGCAAATAAATTAGAGCCTAAAAATATACTGTATAAGTTTCTTACATTTGATCTGCTGGACACAGTTTATGGTAAAATGAGACCTCTTGTACATATTCTAATGTTATTTTCTATATGCTGAATCATTTGCAGGGCACCTGAATATACAGTATATTTTAAATAATTAAATATATATAAATAAATAAATAATAATTATTAATATTTTTAATAATTATTAATATTAATATAATAAATTATTAAATAAATAATTATAAATAATTTACACTGTTCAACATTCATATGTTACCTATGTAAGAGCCATATCACATTTGTTATGTAAGATGGATCTGTAGAATTTGTTGTTGTGTTTATTTGTTTGTTCTAGT
>JAQMYL010000037.1:25853351-25869207 GCA_030014365.1 Clarias pachynema | reverse complement strand
CCAGGAGAATTAGGGAATGAGGCGGGTGCCCCCTGGACAGGGTGACGATCCATCACAGGGCTCTCACTCTTACACATTACATGCAATTTGAACGCCAATTAGTATAATCTTCATGACTTTGTATTGTCGGAGGAAACCGGAGTACCAGGAGGAAACCCACCAAGCACAGGGAGAACATGAAAACTCCATGCACACAGACCCAGAGATGGGAATCATATTATCGATCCTGGAGGTGCGAGTGCTAACCACTACACTGTAATCTATTTTTATCTAATCTAATGCTACTGCATAAATAGACATCCTATACAATTATGTGTACCTGAGGTGATTACCAGGTAGCCACAAGCGTTAACCATACAGTGTGTATATATCCACGTCATTTGTCATCAGGCCCCAAGCACTATGTAGTCATAGTGTAAAGGGGTGTCTTGATTTTTTTGCCAACATCCAGGGTTTTTGGGGTCTTAACGTGCTCAAAAAATCAGCACACAGCTTGGAATATGCTGCCATTAGGACGCCTGGGCCCTTTAGCGTGGCATGGGGCCCTCACACGAGATTTTGCTGCATAGGTCATACACGTTTGCACGTGTACCTGCGAAACCTGATAAATGTTTAGATCTTATTAAGATGAACAGCTTTTGCTGTGCACGTCCCTGGCTCTACTTAACAGTAGGACAGTTATTTTGGTTTGTTTGCAAAATGCTCTCAATGGACATCACTCAATTTGTGACATCATAGTGTGATGCTTTTTTCCAGCTTTTGGAGGTCTTAACATAAAATTCCTCCTGTTCTAAATTAATTACATAATGGTGTTGGTATGTCCCCGTTAAACCCATGTGGCCACAGTCATTTGGGCCCGGTCATTGTTTCTTGCAACTATATTTCATATAATTGTTTCTTGCAACTATATTTTCTATCTGCGTTTTGTTGCTGCGTTCGTTCGGGCTTTTATTTTGTAATATTACCTCACCGAGACCGGAAGTCATTCTCACCATGGGAGCTAGTTTCACGTTTCTGTTCTTTCCTCAGCCTGCGATTGTCCTGTTGTGAAAAGCAGCTCGGCTCTCGCCTTCTTTATTTACACCAGAGTTTCCGGACGAGGAGTTTCAGGTTTGGAAAAACAAAACGTTTTAATATAATATTGATATTATCACCAGTGGTAACACGAGCTTTAGTGTAATATTTAGCTTGTCATGTGTGACTGGTGTTAGCTTTTATTCTCCACCCGGCATTCTAGCTGCGTTAGCAGGTTTGCTAAGTTTAGCTAGCCAGCTACCAAAATACCCGCTTAGGCTTTAGCTCTGTTTATACGTGTATCTTTCCGTAACGTGATATATTTGTATTTATTTTGTTTGTTTAGTAACCTGTTTTATATAGACTAATAATACTTTTATTGTTACTGCTCGACAAACATCAGAACGTCTTTAGTGTTTTTATTTGGGGAAAAGAAAAACTCGTGGATTTGAGATAACGTTAAACATTGAGCTCAGTGGTGAAGCTCGTTTCAGGCCAAATGCGATGTTTTAAAGAAACCAAATGAAATGCATTTTCGAAATTTTCACTTTCTCACTTTGCTTTAATTGTCATTTTAACGATGCAGGTTTTTTTCCCGTCAGCATTCGATCCTATTCGTCAGTGATTTAGAAGTGGGCGGTACTCTGGCCGTTAGCCACGCCCACCTAATATAAAGTGAATGCTGTCGATTCCTCCCAATTGATGAAAGTGTGTTGCTGAAGCGACGACAGTAACGACTGGACTGGCTGATCGATAGCAAACAAATGACGAGCAATATTTATATTTCAGCATTTTGCAGACGCTTTTATCCACATTTTTCGTCATCATATAGATCCTTCCACTGGTGCACTATTTTACTAACTAGGAAAGGAATTTCACTGTGCTGTAATGTATACGTGACCTTAACTAACTTAATTACTTTCCCAGGAATACTAGCAACATGGCTTTGTGGGCCAGTTCTCCTGGCTGTATAATAACTAGAAATAGTTATAGTTTGAGCTGTCCATTGCACATTGAGCCCAAAGATGGTGGTTGTGCCGATCTCGCTCTCGCTTGTTCTAGCCCAGAAAATTGTTGGCGCTGCAGTGGAATAATTTTTTCTAGACACAGATTTTTTGTCGTTGCTTAAAGATCGACAGTGTCTTAGCACTATGGACAAACTTAAACATGACAGCTAACTCTTAGAGAAAATTAGGAAGAGTTTAGGTTTAGGGCCTGCAGGCTATAAAACCTTGCACAAATGTTAAGTATCATGATAAAGAGCAGGCATCACTAAATGGCGCACCACAGTCCGGATCTGGACAGAGTGGGAATTCTACCCAGACCCTGATGCTTTTCTGATAAATTAGAATAATTGATATACCAGTAATCTAGCACGTTTTTTTTCCCCAAGGTGGGTGTGGCTATATGTGTCACTCATGTATAGACCAATTGAATGGAAAAGAAATGAGTGTGACAGAGCATGGCTTACACCAGGAAAAGTTCATGTTCTCACATTAGGGCCTATGACTGTTCCAGAGAACACTTGACCCCAAAGTCTGGTTTGTGTTAATCAGTGAGAACACAAGCATTGCGAGGTCGGCCTGAGCATGGTATGCTGTACTCGGACAGGGATTGAATCAGATTTGGAGGCCACTCGTAGCCACGGCTGACATCTTGCCTAATGTGAAAGCACCTTAAATCACTTACGAATTGGCTACACATTAGCTAGAGTGTAATCATTTTTGACTTAGCTGTGATCCATGCAAAAATGAAGTTGGTCCATTACTGACTTTTGATTGTTTATGATTTACCTACAAGTTATCTATGGCATTGTCTTCTTGGTGTTTATCGGTGGTTGGCATTCACTATGTTGCATTACCACAATTGTATCTCTCGATTTAATTTAAATTTAATAATTTCCGAGGTGATGCAATAAAGGTGATGCAATAAACGACTTAGACTTAAATGTGAGGTTTAAATAAGTGCTTGTTGTAAAGGATCTTTTAAATGTTCCCTTCTGAACACAACTATAACTTGTCAATTAACATTACTCAGTGTTAGTGTTAGTTTATTTGTAATAAGTCTTACAAAAGCCTCTGTTTTATCCTGAAGGACAGCAGGTCGGCCTGGAGGACATTAACAACGTGTCTCAAACACTGGATAGACTTGTAAGTTACTTGTTTGTAAAATTATCTCTAACAGTGTGGTGTGTTCATGTTTCTCTGATTATTGAACTGCACTGCTGAATCTAAACTATAAGGAATTAATTGTAAGAAAATAATATCCTAATCATCATTGGTGTAAAAACGCATCAATCTGAATTTTGCAACCATGACATTTATAGTCAAAGTTGTTCAGCTCAATAAGATCTAAACATCTACCAGGTTTTGTATGTATATGTGCAAGAGTGTATAAGCTATGCAGAAAAAACCTGTGTAAAGGCCTTGGGCCACGCCCAGTGTCCAACCGCTTAGGTATCCTAATGGCAACAGAATCTAACCTGTTTGCTGATTTTCATGACTTTTTGAGCACGTTAAACCCCCAAAAGCACCGAGGTCCCTTCACATGACATCATAGTGTTAAAAACAAAAACATTTTGGAGTCAGTGTGGCAATACATGAATTGCCACGTAAAGAGAAACGCGATATGTGATTGAAATATTTTTTCACCCATGTCTAAAGACCCGTGTAAGTGTGTATAATGAGTGAGTTTGAGACAAATTCACTCGCAAGGTTTGGAGAAAAAGGAATGATCAGACCAATTTTAACGCACCCATCTTTTAAAAAAATTTAACACCATAAATACAGATTTCTGATCCACGATTCGGAAGTTTGTGCTGATCAAGCTGAAAACCAGCCAATTCCAATCACTGGTTAATCAACCGGTGCTTCTCTTATAAGTCTAATAAATCATTTTAAAAAAATCGATTTTGGAGTCAATGTGGTGATACATGAATCGGTACACAAAAGAATCTCGATTCATAACTAAATAGATTTTTTCCCTGTCTTTATTAGACTAGTAGTTGCAGTAGCAAAAGAATAACTAAAAGACAGCTTTATTAGTTAGTAAATATTTGTTCGCTAAACTGTGCTGAAACAATGATTCAAGACGCAGATTCATGCTTTAGTATTGAGGATCACATTTTACACGCAGTAATTAATTCTAGATGAGGCTGAATTTTTATCCTGCTTTAATTATTTTATGATTAAATATTAGTCTGAGAAAGATAAGTACATCTGTGTTTATCTGAGATTCGAAAATGATGTAATTTCAGATATGTGAAAAACCTGTTGTCTTTGCTTTAAATTGTTGTTGACCACAAAAAAAAAACACATAAGAAAATATACTCCATTAGTGGTTTCCCTGCAGTCAAGTCAGGTTTATGTAATTCATCTAAGAACCAGCCCTCATGTCCTCCACCACCGTTTGAGGAGGAGGATGTGATTTGACTGTGGATAGGGGTGCAGTGATTAATCACTGTGGTCGACTACAATTGCTAATCGAATTAATTTACAATAAATTTAATTGTTGATTAGTTAATGATGTCAAGACACTTGACTCTCATGCAAACTGAAAGCTCTAACATGTAGATGTTAAGGAGTGAAGTGAGTAATAGTGCGATGGCTAACTCCTTTATGAGCAAAAAAATATATAGTGTGGAACATTTCACTCTTAACTCGGGCAAAACAGACACTAGAATCAGAAGGAATTGCTTTGTGATGGCGAGGGGGCGTGGCCAAACGTCGCTTTTTGAAGGACGCGAGAGTTGGGAGAAGTGGGAAAGGATTCACACCTGAAGAGGACGTGGATAATTAGTGACTGTGTTGCTGTTAGTCAGGTTTTATTTTCAGTTAATATGAACTTAATGAACCATTAAAACTGAAATTCTGTCTCTCTCTCACACACACACTTGGAGCAACACACACTAATTAGCCATGTTCTCCTAAGAGATGTGTACTTTTCCCACTTACCTCACTCTCGGGCCCTTTTCGCCTCATTTTGCTTGACGACGCCCCCAGCACTTGGCCACGGCCTTCACCACTGACTTCATCTCTGTTTTCTTAACATTCCAACTTGACTCCTGTAATTGGCATTGCCTGAAATTTTCTGATGTTCTGTTTTTCTCTCTCTTGAAGAATTTTCTTGACTTGAATGGACAAAGTTGCTGTGTGCACACAGGTATAAGAGGTTTCTAGGTTTTGTTCAGGAAATATTGCCTGCCAGTTAATGTCCAGTTTGAGAAATGTTATTTATTTTTTTTATTCAATGATTTCCAAATTTTACAGATTCTGTGAAGCAAAATCAACCTTCTGGGAACCTCGTTATGCCTGTGAAAAAGAAAAGAAAGTCCTCTGGTTCTGAAGACCCCAGCATCCGGAAGTGCAAAATCACCAGGTAGGCCAAAGAGCTTTCCTTCTGGATGTGTAACTAGACTGTGCATGACAGGATTTACACTGTCGTGTGAAACTGTAAAGCGATAGATTAGCCCAGATATTTATCATGAATATAGTACAGGATTTTGATCAACAGTGTGGTTATCATCAGGTTATATTCCCAGTCTCTAGTTGGTTCTTGACGCTGTGATGTGTCCCTAAAAAGACTGATATTCTAACCAAAATTTATTTATGTAATTGCATGCAATGATGATCGGACCTGAGCATCTGTGCCATAGCTACAATTGGCGCACAACCTGCAAGCTTTTTGAGCATGTTAAGACCTCCAAAAAGACCCTGGAAGCTGGAATATATTTAATATATAAAAATAATCATCTTTTTGATAGTTTGTGTTATTGACGGAATGATCATCGCTTTCCCGTGCATTACAACAATTGATTAATGAAAATTACCAATCAATTTTAATCATTAAAAACTCCTAAAATACACCATGTTGCATGTTAATTCTTCTGTCCGAGGACCTCGCGTGGGTATAATGCCGATAACTGCGCTTGCTCACGTCACAGTCGTGTAAAATGGCAGCCAGTATATCTCAAGGTGTACAGTTTTCTTGAGGGGAAAAAAAGGTTGCTTAATTACATGGGGCGTACTTTGGTTTTAGGAATAATGATACAAAGGAACCATAAACAAAGGAAAACCTGCCACAGAGAGTATGTCTACAATGGGAAGTACTAGTTGGCTCACAGTGACAATTCACTTCTGCTTTGACCGCTGTGTCATTTTTGCAATGTTAATTCTGTATATTTGGGTAATGGATGCTCATGCGAGTGATCCTAGTTCATGTGCAGTACCAGTCAAAAGTTAGGGTTAGGGTATGTGTTTTGTTTTGTTTTTTCGTTTTTTTCCCCCTTCTCAAAACTATGAAATAACACATATGAAATCAGGTAATTTACAACAACAGTCAGCAATAACCATTATTTTAAGACAAGAATGTCCGCTCTTCTGGAATAGTTCTTACAAGAACAGTATTATCAAGTGCGTTTGCAAAACCCTCAAGCACCACAAAGGAACTGGCTCTCATGAAGACCTTCCCAGAAAAGCCATAAGACCAAAACTCACCTCTGCTGCAGAGGAGAAGTTCATGTTCAAGAAACCAGCCTCAGAAATGACTAATTAACAAACAGCACCTCAGATTAGAGCCGTTATGAAGGCTTTACAGATCATACGTAGCAGATACATCTCATCTGTTCAAAGGAGATTATTGTATATTTTGGATGCCTACAGCATTGTTTTACAATAAACACAAAATAATCTTTCCTGATTTTTATTTATTTATATCAGATTAGACTCTAGATATGGAATTACCCGACTGTAATTTTATTGGAATAATTCACTCTTTCCAGTTACTGTAGGACACAGACTCCTGGGAGATTGATAAACCCTGAAGATCAGTTTTCCAGCAAGAAGTGCCTTGCCTGGTTTTACGAGTATGCAGGTATGCCTCTTCTTCCTGCTTTTGCTTAAAGCTGATTTACAGTTATGCTTAATAAGCTTATCATGTTATTACATACCGTACTGTAAAGTCACATTTCCTTCCTGATTAATCCTGGGCATCTTGTCGTTTTGCTCCCCTCAGGGCCGGATGACGTGGTGGGACCAGAGGGTATGGAGAAGTTCTGCGAGGATATAGGCGTTGAACCAGAAAACGTTAGTGTCTTCTCAAGTCATTGATTTTTTTTTTTTTTTTTTTTTTTTTTACAACCACAGGCTAGTAACGCACCTCAGCCATCAGAGTTTCTGTTATTTTACACACACATTAAAACTTTTCTTATGTCCTAATTAAATGGCCAGTTGTAATTCATATGACGTCATCACTAAATGTATGATGCAAATCATTTGTACGTGCTGTGCGAGCGAGAAAACGAATGCCCCGCTTGTGATTTGCATCTAAGGAGAGAATTTCATCTGTTTGGTCCCCTCAAAGCAGCCCCACGAGGACGAAGATCACTTCTTCATCAGAAGTGAGACACGGGCCTCCGAGTGGCGCAGTGGTAAAGTGCTCGCCCTATCATCCGGAGATCGCTGGTTCGAACCCCGGGAGAGGCTGTTACCTCTCACAGCCGGAGGCCTAGAGAGAGCTGATTGGCCGAGCTCTCTCAGAGGGGAGGGATGAGAGGTACTTGGTGCTCCCACATTAACGACGGCTCTACAAGCCAATCAGGGGCGTCTGTGAGCTCGCGTAAGCGGAGGGAGTGGATAGCGCTGTTCCTCCGAGTGTGTTACGCCGCCCCCAATGGTGCGTGAGCAAGCAGTTCGAAAAAAATGGTCGGTGACGACACGTGGGTCAGAGGAAACACGTGGGCCCTCCCGACTGAGTGGCGGTAGGCGCTTAATGTGGGAGCCCCCTAGTGACTGGGAGGAATTGGACACGATTAAATTAGGGGATAAAATCGGGGGGGAAAAATCGTGGAAGAAATAAATAATTTTAAAAAAAGACATACCGATCTGCCATTGCTAAGTGTTCAGCTTGGAGAATAAATAACACAAAAAGTCAGTAAGCTACTGACATCATTGAGCACGCTACACTTATTCTGCTTTTCCAGTGATGTCAAAAAGATAAAAAAAAAAAAAAAAACTTACCTTCCTTGAAGTTTTCACATCTTCACATCTTATCGAGTGAAATATTCTTGAATCTAGTTAAACTTAAATATAATTTCTTAAAATAAGTTCACAACAAACCAAATATTAGGTTAGTTATTTCTAGACTAGTGTAACTATGTACCAATTGTGTCCAATGCAAATTAAATAAAAGTGCAAGTGAAAACCTTAAACTTATAATCTTATATTTGGTTTGTTATTTCTTATTTTAAGAAATTATAGATAGATTTCCTAAATTCATTTGATTTAGGTTAAACGGGTCAGGGTGCAGACAAAGTGCAGCTTTTCTGATTATTAGCAGCAAGGCTAAAGATATAGTAGCAACTAATTTATTTCAGAACGTATACAACACATGCAGTTACAGACATGTAGAAAAACCTGAAACACACCTGAAACCTGAAAGTGATAATTGTTTCAAAGAATATGATTATCTTCTAATTTGTAAGAAAATACAAATTACACAGTATATATATATATATATATACAGTAAATTTGATTTCTTTTTCTGTTTTCAAAGGCATGTTTTGGAGAATACTGGTAAGAGTAGTGATGAATAGCCAGGAAATATAGCAGAGCATTGGATATTAAATTTCATTGTTCATTTTACAAGCTTTTTTTTTAAGGGTGATGGTTTTCATAACATTCTTTGGATGGTAGAATATTCAGATAATTTCTTCTATATTTATAAGAATTACAGGCCTTGGTGGCTCAGTAGCAGTTTTTGCTGCTATGCCGATGGACCAGGTTCAATTAGCCAATGCCCAAAAACCCCAAGCCACTGGAGGCATTGCCGGTCTCTCACCAGGATAAAAATGAAAGGGTTGCTCCAGGAAAGGTATATGGTATAATAACTGTTCCAGGTTGTGTGCAGTTCAACAGTCCACTGTGGTGACCCTTTGACGGGAGCAGCCGAAAAAACCAACAACAATACTTCTATACTTAAGAATGAATTGTTGCTGTGAATATCCAGGGCAGTCTGTGCAACGCAGAACTGTGTTCAAGAAGTACTACTGTTCTGAAAATGTAACTTGTCAAGCTACAAATTACTCTTTAGTATGAGATAACCTCTGGGCACTCACGCATCATGTCGCCTCCTCCCTTACCCCCACCACATAGCATGGTGGTGACATCTCATTCAAATGTCAGTGATACTATAGACACCTTTCATGATTACCACAGTTAGCATGAAATCAGGGTTTGATTGCAGAGAGGGAGTCTAAGGAATGGCTACCACATACAAGGAGGGCAGGTTACCCATTCCTGGCAAGAGGAGGTACAGTAGTAATGAAAAATAATGATAGAGGTGTCCTCCACAAACCTGTAATCAGAATGAGGTCTTAAACCCATATTTGGACCAGTGGAGGGTAAGTCAGGTGTCAGCAGGCCATGGTACAGTAATTCTAGCGACAGTAAAGCTCAGATTCTAGATCCTCGTGTCATGATTTCTCCATTTTCATACTGGTTTACAATGCTTTTCTCTGGCATCCTGCAAAAATGCTCTAAAGTTACTGAAGATATAAAAAGCTTATTTTTGTCATTTAGCTTATTTGAGGCTATTCCAATGTGTTCATATTTTAAAAACTATTCATAGTATATTGCATTTGTCATATTTGTTAGTTTGATCATTCATAATATGTATTATCTCTGTTTTTACTCTTCAGGATTTTCTCCCTATCCTTCTACTGTATGTACACAAAGGGAAGCTCCTTTATTTGTACTACAAGCAATTAAATGACTAAACAAAACTACTCAAGTACTTAAGCAAGCGCTCAGCAAATTTAAATTCCCCCCTGCAGTATTGCTTATTGAGTTGGGAGTCCTACCTTAAAAATTTTAATTGCACTGTAATTGAAGTTCTACCATCAGCAGAGGTAAATTCAAAGTTTATTTGCCTAAGGAGTAATATGTACTGTATATGATATGTATATGATATCTGCACCATGTCACCTGGAGCAATTTTTCTTAAAACATGTTCTAATAAACAGTAATTTTGGGCTTCAAATGAACAGCCTGACAAACCCTTAGTTTTATTTTTTTAAGGTTTTCTTTTCCCAACAGTAGTTGATGAGACACTTGCTTGGTGTGTTTATTTCAGTTTCTACCAATGCCACAAGGCTAATTTAACTAACAAATATCTGAAGCTCATTTTATGCCAAGTAAACTGCATGCCTAAAACATTTACAACTGTTTACTGTTTCTAGTTTTTTTACATACAGTACATATAATTGCATACATAGTTTGTACACCGAATGAAAATATGATGGGATACTAGCCTACTGAATATCTATGAATGAATGAAGGTATGATTGTATGAATAACATTTTAAAACTAATAATGCATTACTTAACCAAATAATTATTTTTTAGGGTGAATGTGTAAAAATGTGAACATGGAGTTTACTTAATGTATGTTTCACTTGGCAACTTAGCTTCATAGCTCCAATGCTAATGAATCAAATACATAATTTTTACAAAATATGTATATTTTACCTAAGAAGAGAACTTCATTTGTTATTAGTAATGTATTAGACCTAAGTATTTTGCATTCAGATCTGATACATGCTTCTCCATAGCTGAACTTGGTTGAGGTTTTTATCGTTATTGCTAGACCGTTTCATTTCTACTTCAGTGTTCTCAGTTTGGTAAGACTTTTCCTAGTTTCTGAGTCTGAGACATTGTTTAATGTATCAGTTAACAATAACTTCTAATCATGTTTAAAGTGTAAACAGGAAAATGTGAACATTTTTCACAGTGTTAGCATTAATGGCAAGCAGAATAGCACAAATAGCAAGCAGAAGAATTATGGCACTTATAGAACTTAAATGAACGGCAGACTTTGCAATAAGTAGGGCATACTGTATAATGAGATTTATTTATTTATGTTTACACTTATAGTAATTAAAGAGGAAGCATTTATTTGCCACATACTGTAAATAATGTACTGTGTCATAGACACCATGTGGTTTTTAGTACAAACCTTCCTATGGATTTTTTGTAAGCATCAGTATTCCACCATAGGCGGAATTATCCACACAGTGGCTTAGTGGTTAGTTCTGCAGGATTCTAAGTGAAACTTTGCAAATTTCCTTATAACACTTGGTGAAGTTGCATACTAAACAGTAAACACTATTACTATGTTTAATAGTGAAAATATGAGATTTCTTTTTAACTTGTTTGTAAGCTGGGGTCAGAGCATAGGATCGGACATGACACAATGCCCAAGTGGAGATGCAGTGGATTGAACCCTGCACCTCATAAATGTGAAGGGCACTTCCACTGAGCTTCATTCCATATGAAATGACAGAGGCACATGTCTAGAAAGACTTACATTTATCTCATTTCATATAACTGAGCAGGTGATTGTTAAGGGCTCCTCTCGAGGGTCCATCAGTGGCAGCTTGGTGGTGCAAGGATAAAAATTGAAAAAGACCTTACAACCAGAAGACTAATTGCCTTAAAAATGGATGAAAAATACATCATAGTTACTGCAGTTTTTGTGCAGACTTCAGTAGGTACCTGTAGTTAAAGCAACCTTTGAGGTACAGTTAATCAGTATTTAGTTAGTAGTTGTCCAAGATATGCAGTATGTAAGACTCAGGAATTATTATTTACCTTATAATGTGCTACACAAGAATTACTTTATTAATGCTCACCCTGTAACTACCCCTTTTCATTAGTATTCTGTGGGAGTGATTTGCATGTTAATGTGGTACACATTTATTCTTCCTTGTTACCCGAAGGCCTACACAATATGCTGAACAAAAAAAGTAAAGAGGCAAAAATGTGCACAAGATCATTTTAGGTGAAGGTAATGTTATCTCTGTATCCAACCACATGATGTGTGTTGGTATCTGATAACATTCCCTGATGAATCATTTTACAGAAAGAGCATATGTTTCATAAATTTACCTTTTTTCCTGGCAAAGTTCATCCAAGTTCATCTTTGCTCAAAAAGGAAGTCTGTCTTATTATTAATAATTATTATTAATTAAATAGTTTAACTAAAATTGCCTAAGGCCTCATGGGATTATTAATTTCTTGTGTATTCAGTCAATCCTCATGTATTTCATTTGATTTCACTTGATTGACTAGCAGGGACCAAAGGTCAGCACATCTGGCCTGATCTTACAGAAAAGACAATGCAGCAAAAATTGCTGAAAAAAAGTCACTGAACTGGCCACAATAGAAGACACCAGAACACCCAGTGAACCACAGACCGTCATGCATGATACCCAGCAGGCAAAGAGCCCAAGACCACCGAATCGGGCTTCAAACTTCTGAAATCCCAAACCATTTAAGTACCAATGAAATGTGCTGGACCAACAAATCTGATCTACAAATGCTCCACCCTACACCTAAAAACATCTGCTTCCATCATCCAGCAAAACACCACAGGACACCCCCAGAGGTCTTGTGAAGTCATGCTTTGAGGGGCCAGAGCCACCCAGGTGGCACAAGGGGAATCTACACAATACTGGGCTTAATGTTTCACCTTGTAAAGTCATGGCTGATTGATATATCCAGAGTATGCATAAGCTGTGCAATATATACTATATAATAATATATAATAATACTCTATATAATAATATATACAAATACTAAGACTAGCTGTGACTAAATTACAGACTTTGCATTTTCTCTGTCAGTCAAATCAATTTCCTTCCTGATATTTCCTTTTGAGGTTCGATTTACTGATGTTTATAAGGACAAACATTTCAACTCCAAGGCCCCCATGCAATCATCATTGTGAATTGCTTTGTTTTCTTTGTTTGATGCACTTTGAGCTTTTCTCCATGATGATCCAAACAAACCTTCAGTTTGTCCAACACTGATCGACTCACCAAAGGGGCATAAACATATCACTCCGTGCCAAGATGGAATTTCACCCCCAACAAACACACACCCTTTTTTGTGTTTGCCTCTTAGCTTTATTTGGTAATATTGCACTATTCAATACCTGTACACTTATTACATTTCCAGAATGTGCTTTGAACTCCTTGCGTTTTTACATTTACACCTTAAGTGTACTCACTGCAAATCACAAAAATCTCTTATTCACTTATCCAGCCTGTGACTATACTGTATATCAATCAAATAGGCTCAGTTTAGAATCCAATCAAGGTCATCAATATAGAGAATAAGTCACAAATTGTGTCTATTCATCATCTTCAGTGACCTTCTCTTGTTAACACTATATAAAATAGTGTTTGCCATAGATGATATAGAAGATGCCATATGCGTCTGAAGATGGATAAGCCACTTGACTGCAGTGTGGGCATTGAGGATGAGCACCCCTGGCCTAACATTAATTGATTTTTTTTCTACTGGCAAGGATACATGCAATATGTCATTTTCTTTGCCTGCTGAGAAGACATGATCTCTAATCTGAAAAAGCATGTTGAGGTAAGTTCTGCTCATTTGCTAACTTTAACCAACTATATTTAACTGTATTAGCCTGTTTTCCTTGCTAGACTAGCTTTGATTCTAGTAAATAACTGTTGCTAGCTATTTAAGTACATATTTAGCATTAGTTCTGCAAGTTTACAGAGACTCAGTGGCTTTTCAAGTGAAATGAACAATGTCCATCCAGTTCTGTGGGGCCTGGGGTCTATGCCAGGGAACTCAAGGCACAAGGCCACCATGGATGGAGTGCCAACACATCACAAAAACATACACACACTCAGTCATACAGTACATAACAGGTTGTTTAGAAACACCAATCAGCCTACACCACATGTCTTTGGACTGTAGGAAAAAACCTACAAACACCACACAGAGCCTGGAGGCTATTTCAACCCCCAGCCCTGCATGCTCAGTTTTCTTAGGGCACTGTAAAAAAAAAAAAAACGCTAAATAAAAGGAAGTTTGCATTTTATACTATTGAGGAACTAAATATTATGCACTGTTTGATTAGATAAAAATAAATAAATAAATTCAGCCCATAAAAAAAGAAATTATCAAGCTCATATCTTATACAACAACCGTTCTATAACTGCTTGGTGTACAAAGCTTGCTGTGGCAGGCAAATAAGATTTTTAACAAGGATATGTGCTGTTGGTCCAAAATCAGGTATTTGCATAGTAAGTAATTCTGGCTGCGCTGTTTTCATATGGAAAGACAACTCGTTAGGGTTTTTTTTTCACAGAGAACTATCTAAATGGTTCTTTGGTGCCATTTCCAACAAGCAGATATAACTTTTATATTTTGTGCAATTGCTTGGTAAAAGCTCTGACCATGGCTCATTTTTTGGAACAGAAATGGGTTATTTTTTTCCACTTGTATTGTAGTAAAATATAACAACCTTCTTTTTCCCCCCATACAATATGTCTGTCCTACATCATATACACTATGTCTGATCAAGGACAGCCATTTTCCAAACACAGCAAAAGAAATGCCAGTTCAATATCTGGCCATGCTGTGGATTTAGCCTGAGTGAGATCTGCAACCACCTCATTTGAATGCATGATCATGGGAACCCAAGGCTCACCCATACCAGCAGGGACGAATGGACAGCCCATATCATAGGTCTGATCCAACACAGAAAAGCCAATTCAGCACAAATTGCTGAAAAATTTAAAAAGGCAGTCACAATAAAAAGGCACCAGAACACCCAGTGCATCACAGACCACTGCACATAATACCCAGTAGACAAAGAGTCCAAGACCACTGACCTGGAAACAAAACTTCCCAGAACACAATCTGATTGAGTACTCATGGAATATGCTGGACCAGCAAATCCAATCCATGGAAGCCCCACTCGCTGCCAATGTCCTGGTGCACACTCCCAGCGGTCTTCTACAGCCATGTCCTGAGGGACCAGAGCCAATCCAGTGGTACAAGGGGAACCCAAAACTTAAATGGTCAAAATAATAATGATGTGAATGTTATGTCTAACCTGTATATGTCCATTCATTGTCTGTTAAAAAAAATAGCCTTTTTTTTTTTAACTGATAAAAATCCCAGCCCCAAATGCGCATTTCTAGTTTCAGCCAGATGCAATGTGGGAAAAAGGGAAAAAAGAGCAAAAAAAAAAAAAACTGGCTTCTATCTGTAGTAGTATCTGTTTAAAACAATTTTGTTTATTCCCAATAATGCATTTACTATAATAAATACTGGAGCTGTAGACATGCCCATGCTCTTCTCTCAATATTACTGCAATTATTAAGAGACCCAACAGCAGAGCAGTCGTGCTAATGATTCCATTCGGATGCTGAGCAGAACAGTAGTGTGCTGAGCTCCAAATGTGGACCTCTCCATTTGGCTGAGCTCACTGTGTGAAGTCCAAACTGTGACTCACTTCTGTCTCTTAATAGACCTTCTCCTTTTATACTTCCACCTCCTGACATCCTTTTTGGAATGATGAAATCAGGTCTTCAAGTACACGTGTACAAAAAGGCTGCATTCAGAAGTCGATGATTTATGTTGGCAACTTAACTTCAAAAGATGTCCCAATATTTATGTGAGGAATGTTCTTCTTATTCAGAGTCACACTAAACAAGTGCTTTGAAGGAGAAATTCTGATTGAAGAAATGACTTTGAAAAAAGCACTGCAATTCCCTATGTTCTTGCAAGGTCTCTCTTTTTTTTTTCTTTCATGGCTATAAGGCTCTGTGGAAACAAGCATTAAAAAAGAAATAAATCTGGATACAAAATGCAGACCACATTTTTCTTTTCTTTTTTTTGCTTTCACATCCAGTGTAATGTGAAAGAAAATAATGTATAAGATTAAATCCACTTTAACTTCATACAATTCACACACACACACACACACACACACACACATATATATACTGTTATACTGTGTATATA
>JAQMYL010000037.1:25812961-25849463 GCA_030014365.1 Clarias pachynema | reverse complement strand
CCATTACACAACAGTGACAGTTTCTACACAATCTTGTACTTTTCCACATCATGTTGGTGTCCTGGAGATTAAATTATGTATTCATGCTGTCACTTTAAAACCTAGCTATCAAAACAAGTCTGGGGCAAAACGGTGGATATCCTAAACACATACCACAGAGCACCATGAAGTCCATTATCATATCGAAAGAAAGTTTCAAGTTCCAAGTTTTATCGTGTGCATAAAGCATTACAGTGAAATTCTTGTGCTAGAGTTGCACTCCGCTGCAAGGACTAGCGCAGAAAATGCAAAAACTTTAAACTGGTACAAAAAACAAAAACAAAATGTTAAACAATGAACACAGAGCAAAGCTATGAATGCACTTTTGAATTAAAAAAAGTAGCAGTAATAGCAACAACAACAACACTCATCATCTATACTCCTTAATCCTGTATTCAGGGTCGCAGTGGGCCTGGAGCCTAAGGACACGAGGCGGGATACACCCTGGACAGGGTTCCAATCCATCGCAGGGCACACACACATACTGTACACACACTCATTCACACATTACAGGCAATTTGGAAATGCCAACTAGCCTAATCTGCATGTCCTTGGACTGTGGGAGGAAACTGGAGTACCCGGAAGAAACCCACCAAGCGCATGGAGAAAGAATGATACAGCAAACCAGGCCACATTCTTCAATTCTTCAATTGCTCCATGGTTCAATTCTGACATTCACCTGCCCAGCATGGGCACTTGGACCAGTCTGTGGCTACACAGCGAACTGCGATGCACTGTGTGACACCTTCTTATCATAGCCAGAAATATCTTTTTCAGTCAATTGTGTTACACTACAGTAGCTCTTCTGTTGGATTGTCCCAGACAGGCTAGCCTTTGCCCTCCATGCAGATTAATGAGCCTTTAACACCTCTATAACACCATGTCTCTAGATTCACCGGTTGTGCTTCCTTGGAATTCTTTTGTTAGGTACTAACCACTGTATACCACGAACACCCCAGACAACCTGCTGTTTTGGAGATGCTACAGTATTACCCAGCTTTTTTTGTCATACCAATGTAGCGCTTGATAAAGTCTCTCAGATCCCTATGCTTACATCGACTTCAAGAACTACCCGTTCACTTGTTGCCTAACATATCCCTCCCCTTGATATTGGTATCAATATAAGAGAATATCCGATGTTATTCAACTCACCAGTCAATGCTCAATAAAGATTGAAACTTCTCACGATTAGAGAAAAATAATTAGCATAGTCCAGGAGACACTTCAAATAACCAGAAATACTAGTTGCAAGAATCTAGATCTAACTGAGTCAAGTCGATAATACAAATGACAGAATCCTACCTTACCCCTCGACCAAAAATCCAAGCTAGAGCAACTTCAAAGCACGCATAATAATGTACTGTATGGTAGTGGAAAGAGGTGGCATGGCCTGTGGGGGGAAAAAGGCTGTACTGCAGCAAGTGGTGTTTGCCATGATAATGTGAAAGTGTTTGTCTCTGGTGAGAGAAGAGGACAGAAAATGAGTGCAACGCATCCAAAACGATGGACTGAGCCTTTGTCTAGCATCTCGTAGTGAAGATGTGGTGAAGTGTTGGAAGCTCAGTAGGAGTTTCCACAGTCAGGGTGCCAGATCACACCAAGATCAGAGAAGTTGTGTTTATTACAAAGCCTCAGAAAGAAGAAAGATCAGATATTGTTGTACTTTTCTGTTAATACTGCTGCTATACAAAGAGCAGCAAAGTTTGAGAGCTGCATGTGCAGGAACATAAATCGGTTGATTATTTCAATGGCTGAACCATTGATGTGGATAGGACCATGCGCATGTGAGGTTTTTTTTTTTTCCATTTTTTGTTTGCTTTTTTTTAAAGTCCACTATGTGCTCTGTGGTCCTGATGACATTCAGGGTGCAGCTGTTGTTTACACACCATACAACCAGACTGCTTATCTCCACACTTTAACCAGTCTCTTTGTTATTGTGTATGAGTCCAATCACCATATTTGGCTGTATTTCCACAGTATTTCAGATAGAATTTTACAGACGTGAATAGTTCTACTTGCTAACCAGATTGCACAGCGCAATAGTATTACAGTATAAACTGAACTATAGCTGATGAAGAGTTACCATGGACAGCAACCCAGACTTAAATCTGTTCAAGAACCTGTGGAATTCATGTTCCCCAGTGGTCCAATCAAATTTAACAAATGCTGTGTAATTTTGGAAGAAAAAAAAATCCCATGATATACGAGGGAGGTTCAAGTCAATCTGGGACTTTGATTGTGCCGAATAACAGATCACAGTTATAAGAATAAAAAATACATTTATTTCTAAATCCCATGCTACATTAATGCACTTTCTTTTTTCCTCAGCACCTCAGAGCCTCGATCTTACTGCCTGCTTCATGTTTAAAATATCATCATTCCAGAAACCCCTTTACTGGCCCAAACATGACTTAATAGCTTGGAGCAAGGTAAGGAACGTACAGGGACATGGCAATAATTCAACCGAGTTCCTTTAATATGCAAATCGTGTTCGTGAATGATCATGCGTCCAGTCCTCACAGACAGATGCATCAGTTCTGTAAGTTCAGCACAGGTTATCCATAGAATCATGACATTACACTAGCTGAATGTTCATGCATCTGGGATCGTCATTCACGGACATACAGCCTTAAACATTTTTTGCACTATTCAAACACTTTACTAAGTGTCTCATCCCTGTAATGTGTTCTGTAAATGTCAACCGGTTTTATGTCATCATTCACAAAAGATTTTATCACAAGTCTGGGTTGACTTGAACAGCCTTAAAGATTTGCAAAACTTATAGGGACATATACAGTACCAGATTACTCAGAGCTGTACTTGCTGCCAAAGGTTTTTCTAGCAAGAGCTGACCCTGAGGTTGGATACAATGCAGGCAACCATTGCAGGCAAATTCAAGTCACTGTACCTTGGAATCTCATGAATACTTCAGCTGTGACAACAGGCAGGGGTCAGACCTACATAATTTCTTTCAAGACCTGCAACTCCACTCCACAGTTTACAAAAAAAATAAAATAAATAAATCTTAAGACTGGCAGCTTGTGTAGAACCAGAACCCATGTCCTCTCGAAATATATTCCCCTATTTAGAACAAGGACATAAAATAGAGAGGCTGTTATTACTCTAGAACTTTCACTTAAACATTTAGCTAACAATACATAACATTTATGTGTGCGGATGAAAAGTCAGCGACCTTTTTATAATCAGCCGTTTTGACTTCCTTGCCCTGTAGTTCTTCTCTTATTATTCGGCACACTGGACACTGTAGGTGGGGTGGAAAAATGTCATGGTATTTATAGAGGCAGAAATGACTGACAGTGCAGAGTAGAACAGCCTTATATAGCTGTCATGGCTTTGCCGTATTTAAAGAATTTCTTGACATTTACAGTTGTGCTGTGGCCTCAAAGCAGATGGGACAGATCTTTCTTCATCCTCTACATCCATTATATCTTTTTATTTTCCTGTCTGGTGCTTTCTAAAGAGGCTCTCCCTTACTTTCATCTCCTATCTTTGCTTCTTATTCATCCAAAAAAATAAAAAATCTCCCTATATTAGAATTCACCGTTTCGCTCTCATTCATTATCTTTCTCGTGGTCTCTTCATCTTCTTTTTTTTTACCTCTCTCCGGAATAGGTAAACTCCTCAATGACTTGGCGTTCAAAGAGCAGCATTAGCTTACAGCAACACAGGGACAGTTAATGTGGTGAATCCGTTATGTGAGTTAAATTGAATGTGATGTGCAAGAGACGGGCCTTTATCAAGAGGAATAGGGCTTCCAGACGGGAAACTGCAGCCATGACAGCAAGGACAGTCTTAAAAGTGGAGGTGTAATGAGAAATGTGAGTGTCCTGATATGCCTCAGTACACACTGCAAGTGCAATCACAAAACTTTATAGCATATCACCAGGGTGGTGTGGATTTAAAAAAAAAAAAAAAAAAAAAAACAGCACAGAGCAGACAAGCACGCAAAAAAAAAAAAAAAAAAAAAAAAAAAAGGATTCATGATGAAGAAAGAAACCCAAACTGTTTGAATTTAACAAAACAACTTTCTGGATATATTTCTGGTTGTAAGATCTGCTGTTCTAGCAAATTTCATCCTGCTCTCTGCTTCCCAAGTTATCACAGTATATTTAATGTTGATTGCAGAAACTTATATTTTAAGATTTGTGTTTCACCCTGCTGTTCTGAGTTCAGTTTCCTCCCCAAACACCTTACTTTGTGATTTAATACCATATTAATATGAAGCCATACATCCTGAAACCGAGATCGTTTTACTCGCTGATCCAGCATGCATATCTATTTAGTGTACATCTGGTGGCCTGGGAAAACCTTTATATTTGACCTGAAATGAAAATTCTTTTTCACATATTTAACTTTAAGTTAAACACTGGGTATATCCAGTAACAGAAGGGGAGAGAGAGAGAATTACATTAAAATATTCCTTTCCAACTGCAATGCAGAACCAGCACAGATATTTTGACAGCCTTGATCTAATTACAAATTCAACTGATCAAGCTTATTACTGTTACTCCGTGGCATGCAGCTAACCAAAAACTTGATCAAAGTCTGTTGTTCACTCTGTGATGAAAGCACACTTAGTTTATGCTAAGTTTTAGAATTCTTTTCTTTTAAACTCTTGTTTTTACAGGTTTCAAGTCAGCTACAGGATAAGAATACAGTAGTTCTTACGATCCCAGCTGTGTTCACATGTCCCTGAGAACTACTGCCTTAAAAGTATAGTTCAGATTTTTTAAATTTTGTCTAAAATAAAAATTGAGGTGCATGCAAGTACAATGGAACCTTGGATTGCGAGCAGAACTCTTCCTGCAAGCAGGCTCGTATATCAAAGCGAATTTCCCCATAAGAAATAATGGAAACTCAAACTATTCATTCCACAGCCCAAAAAAATAAATACATAAAAATAATAACACGTACCCGAGAACTACTGCCTTAAAGGGATAGTTCAGATTTTGTAAAACTTTGTCTAAAATAAAAATTTTGGTGTAAGCAAGTACATTATTATAGGTCTTTGTCATATATATAATTTGTGAAGTGTGTGAACCAAATCACAAGTACAATCTGCGTAATCAAGGTCACATTCCACAACCCTTGTTCCATGCAAAAATGCATTCCAAAGTTCATATGAAGCCTTTACAGTCCCACTGACTTGGAATCTTTCAAAGTAACTAACCGGAAAACTAACTTTTAAAGATATCAGCTCGATTTAGCTCAGTGGAACAAGTGTGGTGGGATTTGGCCCTGATTATTGTCCTGATATATTGTACTTACATTCTGGGTGAGACTTTTCACAGTCGGTGTGCAGAGAAGGAAAGCGTAGAACACTCAAGACCTATGGTAATGCACTTAAATTCACTTCAATTTGGATTTAGGATGATTTAGGTGGTCTTTCTCAAAGCTTTTCCAATGAGCCCATCACATTTTCAGAGGTCTCTGGAGTGTGACTTTGTATCCCAGGTTTACTCCAAATGAAGACTGGAGCCAAGCAAGGGTTTTTCCTGTACATTCTGAAACACAGGCTGGAACACTCTTCTCTTGGATCTGCTGTCTGCTATTTTCTTTCACTCCTATTCCACACCCAACAGCCCAGTCTTTACCCTAGGCAAGTGAAGTTTGGAATAGTTCTGCTGTTCCTTGCTAAATGTTAAGTGACCAGGTTTAATCATCATCATCTATCATATTTCTGACACGGTTCATAGGCATGATGTGCCACCAGGTGTATCAGCCTTGTTTCAGAATGGACTTTCAGCAGATTAGAATGTGTTTCAAATGTCTGAGTTTTTTGGGAGATGACAGGACATCACATGTAGCTTAATGTTGAAACTTGATTAAATGCTTCTGTACGATGAGTCTTTCCATTCTTTCCTCCCTCTCATCTCAATTATTGCCCCAGCCTTGCCTGGAATACAAGTTCTATATACCTTGTAACCTATCATGGTTGATGGACACCGCAATAGTGGCATATTCTGCACCAGGTGGCTTGTTACACAGAAGGCTGAGTCCACCCTCTCACAAAGTAAGGTAGGGGTGAATGGTCACCTGCTACCTCTGAAACTAGAACCACAGTCCGTTTTAAAGTGGACTGAAAAGACCATGCAAGATAGTTTGCATGAGGAAACTCCCCTAAGCATTTGCAGAATATTTGTAAAATTATGGATAATTAGAATAATTGTAAAATTATGCTTGGATGACTGCTGCATGTCTACACCCGCTTACTGAAATATTTACATTTTATGTTGTCATATTTCGAAACACAAAATAAGAGTGCATGAACCCTTAATAGAGATCTTTGAGCAAGCATTTCCTGTTTGTTGGCTCATTTGGTTATGCGCAATGGCAAACAAACCAGTAGTTTTACTACTACTACTACTACTAATAATAATAATAATAATACTATATTTTGAACCAGTAGGATTAATATAAGGACAGTTCAAATCAAACTGGGCCTTTTGATTGTTCAGAATAATGCAGTAATGAGAGTTCAAACCTTAATTTTTCTTTATAATCCACTGCTACACTAATGCACTTGTGTTTCACTGGTGCTTGCATACCCTCAAGGTAGAAAGTTTTCTCAGGAGGCTGGAGCCTTGAACCGACAGCCTGTTTCACGTCTGAACTGCTGGCCTCCCAGGACCTCATTTAATGACCCGAACATGTGGAAATGGCATAGAGTGAGGTCAGGACTGTACGAGGGATGTGGCAATAACTCCCAGCTGGGTTCCAGTAATGTGCAAGCAGTGTTGGTGAATGATTTTGTGTTCAGTTCTCTCAGACAGATGTGTCTCTTTCACAAGTTGGCAAAAAGTTATTTATTGGATTCAACTATACAGACCCTCAGTGCTGTTGGACTTGTTTAGAACATTGAGGGTCCTTGATTTTATCGCATTATTAATATTGACTGTGATTTAAGTTAAGTTGTACATTACAGTATAAGCCTTTATTGTTAACACATCTAACTTTAACTGTATCTTTCAAATGCATATTTATACATGCATATGAACTTAATTGTACTTCAAAGCAATACATGCAATTGAACAAACAGTTACAACATACTTAATCAGAAGCTTGTGATATAGTGCACCAGACACAATTAAATAAATAAATAATACCTTGCCTAGTAACTCACGCTGTCTTAAACCACAATTAGTATAATCAATTAAATAATGAATCTGCTGCTGATTTGTTTAGCAGCTATATTATTATTATTATTAGTAGTAGTAGTAGTAGTCATAGTAGTAGCAGTAGAACAGACTGAGGCCAAAAAAAAAAGGAAATATTAATTTAGCAACTTTGCCTTTCTAAGCTTTTTTTCCCCCAGACCCAGCAGTGTGTCCCAAATCCCTTTCAGGATCATTGGAAAATATGAGGATTTGGGCAGAACAGTGAGATACGGAGATCAAATGACTTTGTTTAGGGACACAATGGCTTTGTCCGGCAACATTCAGCTTCCTCCAGGCCTACCACTGAAGGCCCAGCAAATCGTGTAGCGATTAGAAGAAAAGACATGGTCTAGAGACAGAGGCAGACGAGTGGGCAGTGGAGTGAGGGAGGATTGTTGGATGCAGGAGTGCAGTTCTATCAGACCTGCACAGGCTCTTTGATGAGTCATACGGTGAATACACGAAAGACAAAGCAGCAAAGCCAGCCTGAGCACATGGCTCTTATCGTACACAGAGAGTGCTCTCAAGTCGCAGCCTGGAGACAATAGACATTATTGCTTCTAATGCTGTCCCGAGAGAGGGGAGACAAAAGTACATTTCTGCATGCCTTAAAGAGATACAGTGTGGGTATACAAGTGTTTTAATGGGTCTTTTTTTGTGTTCAAGCTCAGAAAAGGACACCACTTCTTATGATTACACTGAAATAGAGCAACATGTATACAGTATATGTTCAAGCATTTCTGCTATTCAGTGCTGCTGGCTTAATTTGGTTAAAATGACATGTCGATATTTATGTCTATCAAGATGATTACTTTTAAAGCACTTGCATTTAAGCTTGAAAAGCATCAAGAGACTGAAAATGCAAAACGCAAAGGATAAGCAAAACTGAAATGAATAAAAAGCTTAACATAATATTTAGGCATGTACAATAGGTGTTCAAGTAAAACCAGGACTGATTGTACAAAATATAATAACACAGTTACAGTATGAGAGTGAAAACTGCATTATTTCTCCATATAATCCTCTGCTACACTAAAGCACTTATCCCAGTGTTGGATGTAAATGCTGAAGCCGTGAACAGACTGCCTACATCAATTCTGAAATGCTGGCCTCCCAGGACCTCCTTTAATAGCCCAGACATGTGGAAATGGCTTGGAGCAAGGTCAGGACTGTACGAGGGATGAGGAAATAACTCTCAGCCAAGTTCCTGTAATGTGCAAGTGGTGGTCATGAATGAATGTCTGTACAGTTCCCAAAGACAGATGCATCTTTCTGCAAGTTGGTGACAAGTCATCCGTTGATTTTTCGAAGATCAGTAAGGTTTGGGGAATTCTATTACGACTGCTGAAAATAGTAACTGGTCAGACTCCCCAAAAAAACAAAAAGAAAAAATTCCATTTATTTGGTACATTGCACAATGTCATAGTGATCATACCTAAAAAAAAAAAATAGGTTTGTATATCTTTGCCTCTAAGACGAATTGGAGGACACATTTTAAACAACTAAAGGTTTTATTCTTTACTTCTATAAAATTACCAATATGATATTTTGCTATTGCCATGCCCAGTGTAATGTCCCTCAATATGTGAACAGCATGCAGTACATCTTAATGAAATCTCTTCTATATTTCCTAAAGTAAGCACACAGTGATAAGAAAAAGAAAGTGCAAATCTTTGCCCAAGCTAGAGGTTATGACATTTTCAGCTCATGCATTATGCATTAAAAATTCATTAAATATACTCATATACACCGATCAGTCACAACACTCACAACACCACCATGTGAACTGAATAACATTGATTATCAATTACTGTATATATCAATAAACTGGTGACAGGATCATAGGCACCCAAGGCTCATCTATACTGTACCTGTGGGGACCAAAGGCCAATGCTGCCCACAATAGAAAGGTATCATCAATACCCAATGCATCACAGCCTGCCATAAATCAGGCTTAGCCAGTAAAGTGTTTAAGGTTGTTCATCAAGCCTCCAAATTTCCTCGATCTCAGATTTGATTGTGCATACACAGAATCCACTGGACAAACAAGTTTGATACATGCAAACCCCACCCTGCAACCCACAGCACTCAAAGAATCCACCTATAAAGCCCTGGTGCCAGCCACCACAGCACACGTCTTATGAGGTCATGCCCCAATGGGCCAGAGCTGGCCAAGAGTAACCTTTACAATATTTGGCATTATGTTTCGTTTTTTAATGCTATGACTGATCTGTGTATTTTGTGTAGATTAGTGATTTATTATGTTTTGTTAATAAATATTTTTATTTTTAATGTTGATTAAAAAATAAATTGCCCAAAGGCACTGATAGTACTCTAATTCTCTTTAAACTTCTATGTCTCTTTTACCCGGATGGGCAGGTACAGGAACAGATGTAACAGATGGTGTAACTGGGCTAAATCCTTCTGCTCTTTTAAGAAAATAAATGCATAAAAGTAAGTCTCGGTTTTTGGCATTTGCATCACATGTGCTGTTAACAAATAGCTTAAAGTGGATTATATTGTTAGTGTGATGGTACCAAGACAGCACCATGAATGGTCATGAGTAAAAGTGCAAAGAATGGGATGAAGATGTGTACTTGGGGCTGGTTTCTTTCTAGTGCAGATTGTGGTAGAGTCACGTGAACTGCTGTTAACATCTGTGTCAAAGACCTGAACTTGGTAAACTCTCCCTAGATTTCAAATCCATTGAGGCTAAATTATTTACCAACCAATCCATAGGACATCATACTGTAGGCTGTGATTGAGAAGACACATATGCAATACAATTGCTTGCGCTGTACAATGATAATGAAATAGTCCAATTAAAGTAGAAATCACACAATACATCGAGACATATAGATATAGGTAGAGCTACAGTATATATTAAAGAGCAAGGGATGACTACAACCTTAGAACATGCACTGACTCATCACCTTTACTGTTTCATACTGTGTACATTGTTGTAGGGGGTCTAGAGCCTATACCAGGAGACTTAGGGCATGAGGCAGGATACACCCTGGACAGGGTGCCAATCTATAACAGGGCAAACAGATACACACACTCGCATGCTCATTCCACACTACTGGAAATTACTACTGCATGTCTTTGGACAGTGGCAGAAAGGCCACAATGCTAACCACTAAGCCACCATGCTGCTACCTTAAAACACATGACTAAAAAATGTCAGTGGCTAAAGATGTTGCTTATTTGCTCTGCATTGAGTTTGTTTTCTATATTTATGTGTATTATAATTGCATGTCTATGATATGACCCCTTACTAAAATGCTTGACAATAATAGTACCATAAAGCCCTCCCATTCAATAATGTCCCTAGAAGTGCCTTCTTTACTGGTACTGATCCATACGGACCTGGTAATGATTACCAAATAAAACATGGTTACATTGGTGCAATTAGAGGATCTTTAAATGTGTAAAAGCCACCATCAACACTGAAACACTCATGAAACTATACAACCTGATTTAAAGGACATCAGTTCAAATAAAAAGCTTTCACACACTCCATCTTGTGTATCCATCCCCCCCTTTCCACCCTGACTGTTCCTGATTTAACCCATGAACAACACATTTATACTCATTTAAGGTTGATCTCTCCGGGGTCAGTATACTAGGCCCCTCAATGATACGTAATACAATCTACAATTACAGCTCCAAGGAGTTCAAGGCTTCTCTAATCAGCAGGAGAGGTTCCTTCCTTGGTGAATGTAATTAAATGTGAAAGCAACTGCAGAAAAAGACAACACAGCTGCCATGCTAACCTGCTAATGAATGACCATAATTGCCCCAGTGGACCATTGAAACAGGTGAGCAACATTGCTTTGAGTAATGAGATGAGGAAGACTTTGGGAAAGGTGTATGGCCATGAAACATGTGTTGTTGGCCGTCTCTATATGAACAAAACTTCTGGGGGGGGATTTTTTCTGCTAGTCCCTAACAGCATAATTGGCAGCATATTAGTGCAACTCATTAGTTTTGTTCTATTAATGCAGGCATCTGAGACAAAAGATTGGCAACACTTGATGAAAACTGGTTTGGGTGAAGGCATCCATCATGCATAAGAGTACAGCCAGCCTTGTTAACTTAGCTGAGTTACTTGCTTGAATCTATCAAGAAAACTGGTATGCTAAAAGGGGGGAAAAAATCTAATTTACATTTAGGCATTTGGCAGATGCTCTTATCCAGATCGACTTACAAAAAGTCTAATAATAGACTAATGACCCAGAATCTAAAAATTCTCTTCTATCTATTCTCTCGCTTCTAGCTGGCAACTTCCATTCACAAGAACTATCCCATACGCCATCAGCAGGCTTTTTTTCACACCTCACCAAATGGTATGAATTCCAAACAAATGTTGCCTTATTTATTTATTTTTTCATGGCAATCAAATTTCCTCTCTACACTCACATGTCACGCCACAAATTCTGTTCGGAAGTGACAAGATGTCACTAGAATTAAAACCAGAAATTATACAACTTTGACAACAATCTGCTGCACTGATCACTTGCTGATAAGAAGACATGCACAGAGCTGTAGTGAACAAGACAGTTTCTGTTTCAAGTCCTAAATCATTTAATTAAGGTTTCTAAATTATGTTGGCATACAGTACTATCTTGGTAGATTGACGAGTGTCTTGCCTCAGTTTTGTCCTTGGTTATTTATAATGTCATTTAATAAAATGATTGGTATACTAATTTCATTTGACTCTGTTATTCATTTTTAAGCTTCCAATCAGAGTACCACTTAATGAAAGATATTAGTCATGCATTTTATTTCTCCACTGGATAATGTTACATTAAGGTAGCCAAACATGATTCATTGTTTAAAAAATGTCCTCAAATCAACATAATACAAATAGCTTGTTATTTTATGTAATGAAATTGCTATACAACAATCAATATTTAGTGTGAAGTCATTTATTTTTCAAAACCTGTCTCTTGCTCAATCCATGCCTGCTGGATTGCTTCCTGAAGATCATATACAGAAATTTGCCACAGAAGTTCGCAATGCACTTAATATCTTAACATTATTCATTTTTATCCTTTGTTTTATTCATTTTGTTGCAGCAGTGGACAACCCCGCCTTAGAAAGTAAAAGTCCTCCCACAATATTTTTCCATCCATTAACTAAACCAGCTCCTCGACCACTTCTCAACCAGAAAGGCTCGAATGAATTAGTGAAATCACTAAAGTAATGTCAAGCAGTATTACATGGGAGGGAGTGCTGTATGGCTGGATATACTGTAGCACCGTCTCTAACAAAAACTAATGATCGTTAACTAGGTTGTGCTGCATTGCAGGCTATACAGTAGGCTGCATCCTTGTGCCTACGACCGCATCACAGCTGTGATATATCCAGCAATACAGTACCACCTTGAGTGTGATGTTACTTTTATACAACAGTTCCGCAAAAACAACAGTTAATTTGTTAAATTATTATCGGCACTACAGTATGTAGCCAATTGATGAGGAGAATAACCCATGTACTGTAGGTGCTGTACAATTCTGTAAATCTTCTTAGTTTCTCTTTATATATTTACTTTATCATCTTTATAATGCCAGCTCTGTTAACTTTCTGGATCCTGGATTAAATCCCAAATAGTGTTAAACAGAAAGCTAATGCGCTAGGGTGTACAATCATTGTGCCACACACCAAACTGGGGGTTACAGGGGGATTTGGAAAGCTAATTGCTCTATCTTCAGTACTGTATTCCATGCCTATGCTGCAAACTGACAGTGTAATTACCAATGGAATGTCACCTGAGACATGGAGTGATACATATTGTTACACATTCCAGTGGTATTACCGTCCATTACCACCACATGGACTGCCTGTTGTCCAATCAGATTGCTCAGTCATAACTCAAGCATTCACTCATTATCTGTGCCGCTTTATCCTGTCATTAGGGTCATGGGGGCCTGGGGCCCTTAGGGCACGAGATGTGGTGCACCTTAAATGTACTGTACACACACACTCACATGCTCATTTATCCATTTCGGGCATTTTGGGAATGCCGAATGCCTTTGGGCTGTGGGAGAAAACCGGAGTACCCAAAGGAAACCCACCGAGCAAACTGTAGTAAGGGGGGGAAAAAATTTGAATGTATATAAATTAATACAGTATTGCAGATGCTATATAGAAAAATATGCTTTAGAATACAATGTTACGTAGGTTTGCTCATATACGTTTGTATATTGTGGATACTGCAATAATTATATTCAGTGCTACAATTTGTCATGTGTGCTGGGTATAAAGTGTGTGTACAAACATCAGTTCTCCCAGTTTCACTCTAATTAGTATCTGTTTTCAGGGTTTCTGCTGAGTTAGTTGCTGTATATCGAGGTTGTTCAAAGAAAAAAGAAAAAGAAAACATGTTATGCACTGCAGAGATTATGTTTCTTATTAACGGGAAATATATTCTCATCCTTTATAACCACAATCACACATACAGTATGTGCTGTTGTTAAAAGTTACCCTAAAGACTCCCAGGCTTGTGAAAGATTTTGTTATAAATGTTGTTCAAAATGGTCAGTCAGAACAGTGTTTATTCATGACAACTTTCTCCAAACTGATTGATAATGATCCTGACAGGATTTTCACCATCTGTTCTTTTATACAATAGAATATGGATGGAAAGCTGCTCTGAAAAAAAATAATAAAAAATCAGAACAGTGCATTGCAGGTTTTTTTTTTTTAAGAGGAAGGCAGTAAATTGTGCTGAAAGCAAGCCAATGTAGGAAGCACAACACTTGGCAGGACTAAATTATTATGTTTTAATGCCAACTTTGAATAGGAAATAAATTTGTGCAAGTAGTTGTAAATGTTTGCTTTGGAGCCTGATTAAAAGTTCTTTGGTTTAAAGCATGCACCTTCATCAGTAAAGATGATGGAAAAGTAGAGAAAAAAAAAAAAAAAACGAAAACTTGCAGTAAAAAGTGTTGAGTCCAGGTAATGAGAAGCAAAAGAATTCTCCTGGGGTCAGTAAGCTCAGAAGGTAACAAAAAGCCTTTATTATACATTTCCTTCTATCGTTATGAATCCCCTTTTTATGTAAAGTCGTCTAACAGACTATTAGAACAGAGAATGCTAGATACAGCAGGATATCAGCGCTGTATAAAAATAGTAACGGTTAATTAAAAAGTAAAGACGTAATGAAATGTTAGACAATGAAGTTCAGTTCAGTTCTGAAGTACAGTACCAGTCAAAAATCTGGACACAAGTTTAGATTTATGTTCTACATTCTAGAACAAGACTAGATTTTTGAAAATGATGACATATAACACAAGATCAGCAGTTTTGAAATAGTTCTTGCAAGTGCAGTATTGTAAAATGCATTTGCAAAGCACATCAAGCAGCATAATGAAGCTGGCTCTGATGAAGACCAGCCCAGGAGAGCAAGACCAAAACTCACCTTGTTTGATATTGTAAGTATCAAAAGTAGATGTTGTAGATAATGAAGACCTATAAGGGCCATGGACTGGACTGTTGTCTATACCAAATTGATTTATTGACCGAAGTATTGTATATCCAACTCAGCTACTATAAGTGGTGATATGCCCCCTTTTACCATGTTAGTATTAGACCTTTTCCCAGTTGACCTATTACAACCCAGATCAAAACAATCAACATATGGACAACTTTACAGCTCTCATACAAAATGAGATGCATACTATACCTTGCGGTTAGGTGTTGTCACATATGGTGTTGTTTCAATGTTGAACACATTGGCCTATGTTTAATGGCTGGGTCAACACCCAGAGTGGATGTGAAGCATACACAGAGTGCCTAGGCCAGTTATTGTGTCCGGTTGAGGTATACGTGCAGGAGTAGCTTGACTGCCAACTGCATCATCTGTGAATGCTATTCTGACTTGGTGAAGTTCAATTTAGTATGATTTCCATCACAATAACCTGTTTACTTGTATTTTAAAAGTGGTTTTGCTTAAGCAAACTAACACAATAAGTCAGACTAACACGTCATGTCAATGCACTGACTGAGGACAGGATAGAGGAAATTCATCTCAGACGTTGTCACGCCAAGATTCAGTTCAGCCTAGTCAATTGTCCTACCTGCATTTCTTTTTGGACAGTAATCAGAGAACCTGGAGGGAAGCCCATATAAAACAGAAATAAAATTTGCTGTATATCATTGTCAAGAAAAGAAAAAAAAAACTAGCAAATCTTTGGGCTAAAATACAGGATCAATGCAGCACAACTTGTTCAAAATTTGCTTACATACTTGGCATAACACATACATATACAGTAGAGAGGGAGCTAGTCCATGAATGAGTGCAGCAGTGTGTTCGTGCTTGTTGACCTTGTTGATTTGGACTGTGTAAAGATTAAAGCAAGTAATGGTGTGTTGGAGTAAATCCTGCATTTGGTGGTTCAATATCTAGAGAAGTTTAAGGTGAAAAAGTTATAGTTGAGAAATTTCTAACCTATACTTAATTACAGAAACATTCTTGCAGAGCAGTCATGTTGCCACTACACCACTGCATCCTAGACAGCTTTTATATGATAAAATGTTTTTGACAAACTATTGGGCACATGGGAAATTGTGTTATTTTAACACTCATATGAAAATGCATAGCCAGCATTAAGCTGCTGCTGCTGCTGCGTTGGCAGAGCTGGAAAATTTATAGCAAACATAGCTCTCTTTCTGTCTGTGGGGGTGGGAGTGCTTTAATTGAGTGTGTGATTACTGTATGTGGGTGTGGGTGAGTGGGTGAGAGTGTAGCTATGTGTGGCCACATTCATGCAGTTATCCGATCAGCCAATCAAGAGAGCTTCAGGTATTGTTTGTTCATATATCAGAATGGGGACAAGTGTAAGATGAGTGATTTTGACCATGGCAGCAAGGTCAAATGTCAGAAATATTCCCACCTCCACAACCTGCTGACAACTTCCTGATGCCAGGCACCACGGCACACCCGTAATGGCCCTGCAGGCCCACGCTCGAGGGACCAAAGCCACTCTAGTGGCCCACAGGGAACCTACATACACAATACGGGGTGTAATGTTATGGCCAATACTGTAGGTGTACACTATATAGTGATTTCTGTCCTTCTTACAGCTGTATACATGCACTATATGGAAAGAACTAGATTTATTTGAAACTTGCTTGAACACTGCACACTGCGCCTTACTAGTAGATGGGAAAAAAACACTCATGTCACTTTCTCACCTGTTGCCGAGGCTTGTCAACCTAATTAAAGCGAGATTCAATTAAGAAAGGTTTGATCATATGTGGCCAATCTGCCAGTCAGCATTGCTGTGCTTACCTGTGACTGCTGAGTCCCAATTTATTTCGAAGTCATGCAGTCAAGATGGTGGATGTCTGCAGAATACACCAGCTGCAACCAGATGCTTGGATAACTGAGTCCCAAAACAGCTGTGACTTGTCAAGCGCAAGGTCTATCACTGGAGAATGTTTTCTTCTTCATTTTTTTCCTCACCATACTATTTGTAGAGACACACAGAACCAATTAAACTCCATAACTATATTTAAGTAGTGCATTATTAGTACAAAAGGGCAGCACTTCCTTCGGGGGGGAAGTGCACCGGAATTTTCAATCAATCTTTACTGTTTTTCCCCTTTCCATAAGGCATGCTTAAGCAGTACTTAATGGAAACTACAGCCTTAAATGACTTCACCAAATGGAAAGCTGATGACTCTGTAAGCAAGTCTAGATACACAATAATGTAACTAAGATGCATTATCAAGGGTGTTGAGGAAATTGTATATATATAAAAGGACCAAGGGCAAATGCTTAGTGGAAATGGTTTGTCTTGTCTGGTCAGCTTTGGACAGTTGATGCATTTTTCCCAGTTCTGTAGTAATTTCAACTGGTCCCCAAGGCTGAGCTAAAGGATGGTGTAATTAACCCATCTAAGGGGAGCATTGTGGATCAGTCACAGAGATAGATGCTTTAATGATTTCCTGGCACCAGCATGTTAAAACAAAGGTGGGCACATTCTTATTAATGACCTCACATTTAATCAAATGAATACCAAAGTGTACCTTGAATCATAAAACAAGCAAAGCAGGAATTTAATTTTTCGTGACTTAATTGCTCTCTAAAGTTAATGAGGTGCCATTTCGGAGCTCTACTCCAGCTTCCACAGAGGAAACTTAAAGGCAATGATGTGACTCTTTCCTCTTCTGCATTTTTGAAATGAATAGTACAGGAAGTAAGCGTACAAAGAAAAGAGCTAAACTTTTGCAGCATATGAAGCTATACATACAGTACATGAACATCCAATTAGATGATACTCTATCATATTTGTAAAGCCCCCTGTGCTTTTCTAAACCCTATAATATGATCAAAGTCTGCTCTAAACCTGAAATTGAATGTAACTGATCTACAGCACACTGAAACTTGAATACGGCCCGCAGGTACGATGGTCTTTGATTGGTACATCCCAGTGGTCGGCATTTGCGAGAGCAGCTCTGCAGATGCCAATGAAACATCTGCTGCAGAAAAGCAACAACTAAGAGTGAGTAATTTACACAATGAGTATAATGTTCACTACGGTCAAGAAGCTCAAAAATTAAAATAAAAGTAATGAAATGGAATAAAACTGACTTTTGATACAACATTTATATTTAGACTTAAATAAAAAAAAATAAAAAAACGATTCCAGAATAATTTGTGATATATACAGGGCGTGCTTAATGCCATTATCTTATCAGGTCCAACACTGGCCTGGAGTGAGCAATTCTTATAATTAATTCATTATAAGAAGCGCTTATCACTGAAAGCAATTATATAACAAAGCAGGGCCAATTTTACATACTGTAGTGACCGAATCAGTCACACGCCAGTTTTTATTAAGGATCCACCAGATCACAACAAGACATTGAACAAACATTGTACAATTACAAAGACCTTTAAGATTATTTTTTAACATTGTGTGAAATGAAATCTTTCAATAAAGTCTTGCACTAAAATTCTAAGACAACCGACTTTCACTCATGACCAAATACTTTTTTTTCTGATGAGCAAAAGAGTAGGGAATACTTGATTTCTCAAAAAAAAAAATAATAATAATTTATAACACAATAAACCTAGACATTGAAATGAAAGTATGAGTGGTGTTCAAGTCAAAACTGGGACTTTTGATTGCAGAGTGAGAAAAAAAACTATCTTCGTTTCTTTATATAATCCCCTGTTTCACTTCCATAGTGCTTAGATACCATTAATATAAAACATTTTCTCAGTATGCCTGAACCATGATCAGACTGCCTGCTTCACGTCGGAAATGCTGGCCTCCCAGGAACACCTATAAAGGACCAAACATCTGGAAATGGCTTAAAGGGCAGGGTCAGGACTGTAAGGGGTATATGGTAATAGTTCCAAGACTAGTTCCCATAATGTGCAAGTGGTGTTGATAAATGATTGTATGTACAGTTCCCACAGACAGATGTATCTTTTCTCCAAGTCGGCAACAAGTTATCCATCGACTGTCGTGGATCAGGTGTTCCACTTGCTGAATGTTGAATGTTGATGGGAATGAATGAAATGGTCTTTGAGCCAGTGCAGCTGGAATTGACATTCACAGATCTAAGGCCTTCTTTAAAGAGTTTGCACCATTCAAATGTTTTACTGCAGCTACAGTAAGAGTCTCATCACTCCACTGTGTTTGAAGTCTTCTGTAAATGTCAATCTGTTAAATCTACCTTAGTGTATCAAAAATACACTAAAGTGCCTCTTACTGTATATACAAATTGGTATACAGTATAAGGCTATAGAAGTACTTTTGCTCTGGTGCGATACTATATTTATGTTAATGCTAAATGTGTTAGAGACATAATGACTGGTATACACTAAATGCAACAGTTTTAGAATTATATGTTGATCATAGTACACAGCATTGCAATAGTTCCATGACCATTGTGTAGAGAAAAGCAAGCAAGATTTAGATAAGACAGCAAAAGGATCATCCCTCTCTTCTTCTCATCCTGCCCTGTAATCCTCACAGTGCTCTTACGTTTTATCTCCACTTCAGTAGCTCCTCTTGTCCAAGCCTGTCCAATCATCTCTCCGAATCCTCCCAGGTCAGGCCTTCTGCAAGGTTGTCTTCAACCTTTAATATGTTCTATTTGTGTCAAATGACCTGTTTTAATATCTTAATAAAAGTGGACTTGGAGTGGGCATGAGCGTGGGAGTACCAAAGTGGATAATTTCCCTTTAACAGCAAGGTCCAAATCTTGTTATTCAATTCATACCACAGAGATTTGCCAACAGATGCAATTTTAATTTGTTATCAAGAAAATAAATTACATTTTAAAATATTTTCTAATTATGTTCAATGTTATAAAAGAGCCATGAGACAGGTTAGTTACTCCAAAAATAAATTTTAAAAAAACGTCCTTTCCAGTTTTGGAATACTTCCTGACTGTTGCAAGGCTCTAAGACTAGAGACTCCTTGTCTAAATGAATAAATATATAAAAGAAAATGTAAAAAAAAGAAAAACAAAACATAACATTGGCGGCTTAGTGGATTAGTGGTTAGCACTGTCAACTTACGTACACCTTCAGGGTCCGGGTTTGATTACCACCTCAGGTCTGTGTGCATGGAGTTTGCATGTTCTCCCCATGTATGGTGGTTTTCCTCCGGGTATTCCAGTTTTCTTCCCTCAGTCCAAAGATATGCAGATTAGGCTAATTGGTGTATATGTGTATGCCCTGTGATGGATTGGCAACCCATCCAGGGTGTACTCCACCTCGTTCCCTAAGGCTCCTGGGATAGGCTCCAGGTCCCCCATGACCCTGTACACATGATAAAGCGGTAAAATGATTATAGGGTTCAAATCCCTCTAAATAAGCTGTCCATTGACTGTTGAAATTGGCTCAGTACACTGGCACCTGTCGTGGAGTGGGATTTCACCAATGACTTCTTGAAGTTGATGTGTTCCAAGCAGAAGAAAATGGGCAAGTATCAAGATTTAAGCAACTTTGACACTGGCTAAAATGAGATAACTATACTGTAGATGACTGGCCCTGAGCATCTCTAAAATGCCAGGTCTTGTGGGGTGCTCCCAATACGCAGCGTATAATACCTACCAGCACACAATGTCATGGATGCCCCAGGCACCGATCAGTGATCGACTGAATCAGACTGCAGTTTATACTATATATTTCATAGACCGTTTAGTGACACTGAAAACACTACAACCACTCATTTTAAAGTTTTAGTTTGAAATGTTGGAGCACAGTGTTCTAGGTCTGTACATCCACTGAGATACTATGGCTTTGAAAGTAAACAGTGGCATTTTGAAAAAGCAATATGTACGTTAAAGAGATACAGAAGGCGCAAAGATGTCATACTACTATACTATACAATGTGCCATTACCTCACATTTAAACACAACTTTTCAAGTAAAAATACAGCAAAACGGTTTGGATAGCATGCTTCAACACCATGGTTGAATGTTTGGGATGTTAGGAGAGTTTATGTGAGAAAATTTGAAGCAAGGGATTTGCTCCTGGGGATACAAACAAGGCAAGCTGAGAATCATCCCTAAAGTCAGTAGTGAGCGGAAAAGCTCCAAATGATGGGTGGAAAGTATTATAGCAGGAAGGTATATTGTGGAACCATTTGGTCCTTACTTTATATATAACTTTATTTAGGTATTTATAATACAAATATGTTCCTGAAACCAAGAATACCTTATACTGTAGCATCCTTACTGACAACAACTGAAGTTTGATCTTAATTGAGTATCAGGGTTGAGCTATTTATCATACAATTAGCAAATACACAAGGTGGGGTTAACTGTGTTTTTATTCTTATTCTTATTATTCTTATTATTTATTAATTTATTTATTTTGAAAATTACTTAATTATTTCTGTTGTTCAATTACAGCGTGCCATTTGATGTGGCATTGTTTCGACGACCTTATGCAGAATCAAATAAATGATTTCTATCCAGAGTTGCATTCCATTTTTTGCCAAGAGCTCGTATTGATGGCAAGAGAGTTAAACTGTCTTCTCCAGCACATCCCAAAGTTTATCCACTGATGTGATTATCTGGTCACTTTATGCATTCAGGTCATCAGCTGACTTCATTTTATTGCCACATAATGTTGCTGAGCCTAGACCTGATCACCTGGCTTGTACTGTGGGCACTATGCATGATGGGTACATCACTTCCTTTCTTAAACTGACATGTCTATCTCTCTGAAATAGGGTCAATCTGGACTCATCAGACCACAAGACCTTTTTTCCATTACTCCATAGTCTAATGTTTATGCTTTCTAGCAAATTAAAGCTTTTTTCCTGATTAATCTTTCCTGATTGTTTTCTTATTGCCACACAGCTGTTTAGTCCCATTCCCATTACAAGTGTGGTTCCAACTACATTTCAGCACTATACTTCTAGGCTTTAATAATTTATGGGACGGCATCCAATGTTCTGGAATACTTGCTTATTTAAATCTAAACTGCACCATTTTCCATAAAGGAATGTTTTAAGCAAACGTGGATTCATGCATTTACGGGAAAATGTTTAAAAGTATTTTAATGATTATAAATGTGTATAAAATTCTAGCATTTTAATGATAAAATTTTTTTTACAGTATATCTTTTTTCCAAGTGTACTGTAACAGTGGCAAAACACTGTGGCCTCACACTTCCAAGTGCGAGGGATCGATTTCCGTTTTCGGGTCTGTGTACATGGAGGTGGCATTTTCTCGCCATGCTTGGACAAAGACCAAGATCAAAGACATGTATATTATGCTAATTAGCATTTCCAAATTTTCAACTCTCCAGGCATCCCGTGACCCTGTACAAGATAAACAGTGTAGAGGACAAATGACTGATTGTATTGTTGCCTTTACATTACAGGCACAAGATATAGAGAAGCTACCTTTCTTACTCTCTTGGAAACAATCTCCTACAAACAAACAACTTACGTGTCAAATGAACGCTTACAGTGTTTATCTGAAGTCGGACATAATTTAAAACTGTGAGAGTGAAATCAATGCTGTAAGGGTCAGAGGTGAAGCTAGAAATCCTGAGGAAATTTAATTTAAGTTTACACCAGTTCCCCCACTCAAGCACTCATGATTCAGAGTCCTATATATATCCCCTTTTCTTTCATAGCACCCAGGTAAGAGTTAATTCAACACCATAGGTGATAAGCAGCCTTGGGGATTTCGCCGTGTATCGACCAGGTGAACCTTGAGCTCCCTACAAAAATCCATTTATCCGACAAACATTTTCCCTTCAAAATACAGCCCTGCATTCAACATCCAATCTCAGGTGCATTAAACAAAGCCAATCCTGCTTTTTGCCACACTGAGGCCTGGAAAACACTCAGCGCAGCACCTGTGACCTGACAGGTTCGCCATGTACTTAGCATCAGAGAGATGGAAAATACCACTAATATGGTTATATACAGTATAAGTACATAGATAAATGTAACCTAAATGTTTATTTCGGGTATATTAATATAATTGGGTTATTTAATTTACTGAATGACTGCAAAGCAAAGCTTTTATATGTGGATATGGATATATAACTTGGATTTGGAGTGTATTTCGTTGTATTAGCAAGGCTCTTGGTCAAATGGGCCATTACAGGCATACACACCCACTTACGTACATGCTCATTCACACACTATGTGTAATTTGGGAACGCTAATCTGCATCAACTGTGGGAGGAAACACACCAAGCACGCGAAGAACATTTAAGCTTAATGCACACAGACCCAAGGCAGGAATTGAACCCGGGCCCTGGAGTCGACAGTGCTAACCACTACGCCACATTTTACTGCCACCCAGTTTGGGGCAGTAAAATGAATTTTTTAATAAAAAATATTAATACAATAAAATAAAATTACCATATTATTACATGGAAGATGTGCTGTGAAAAATTTAATTGAATGCAATGTACCATTCTTTCTGTGTTATCTTACCTTCTACTCTAATTGCACTCTAAATGCCACATGCTTTCTCTGCTCGTGAAAATGCAGTTTGGCATTTCTAACAACACTTACTATGCAAGATTGCCTCCGGCACTAAGGCTTAATGCAGCAGTTAAATAAGTATTTACAGTAATGCCCCTGTGGGTGTGTCCTCCAACCAGAGATTGACCAAGAGGCAATTTGGCACTTGTAGCATCTGTAGCAGCACCTCCTCAGACTCTGGCTGTCTCGTTTAAAGAGAGTGCCAGGCTGCTGTCCCCATTAACTCCCTGCTCTTCCTCCCATCTGTCAATTCTCACAAAGTCACCTGGCACAAATATTCGGAATTTCGGCAACAGCTGCACTCGTTCAGCTTGGAATCGGACTGATGCTAACCTCCACTTAACCTCTGGGAAAGCTCTTATCTCAGGGCTCCACCTTGTCAATATAAAGTGGCCTTCAGCAGTCCAGTTTTATTATTCTTTCCTCTACATGGTCATCCTGACACTGCACTTTGTTTAAAAAGTCTCTTCAACCATTTTGTTTAGTTTATTTATTTATTATTAGTTTTTTTAGGGGGTGTGCCCTTTTGAAATCTCAGAAATTGTCTTGGAGCTCCCTGCTATTTTAGCCCATCTATGTGATGAGCAGTGTTGGGGGGCGTTTCTTTTTAAAGTAACTAATTACATTACAAAATTGCTGTCATTAAAAAGTAATTAGTTACATTACAGCGTTACTTTCTGATAAAAGTAACTAGTTAGAGTATTTTTCCGTTGCAGAAAATGAAAACTCTTTGTGATTCCTCATGCATGTTGTTTTAGTCAAGACCTTTATAATTATTCTACCATCATCACTCAGCGAAGTTTGGCCCATAATTTGTTAACTACTAATACCCCTATCTCACCTACGCGTTTTCACGCGGTGGCCATAAGTATGATTCACCGTGAGTTTTGACGCTGTGAATACGTTTCCATATTTCCACGTGTCGGTCCTCACATAGTCAAACCGCATAGGTGAGATAGGGGTATAACAGCATGAATAACAGAGGGGGCCGGGTTATCGGAGGCGGGGCTTGTAGGATGACTTTCACACACACACACACACACACAATAACGGATTGGGAATCACTGCTGTCTGGCTCACGAATTGCATAAATTGTGTGAATAACGGATTACATTTTTGAAAAAGTGTAACTAAATAACTGAGTACTTAAATGGCGAACAAAACGCGTTAGATTACTTGTTACATCAAAAAAGTAACTTTGTAACGCGTTACATCCAACACTGGTGATGATTCTATGTGCATCCTTTTCAGATATAAACAGTGATTATGTAAGTTACCATAGCCTTCCTGGCAGCTCACACCAATCTAGCCAATATGGTCAAAGTGGTTCTTATTCTGATGTTTGATTTAAATAATTGAAGCTATAGATGCTTTGTGCTGCTACCATAATTGTCCTGGCTAATGGAGAGATATTTGTCCCAATATGTAATATCCTATTTCCCTATAACTTTTCTCTATTACACTGCATTTATACTAGCTCAACATTTACTGAAGCTCATAATGAGTTGATACAAGGCATTTCATTTACTGCATCATCATTAATATTTAATTTTATATGCAGTACAGCTTTCTTTCTCCATTTGCAAACAACAAGAAGAAGAAACACACCCTTTCCCCAGCTGTGTTTCTTACACTTACTGTATTTGTGTTTCTCCAATTGCTGAATGATGGTTTTTCTTCCCCCCTGTTGGTAACTGTCTTAATAAAAACTTTCATATTTTTCTCCTCTCTACCAGCTCGGTGAAAGTTCAATATTTGTTGTTATTGGTCATTTGAGAGCTGTTATTCTGACTCTTCTCTTTTACGCTTAACTGCTCATGGTGACCTGCTTAAGTGTAAAACTCCTGTTTAAACTTTCCATATCTATCTCTCTATCTCTCTATCTATCTATCTATCTATCTATCTATCTATCTATCTATCTATCTACAGTGTCTGTCTGTCTGTCTGTCTATCCAATACCCCTAATAAAATATTTACCCTGTTTCTCTTGTGACCTGTGACCTCTTTCTGAGGATGAGAACCCCAAACCCCTCCTATGCAAACAACTCTTGAGGAAGTGTGTATGATGTGCATAGTTTGGTATGAAATATGTCTAAGGCTAAATAAAGATTACAGAAACAAAATGCCACTGTGCATATCTCAGTGTATCAGCTATAAAACTCTATTGTTATTGTTATTCTTGTTCTTTAGTACATTTTATTTAATCCCCTTTTTAAACAGAATAATTATTATTTTGGATATATCTGCCATATGACAAATTCAAATTAATTACCTAATTAGTTTTTTTTTTTTTTTTTTTTTTTAAATATAAACAAGCTAAAATCCTACTTGAAACAACAATGCGCTGACCAGGATGTTACTATAGATGAACAAATGAACACTGTAAATGCATGATATTATACATGGCCTATGTTTAATAGAGAGAGAGAGAGAGAGAGAGAGAGAGAGAAAGGTCCCATAGGGGAAACTGCCTTAGCATGTAATTTATAATAGGAACTAACACCTGCCTCAGGAAACTTACTAGCCATTTTTTCCTGTTATATACCACGGACTCTAAATGACCATAAATGTATGGTCTCCTAACTGAAAACTTCACCATATCAACATTTATTTATAGGTTTAGGTGTGAAACCTCCATCGTCCATTGAAATAATAGATTAGAAGTAAATTTACTGTATATAAACCAACCACTTATGTTCCAGTCATAAATAATCAGATCTATTCTACTGTAGAGAAATTAATCAACACCTTCAGATTCAAGAACTAAATTGCGGTGTGGTATAATTATTGTAATTAACACACAACATGTGCTCAAAGAGAAGTGGTTAAACTGTCATTTGGGTGTGGCATCATATCTCACATCACATGAATGCTTCTAAAAATTCTAGCATCCCCACCGTGAAACGCCTTCCCACGTCTCTGCAACCTGAAAGATTCCAGCCTCCCTAGTGCGCACACCTCCATTTTCAACCAGATGTGATGTGAAACTTTCCAGCGAAATATCTCTTTTTCTATGTATAGGACATTAGATATTGGATTTTTTTATTAAATTTTTTTTTTATCTGCCCAGACATGTTGGTGTAAAATCAAACAAAACAGCCTGGGTAATTAGACAAAGCATAGACTGTTAAATAATAAATAGGACATGGTGGTTTAACACAGACTGGGTGTCTCTGAATTTTTGTCATAAAATGGTGAATTGTTTCTTAGGGCTACAAAACAAAATGGTAATGTCAGTGTTATGGTCAGGAAGGGATCATCTGTGAAGCCAAAGTTTTATGAAGCACGAGAGTGTACTTTCTGTATGAGCAAATTGGGAGTGTGTTTTCTCTCTCTCTCTCTCTCGCTCTCTCTCTCTCAATCTCTCGCCATGAGAATTCAGAGTTTCTTTGTGCATTGCTGGGCCTGTAAATATGACTCTGCAGGTCAACGTTTTAAAACCTGGAAATCCAGCATGAAGAAAACCATCAACAGCAATCTAATGCTCATTCCAACCACAGGCACACAGTAGGCTATATTTATTGTTGGAAAATGGTAGAAAGAACATTTCTTGTTCATTTTTCTCATAGAGACATTTACATGGCAACAGTGCGTATAAACAGTGTGTATCCTCTAATTACGCAATATCAAACAAAAGGGAGTGCCGTTATACTGAATATCGGCATGGTTGGTGATGTGTATACAACAGCACAACCTCAAGTGTGATATTGCTTTTATACAACAGTTTTAAAAAACCCCATTTATTATCAACAGATTATGATTTGTTTGTTTATTTAACAAATATTTTGCTCCACAACACATATCCGTCTGTGACTGGAGGAACTAACGTTGAGCTGGCGATTGACAGTTAGCAACCGGCAGTTAGTGTGATTAATAAGGGTGAGGCAAAATGCTAAAAATGTCTTGTTTTTAGTCGATACGATTACAAAATATGAGTCTGTATACTGCCTGTGATTTCAGGGAGTGTGTGTGGGTTGAGTTGGCGTGGCATAGGCCACTTGCTTCCCCCTGCAAAGCAAACTCACAGATACAGAGATTGTACCCAGCTTTCACTTAAATATTTAGGGTATTTTTTACCTCTCTTTCTTTCACTTATTCCGTATAAGGCTTATCCTGTACAGGGTCGCAGCATGCCTGTAGCCTATCCCATTGGGCCCTGGGCACAAAACATGAACATCAAGTCACAGGGTTCACATACTCACTTCAGGCAATTTGGAAATGACGGTTTGCATAACCTGCATGTGTTTGAACTGGGGGATGAAACCATATATATTATCCACATTGCATTGGCTCCTGGTGAAATTATGCCATGATTTTAAAATACTATTATTGACCTTTAAAGCATTAAATGGTCTCGCACCTTGGTACCTGAGTGAACTGCTAGTGTCTTGTAATCCACAAAACCTACTCTGACCAAAGGGTGTAGGCTGCTTGTCAGTACCTTGTATTATGAAAACTACTGTATAGCAGGGAGCAGAGCTTTTTCTTACAAAGCCCAAAGTTATAGAATAGCCTTTCAATTAATATTTGGAACTTAATGATTAAGTCTGACTAAGGCTGAAAACTTATTTATTTACCAAAGCCTTTTGTGAATAGAATTGTTTTAATTAAAGGTGCAGATCTGTTTGGATGCTGTCTTCCCCAATCTCATTGATCACTCGGGTTTGTTGACAGTGAAGTGACTACTTCCCAGGGAGCCCTCATGCTTGTATTTCCTTCTGGCTTTTCCTTTTTATTTTTGCTGTCATAGTTAGTCCTGCCGGAGTCCCTGTTTCCACTCTGCACTAAATATACATTGACCTTATCTGTTATGAGACTGTAAGTAAACCTGTTTTCTTTCTCGCGCGCTCTCTCTCTCTCTCTTTCTCTCTCTCTCTCTTTGTGGAGCTAATGGCCAGCAATCCCAACTCATTCTGCCCTCCAGACCTGTCTGACATATTCTGGTGCCTCATTTATTTTTGGAATTCTTATTGCATGAATGTCTCTGGCTTGGTGCTGAGAATGGCACTGTATGGTCTGGATGGTTCCATTTAACCATGAAGATGGTCTTGGTCTTGATGCACTCAGCTTCACTCTGATGGCTTGTCACTGCAATTTAGGACTAATAGTTTTGGACTGAAAGTCCCACAAACAGGTTTGTACCTGAGTCTCAACCAATGAAAGTGGACTATATTAACTTAGCCCCTTTCCAATTATGCTAAACTTTTAGTCTCATAGCATAGAATATGACCATGAATCAATACCTGCTGTATCTTACTGATATCACCCAAGTGAGGATGGGTTTCGTATCGAGTCTGGTTTCTGTAAAGGATTCTTCCGATTGTCATCTAAGAAAGTTTCCTTGAAAATCTAATAATTATAAATTATACATTTTCCATAAAGATGCTTCGTGACAAGTTACATTGTTAAAAACGCAATGTTATAAAATGAAATTTAATTGAATAGAATTCAATATGAATATATTAGATAACCTATGTGATAGCCTACTGGGAATTATTGTGATTTATACCTCACACTCTTGAATTATTAAATCAGATTGAACATTTTTTTCAACAGCAGCACCGTCAGTAATGTCTTACACATGGATTTGTACTCTAAAAACTCCACATAACCATTAAAGAGTTTGAATAATGTGTTATTGTTGACAAGGTGTTTCCGAATTTCAGTACTTTATTACCCTGAGATATACAGCATTCATGGGACAAGTGAGTTTGTGCATTTCCATTTTTTGTTAACATATAAACAATGTTTTGCCTTTAAATCTTCCATAGAGAGAGAGGTAAAAAAAAATAATAATAATAAAAAAAGACAAGTGGCTAAGTGTTTACATATGGTAATACCATGCACCAATAAGCCAAAACATTAAACCAATTGACAGATGAAGTGAATAACTATATTACTTTACAGTCACACCTGTCAATCTTTGGGATACAATATGTAGTCAGTTTTAAAAGTTAATGTGTTGGAAACTGGAAAAATGAGCAAGTGTAAGAACCAGAATGACTTTGACAATGCCAAATTGTGATGGCTAGAGGACTGGGTTATAGCATTTCAAAATGTCAGATCTTTTGAGTTCTTGGTATGCATGCAATGCATAGTATTTACCAAAAGATGTTCAAGGAAAGTTCAAGCCATTAAACTGGCTACAGGGCCATGGGCACCCAAGTCTGGGCATAAGCATAAGCTCGTCTGTCTCCTTTCAATCCCATTGAGGAACTAGTGTAGCATAATTGCTGAAAAAGTTAATTCTGGCTATGATAGAAAAAAATTTCAGAACATACACTGCATCACATTTAGCTGTGCATTTGGCTGTGTAGTGACACAATGCCCAAAAAGCCTGTGCTGTCCTCTGTCCACTGCCGAAAGCACCTTCAACATGAAGGTGAGCATCAGAACTGGACCAATTCGAGAAAGTGTCCTGGTCTGATGAATCATGTTTTCTTTTACATTATGTAGCCCACAAGGTGCTTGCATGTTGCCTACACAGGGAAAATGTGGCACAAGGATACAATGTGACAACAATGCATGCCAGCTGAGGCAATGTGTTGCTCTGGGCAATGTTCTATTGAGAAACCAAAGTATTCATGTTACTTTGACACCCCCATTACTGCATATCATACTTAATCATAACAATGGCGTAACCTGACGCCAGTGGCATCTCTCAGCAGCAGTAGCAGGAATTTGATCAAATTTTCTTGGGATGAGCTGGACAAACAAGTTTGATCCATGGAGGCCCCATCTTGCAGGACAGCTTCTATCCCTTAGAAGGCTTTTGGAGCCGATAGCTCTTCAGGTCAGAGCTTGTTTGGGGCTACATTAAAACACTCTTTGTTATTTTTTTAATATATATATACCCACAATGTCTTATTCCTCATAAAACATCAACATTAACAATATGAAATAAATTATTATTATTTAATGTCTTGTGCTGTTTAAATCACAGTGTTTCCATTTGTACTGTTTTGTTTTAAATACAGTTAAGTATAATAAGTTAAGTAAGTAAAATTATTTATTTAGCCAACAAATATTGAACTATACATCATATTTTGTGCAGTATTTTTTTTCTACCCGTACTTCCTTTTTAGCATGCTGCAAGGAAAGAGATTAGCCAGCTGTATCACTGTATGTTCTAATTAACCATATTTATCTTCTTTGCATGTAAACTTTCCTCTACAGCAGCATTTTTATCATATTACTAATAACATCATTTCAGAAAGGGGTGGGGATTGACTTCAATAGAGCATGCATATAGTGTAGGTTTATCTACACTTGTTAGCATACTAATGTAGTGGGGGAAAATGGAACGCCGTCTTCTCGTATTTTTTCCTTTTTTTTTTTCTTTCATCATTGTAATGAACCTCTGTGTTTGAACCGAATATTGTATTGCTGTTGATATTTTGAGCCAGCGGGTCAGATGTTCTACTGTTATGGCTTATGAAAAGTTTTGCAGAGATAAAAAACTATTTATAAATGCATAGAATGACTTTCCCTCTAGGAGTACTTAGAAATATCCTAGGTCCAGAAGTAGAACATTTCAAAGAAAAGAAAATGGCCATGCTGTGCAAAAAAAAAAAAAAAGTGCTGTTGAATTATGATATTCTAAATTACTTGGTTATCCTTTTCCTTATCACACAGAGAAAAAAAAAATTTATTTGCACTTACAGGTCTGGCACATTGCTGCCCTCTTACATCAACATGAGCTTTAACAGCTTGCTTGAAAGCCTTGTTAGTATTTTTCATTTTGAGACTCTAAATATAGGTTCCTGTTTGTTCTTGCATTTCCATGTAGTTTCTTCAACTTACCTTTTACTCAGCGCTGAAATGGTAAATTTGAACAGAAACGTAACATTGTCATTGTCAATAAGAATGAATTGAAAATCATAGTTCTGTAGCACAACTAAACTGAGATGGATTACATAATTCATAACTGTAAGTTTTAAGTTCTTTTATTTTAATCATGATCTGACATGATTATCAAATGTTTGTGAATAAGACACAGCTTTTGTGGATTAAAAAAAAAAAAAAACAGACCAGTTTGTTGATTTAAAAAAATCACAGCTTACCATGTTACCAAGAATCCAGAAAGCACGAACACCTCTCTTCCACGTTGGGAAATGTATTGACTGTTACCAAGAAATGACACCCAAGAATAGTCCATGCTGTTGTTGTTCTTCTTCTTTTGGCGGCTCCTGTTGACTTGGCACAGGTTTAATGCCAGATGCCCTTCCTGACTCAACCCTCCCATTCGATACACATGGCTAGGAATCTAACCTGGTCCTTCCGCATGGCAGGTGAGAAGCTTACCACTAATCCAACAATGCCCACCCAAGAATATGTCCCTAAAGCCCATAAATATTGCATAAACAGCTACTACCTGAAAGATTCACCACATCAATGCTTACACAATCAATTTTTTTTGTTGTTGGATAAAAATCTTACTCTCAAATCTAGATTAAGGAGGAAACAGTCATATAAGAACAATAAAGTATTGTATCGAGGGCTACAGTGCTGTTAACAGATCATTTGTATTACAGCCAAAATTATCATTAGAGTTGTCTTGCATTAGGATTTTAAAATTCAACCACACTGTGGTATGAGTATGTCTTAATCAACCAGACTTGGTTACAATAGGTTATTAGGGCAATTGAAAGCAACAAACGTTATAAGTAAGTAAAGTAAAGGTAATAGTGTTTTTAATTCATGTGCTCTTACAAATCTTTACTCTTATTGCAGCCTAGAAATATTTTTATTCTGTAATGTTGATCTTCAACATTAGCAATTATTAGCAAAAACAATTAATTTGGTAGGTGTTTAGTTTACTAAGTAAACGTGGCTTGAACTCGAATACCTTTTGAGATCTGCTCTCCTAACATCAGTACCTGACCTCACTAATGCTCTTGTGGTTGAATGACCACAAATCCTGACAGCTGTACTCCAAAAATCTTTTCAGCTTTCCCAGAAGAGTGAAGGGTTTTATTTCAGTAAATCAGGGATTACATCAGCAATGTTATGCTCAAAAAGCTCATATGGGTGTGACGGTCATGTGTTGCAGCCTTGGCAACATCTACAGTCTATATTACTATGCACTCAATAATTAAAGGAGTATTTTAGATGGTCCATTAAACACTTGGAATACTTACCAAGAGGAAATCATTGTTGTAGTCTACACTACATTAATTGTTGTGAAACTATATTGTTTAAAATGTGTATATTGGAGTTTTGAATACTAGCAGATCTCTTGCTCCTGATCTACTAATTTACTGTAAATAAAAAAGGAAGATATGGAATAATTTCATACAAACATAAGCAAGTGTTAACCCTGTCCCAGCTCTAACCTTTATCTTTGGATTGTTTGTACATTTACTCAAAATGAGTAGTACTGTATAACCAATGTTGTTACAGACTACAAACTGAAATTCTTTTCTTCACATATTCCAGCTTGTTAGGGTGTGGGTTAGAGCACAGAGTCAGCAATTATATGGCACCCCTGGAGCAGACAGGGTTAAGAGCCCTGCTCAAGGTCCCAATAGCGGCAACTTGGTGGAGCTGGGGCTTGAGCCACCGACCTTCCAATCATTAACTCAGACCCAAAGCCTTAACACACAAAGTTATCACTGCACTACACTACACTGTATGAGATCATGTTGGAAACCATCTGTAGCTCTGAACTCTGAAGCTCAAAAGAAATCCTTATTATCACTTAACAAGCCCCTGCTCCAATGTCTTCCACTATTTACTAATGACATCCAGTATTTGTGTAGGATAATCAAATCAAGAATAGATCAGTAAAATTAAAATATTTTAACGGTGTATAAAATGTCTATACACATCAGTGAAACCAGGCAAAGTGTGAACATTTCTTTCTGTTAGTAATGGGGTTCAGTGCAACACAAATCCCTGGAGAGCACATCTTTCACTTACTGTTCTGCAGTGTTAACAAAGGATTCCACATAAGAAACTTGGTTCCCTCCTGTGGCTCCCTGGTGAATTTGTGAAAGTTCTGCACAATACGGTTGTTGTGATGTGCATTCGAAATAATTTCTTCCCAGGACTGTTTTTTGTCAAAGGAAAAATAAATGTTTGGAAATATGAAATGACATGTTGAAGTGCCCAGGTCACCAGATTTTAGATGGATGGATGGAAGACTTTTTTAAATCTGCACATCTGCATATAACATAGCATAAAATGGCAATTAATGTTTTGCAAGAAGAAAGTAGTAGAAGTAGTAGTAGTAGTAGTAGTAATAGTAGTACAGTAGTAATAGTAGTAATAGTAGTACAGTAGTAGTAGTAGTAGTAGTAGTAGTAGTAGTAGTAGTACAGTAGTAGCTGTAACGGTAATAGCATATAGTTCCCTATAGTTCTACTTTTCCTAATTAAACCTTAAGATTTTTAAAATAGAAATATACTTAGCAATCATAGATGGATGGATGGATGGATGGATACATGGATAGATAGATAGATAGATAGATAGATAGATAGATAGATAGATAGATAGATAGATGTAAAGTGGAATATTATTTTGAAACACAGGTTTTTGTGCATGTTTCTATGGCAACCTATAAAATGGACCAATCAATTAAATGGACCAATCAAAGATGTGTAACATACAGTATCTACAATAGATCCTATTAGTATTATTAGTAGTAGAAGTAGTAGTAATAGTAGTAGTCATAGTAGCAGTAGTAGTAATACCACATATAATACCCCAGAGTTTCCTTTTTCTAAGGGTTCTACATTTTCCAATTAACCCTTAAAGATTTTTTTTAAATAATATATACAAATACGCTCCATCTTGATAGATAGATAGATAGATAGATAGATAGATAGATAGATAGATAGATAGATTTAAAGTGGAATCTTATTTTTAAACTCTTTTTTTGTAGGTTTCTATTGCAACACTATAAATGGACCAAATATACAGTATATGGATTCTTTTAAATAGCTGATGTCAAAGATAGCTTAATTAGAAATATATCCTCAGGACCTACAGCAGTAGTTTCAAAAGTTAAAAACAGTAATTGCAATATTTAAAAAAATGACAAATGGGAAAATTGAATACCCTAAAAAAAAACAGACTTCTAAAATGGATTTCATCATTACTAATGCTTTATGTCAAAGCAAAAAAATATATAATAATAATGTACCATGCTCCAAAGTCTATACAGTAGTGTCAAGAATGAAAAGAATGGACCTAATGTTCCAACGTAAGTACAAATGAATAACAAGATATAATAAAATCCTGCCCATGACTTTAAAGGGGCCACCCTAGGATCACATCTGACCAGTGATGTCCAGAGGCAGAATTAAAAACTGTGCATAGCAACAGCAGGGCTACAGTAGGTGTTTCTCTACAAAATGGCATTAGGTACTAGGTACATTACTTATGAGTTTATTCAAATGTTTCATTTGAAGGATGGGGATAAAAATGCAGGTCACGTTTTAAATCAGGGATCCATTCAGTTCACACCCTCTATTCGCCACTAATTTAAATTCAAGAACACCACCTCTTTCGGCACACATGCTCCCCTCTTTGTGCCCTCTGTCCTTCCATTTATTTTACTTCCCCTATCTATCTATCTATCTATCTATCTATCTAGTGCGCCTCTTCTAGTTGAAACAGGAGGATCTCTCTCTCTCTCTCTCTCTGACACACACACACACACACGTACGCACGCGCTCACACACTCTCACGCGCGCGCACACACACACACGCGCGCACCGGCGTCAGGAGAAGGAAGCGTGACCGATTCAGGTTTCAGTAGCAGGACAGTTTCTCTCCAGCCAGTTCTACTTTTTTTCCCTTTTAAATCACAGGAACATTTCCTCCACGCTTCGGACCCGATCTGATTCGGAAAATCTCGGAGATCGTCGGGAAAAAAAAAAAAAAACAACGAATAAAACCCCAACCTCTCGTCCACCCTGTTGTATATGCGTCTGTTCCTCGCCTGTATCCCGTCTCCGCCCTTATCCCTCTGGTGTGTACGGATGCCTTTCCAGCGGACTCCATCGCTTAGGAGGTGGTGTCCGTTGCCAGAGGTTTGATAGATGTAGATGTGGATACTTTGCCAAGGACATCGGGGCAGCGTTACATGAGCGCAATGACTCGGAGCGCGTCTCCACTCCGGGAAAACACTCCACGCTTTGGGATTCTGCTACACGCAGCTTGAATTCTTCTTCTTCTTCTTCTTTTTCTTCTTTTTGTGTCTATATGTTCGCGGATGTGTGTATGTGTGTGGATGTAAGTGCTGGACTTGGAGCAAATAAACCAACCCCGGTGTTCCTCGAAGCTCTTGTTGGTGTGTTGGACGGAGTCGGAGTTAAGCGCAAGAGCGCACCGAGACGCCGAAAATAAGGTAAAATCAAAGACTGATGCTTTTCCTTTTTTTTTTCTTCTTCTTCTTTCTTGCATTTCATTCTTTTTCTCTGGTTGTTTTACTTGGTCAGTACTCACACACATGGAAATGCATATGGATTCCGTTAACCATCTATATAATGGAGATCTGTGAATCAGTGAATTGTCTGTCATTTGCTGGTATTTATGACTCTCCAGCCACGGCTTATGAGATCTGATAACGACTACACCACTGATTTACCTCCAGTATATCTGAATGTTTTCCTTCATTCTTTATAACTTAATAGGATTCAGCACCATGGACAGCATCCCTCCCGACATAATTAGATTTCCCAACATGCCCCTTTAGCACGATCCTGGACCTCCAAGGTTCTCATTCATGCACTCCCCCAGAGAACTAAGTCATGCTGCTGATACTGTAAGAGTGCTAATGCACTTTTCTGGCTCTAGCAGTTTATAAACGATAAGCTATAAACGGAGTTCCATTTAGTGTCCGAATACACTGTGGGCATCCTTGCCAAACCATGCTTAGCTCTGCTTATGCACTGCTTGTAAAACAGTTCTGCTCCGACATGAAACATGATTAGCGGAGATGACATTCGGAAGGTCATATTTCTGGCAGAAATTTGACAGACTTTACACGTGTGATGTGCTGCAAACAACCACCAATTAGTTCCACTGTCGGGAGCCTGACAGCTCTGTGACTGAGACACGCACTGCTGCGAGCTTCCCTGCCAAATACCAACTGATTGCACATAAAGATAAAACAGTAGTTTATTATGAACTGCACTGATCATCACGGACCTGGTCATGTCTGTGTTGTATAGCCTGGATTATGAGTGAAGAGACGTGTGTGCCACACCCAGCGGATACCACAACATTTGTCCCTATACCTACAAATGTATCCCATATGAATTAAGACCTTGCTTATTCTCAGATATA
>JAQMYL010000037.1:25791687-25812764 GCA_030014365.1 Clarias pachynema | reverse complement strand
GAAAGTGAGGCCCTCTCTCTTCTCCCCGTGCCCCCCCCCCACCTCTCTCTCTCTAACACACACACAGCACGTCTTGTCCCTCAGCCTGACTTGTCCCGTCTGTCAGCACACTGGGAATTTAAAAGTGAGAGTCTATTATAGAGAATGGTGTGACCCTGAGGCAGAATTCTCCAGTGCTGCATCGGATTGCTAAGAGTCAGTAATGTGGGTGTATGCATTCACGTTTGGACGTTAGACAAACAGAGGACCGGAAAATGGTGTTATTTACAGTGCACAATGTAATGAATTGGGCGAACCAATCTCATGGGAAATTCCTATACATTGAAAAACAGATATATTTTACTTTAAAATCAAATTTGCAAGAACGGTTTGTTCTTATACTCCTATAAAAAGTACAGTAGGACCTGGAACTGCTAAACGGTTGTTCTTATGGGTGGATAAATATGGATTGTTTACTTCAATGCTCAGTTTTACTCAGGGTTTGAATTTTCAAATTGAAATGGTTGTACCAAGCACAAGTTCTCAGAGATAATTTGATTGAAACAAAATAACAGATGGTTAAAGACTTTGATCAAGTGACCACATACCAGATATACCACATACCAGCAAAAATGAATCAAGCTACCTCTCAATTATGAGAAAATAATAAACCTTTCAATTTGTCAAGTTGGAGACCAGTTTTCTTTCAAATTTTGACCACAGTTATAGGACTACTCATTGTAAACATCGTGTTTATTATGTTCTAACACATTATTCTTGGAAGTTGGATACGTTTTGCTAAGAGGGCTAAGTTCGGATCGCATGCTACATCACTTAATTCCAATGTTTTGGTCATATCAGATTTGCATGTCGTAATTGATCTGACTCTTCATCTTGACTTGGGTCATCTAGTCTTAAACACGTCATGAGTTTGTGTAGCCGCTCATTAATTTCCAACAATGGATGTGATTTAAGCAGAAATATGCTCTGTATTTTTCTCTGGAGGATGGGAAGCAGTTAGCTGGCCGTATTTGTTGAGATCCAGAAGAAGGAAGAAAGCCAGATGACTGGCTTTAGCTGTTTTAGCAGCTGTTGCTAGCATTGCTATGAAATCCCCATGCCGCCGTTGCTGAATGATGCTGTCAGCAAGCACCCTACACATATACTGTACATCAGGGAAAAAAGTCACATGAACGAGAACATAACCTTTTTTAATTGTGTGTTTTTAGTGTTTTAATTCAATCCCCACCTGCATCAATTCCTGATTCTTGCTTGCACAACAATAGATTTTAAGTACATACATTTTAATACAAATTTCAAACAAAATTATAAAGGTCATGTTTCAGATTTTTGAGAATGTTTTGGGAAAATGACCTTTCCCCTCTCCACCCAAAACATCCTAAGTGGATTGGCTTCTAAGCATGAATTTATGTGTGCATGGTGCCTTTAAAGCACCGCTATCCTCTTTAGTGTTTATTCCCACTTCTTAACCAGTCTTCCTGGGATAGGCTCCAGATCCACTGCAACCCTGACAAGGATAAAGCGGTTACTGGAAATGAATATTTCTTTGTCACAGCTCCTGTATCATCCGTACTAGCAATGGGCTTGAAGAGAATGATTTGTCTAAACAGAGCAGTGGCAGTAAGTTCATTTTAAATAGACTACAGTAAGACTACAGAAATCTAGCTATGTACAGTATGCGGTTTCCCTTTAAAGCTTGATCAATGCAATTTGCAGCATTGTGCATAGATTTTACTTCCTTGTTTGACCTCTACACAGGATACAGTACTGTAGAGTAATGACTTGTAATAGAATATGTACTGTAGTAAAACATATGCAAAACTGGGAGCCATTTAGACTCAAAGTAGCTCAGGGTCAATAATATACTACATTATAATACACAAAACAATACATTAATAGCCATTAAGGAAGAACTAATGGTTAAATTCTCACAAACTGTAGACCATGAACAAAGGCAGGAAAATTGCAAAAATATGTAGATACAGATAGTAAATTATTAAAGAGTCGGATTTAGAGCTACAATATTAACACAAAGGTTAGCAAAATAAGATGATAAAATGGTTTTACATCCCAAAGTGTTGGACTTTTGAATGTTTTGAGAATATGACCATATACCATTTGCCAAAAAAGTACAATTATCAAATAAATAATAATAATAATAATAACAATAATAATAATAATAATAATAATTATTATTATTATTATGTTTACACTTATTAGAAATATTACTTTTCAAATCCAAACTGGTTCATGCTGCTTAAAAATATACTGTACAGTATAATGTCCTGTGACATCTCGTCTAATTAATGACATATAAATACTGCAACAGATCAAATACATTTGATGCAACATGTGTATTCTCTCAAACAGTGCAAAAAAAAGTAATATAGAAATATTCACAATAATGTGAATAAAAACAATAAATTCTCCATTTTTGGTAACATTGCATTTGTCTAACACAGTAGCTGTTTTTAGGACTTATTCATCAGTGTTCCTTGTTCATTGACAAAATCACTAACCCAGCAGTGGGTTGCAAGTGATTATACCTGATACTGTGAATATAATGATCCAACAGGCTCAACATAGGTTTTTGTGTAGACAAATACCCCCCAATAAATTGTACTGTAGGTGGGCCCTTGAATTCTGTTAATTACATAAGTGATTAACTTATTAACAGAAGCTAAAAGACACTTTGGAAGTTAGTTTCTTCTTTCTTCATTTCATAATGTTTAGATCCTTTAATATTCCATAATTCTATAAATAAACTCATGCCAGTTTTTGGTTGAAAGGAGAAAAACCTGCCTCAGATTTTGACACAATGGGCTTTCTGACATGCCTTTTAGCTCATCATGTTTGAAAATAGTGGTTACTCCAGCCTTCTTGTCAGCTCAAACCTGTCTGTTTACTTTGCTCTGACCTCTCACATCAAGTAAATGTTTCATTCTGCAGAACTGCCACTTACTGGCCTTTTTTGTTTCTTTTTTTACATTATTCTGGGTAAACCCTGAAGATTGTCGTATGTGAAGATCGCAGGAAATTAGCCGTTTTTGAAAAATATCATCCAACTCGTCCGCCAGGAACAAAGTCACTCAGGTCACATGATTCCAGATTCTGATGTTTCATGTAAACACCACCTGAAATCCTTTACCGTTGTATGACTGGTTATGTGCATTGCGGTGTTGCCACATCCTTGGTTGATTAAATAATTGCATGTGTGTGGTTGATGTTCATATACAGTATAGCATAAGAATATGGTTAGCATGTTTTTGCGGTTGCTAAGAATATTAGACTCACGCATGTGAAGACTGCAGACATGCCCTAAACTTTTCAGACTGCATATTCACACTGTTAGTACCTCTTCATTTTCTCCTCATCAGGACTCCACTTAACTCATCCTTTCTCCTCGCCTCCTGCTCAGCCTGCTTGCTTCTTGCCTAATGCTCTCTGTTGTAGACCCTCCCTTTCCTCTGTTCTTTCTCCACTCCTTCCCATGTCGTTCATGCTCTTATTTACAGCTCTCCTTTCATTTCCACTCTCTCTTTCTCTCTGATCTCCAAACAATCAGCTATGTAAACACGTCTCGTCGCTCTAGCGGTCTTTCATGCTGTGCCTGGTTTTTGCACATGGAGAATTTAAATGGCTAGTGGCTAATGGCCATGGGTTGATCTCACACTGCTCCTAATGGCAGAGGGTCAAAGGCATGATGCGGTTAAGAGAAGCAGGCTCTGAAAAACCCTTTAGCTTAAAGCAGGCCAATTATCTTAATCACTGTTGTGTGAATGGTAAGGTGGATTGTTTGTCGGCTTTAAATAAGTAACCGATTATGTGTTTAAAACCTCCATGTCTTAGATATGTTTTTAAGCCAATTCTAGGTGAGGAAAAAAAAGTGCTGAAAAATATAAACCTTACATTGTGAGGTTTCCAATATATTAGATATTCTACAGTAAATATCGGCAAAAAAAAGGTTGCATGCTATGTGCAAAAATAATAATAATAATAATAATAATAATAAGGTTTTACAACATGGTAGGAATCAACATGAATCATGGAAGGATTTTATACAGTGTATGGCATGATATAGCTTCTTGTTATACTATTTGACATTCATAACCTCACATTTAGACTAGCAGTGATCCAGCAATGTGGCATCTATTCATTTATTTTTAATGAGAGCTGGTGATTTGCAATGACAAGGGATGACACAACCATAGGCGTGCCACGTGGCCATGGTGAATGATGCAGTTTAACTTCATGCATATCAGAGGGAAAATACCAGGAGGAGCTACTGTAAGTACAGTTTTTTTTTTAATCATGAAATATTGACTGTTTTTGGGGAGGCAGAGTGGTTCAGTAGGGGCCCCAGTTCAGTCCTGAGCTTGAGTTACTGTGTGTGCATGATCCTGTGGGGTTTCCTTCATATTGCACGGCTTCCCCTGTCCTCCCAAAACAGCCTAAGTGGATTGGCTACGCTATATTGCCTCTAGGTGTAAATTTATGTGTGCATGGTGCCTTTAAAGCATCGCCATCCCCTGTAGGGTTTATTCCCACTTCTTAACCAGTCTTCCTGGGATAGGCTCCAGATCCACTGCAACCCTGACAAAGGATAAAGCGGTTACTGGAAATGAATATTTCTTTGTCATACTGTAGCTCCTGTATCATCCGTACTAGCAATGGGCTCGAAGAGATTGATTTGTCTAAACAGAGCAGTGGCCATGATTAAATTTTAAATAGACTACAGAAATCTAGCTACGTACAGTATGGAGTTTACCTTTAAAGCTTGATCAATGCAATTTGCAGCATCGTGCATAGATTTTAGTTCCCTGTTTGACCTTTACACAGGATATAGTACACTGTAGAGTAATGACTTTTAATAGCATACTTTATGTAGTACAACATATGAAAAACTGAGAGCCATTTAGTCTTTAAGTAGCTAAGGGTCAATAATATACTATATCATAATACACAGAAAAGTACAGTAACAGCAATTAAGGAAGTACTAAGGGTTAATTGCTCACAAAGGCCTTGGGCAGAGGCAAGAAACTGCAAAAATATGCAGATACAGAGGGTGAAACTCTAAAGAGTCAAGTTCAGAGCTACTGTACAGTACTAACACAAAGGTTAAAAAAATAATAAGTTATATATTTATAATGCTTTTATACATCCCATAGACACACACTCTACAATAACTTTTACAATAATGAGAAAAGCAAAAGAAATGGCATAGGTTAGCAGTAAGCCATATTACAGCAAATATCAGAGGTTATGGGGATGATAGCTAAAACGCCTGAGTAAGTAGGTGTTTTTAAAACGGCAAGATTTACTATAAATATGGCTGTTGGATATTAACAAACTGGAAAAAGAGATAGAGGATCGGAGTGTGAAAGCGAACAATAAATTTACAGAAGATCCGAGCGCTTATTAATGGAGTGTGTAAGTGGAGGAGAAGTCAGTATATTTTTTTTATAGGAGTCCTCTAAAGATTGAATTCATAGTTTATTCTGTAGTTTATGGAAAGGATCGATGCCAATAAGCAGGGAATTACAGTAAAAAAAGCATGTATAAGAGATAAGACTAAAGAAAAAATTCTGAGCTTTGCAATATCTCAGAGATGAGAAGATTTCGGCGCGAAGCTGATATGAGAGTCTGCGATGAGAGCGACGATGGGAAAATGAATTTGCAGAGGCTGATTAAGCACATGATCAAAAACACGCACATCTGTATGTAGACGAAGGTTAATTTGCAGACGACATGGAGAAGTTATTTTAGCTGGCGGTTGATGAGCAGTGTGGTCCCAACTTTCATGTACTGATTAAATCAACATGCTTTCGATCTTGTAATTCGTTACGGCTCAGATTGCAGATAAAATAAAGGTTTAAATTTTGGTACCCCAATCAGATTATTTGCTGCTACCCCAAGGCATTTATTGCATAACAGCACCACTAATGGTCAATAGAAAAATACACAGAATAGTATGAAGAAGGAAATGCTGGGGGTGATTTCTTTCTTGGCCAGACTGTAGGTTCATACAGCCTATAGATGACACAGCCTGAAACACTCCAAAGATTCAACTCCTTAAATCTGCATTTTGAATGAAATTTCTGTTTTGCTGAAACGTATACGCTGCACATCGGTATAAACAAAGTAGAATATTTACGCCATCATTTTCCCCTCTAAAATCCCATTGGAGGAACTATTACCAGTATCAATGGTCATCCATAGAACAGATGACAAAATGAGCAGATTTTAGTTCATTTAAGATGGTTGGAGATTTTATCTCGTACATGTTTTCGACACAGCAATAGTCTTATTATCAAATATGGAGATAGATAGATAGATAGATAGATAGATAGATAGATAGATAGATAGATAGATGAAGGTGCAAAGTGCCCTATGATAGATTGGCACCCTGTCCAGGTTGTACCTTGCCTTAGGCCTTGCCTATGCCACCAGTCTCCCGGGATAGGCTCCAGGCCCCTGCAACCCTAAAGCGGCATAGAAGATGAAGCGTAAAGCCGATGCGCATTGTCCTGCAAAAACAGAACACCTTTAGTGATGAAAAAAGGTCGTTTTGACTGAGTGCGTTCCCCTTGATGAATGTTCACTAGAGCGACTGCAGTTGGCTCAGAGGTGTATGGGCTTCTTTAAAATGTTTGCACCATTCAAATGTTTTACTGCAGCTGAGTCTCGTCACCGTACTGTGCTTAAAGTCTTCATTAAATGTCAATCGGCTTTACACCTTCATACACAGGAAATTTTATTACAGGTACCAGTACGGTTGACTGGAAGTTATTGCCACATCCACCGTACAGTCACAACCTCTTTCCAAATGGTTTCCACATGTTTGGGCCATTACAGGAGTTCCTGTAAGGCCAGTGTTTCAGAAATGACGCAACCAGTCCGATCATGACTCCAGTGTACTGAGAAAACTTTTTACCTCGATGGTATCCGAGCACTAGTGATACGATGGGATAAGTGTTAGTGTAGCAAGGGAATATTTACTCTCATAACTGTGTTCTTTGTTATTCTGCTCAATCAAAAGTCCTGGGTTGACTTGAACCCCCCTTGTGTAATAGATCATACCCTCCTGGGACATTTCTTGAGATCTTACTATTTGCAAACTTTTTTCTTTGTGGTAAATGTAAATGTTGACTTGTATAAAATCCCTGAATACACTGGCAATACCTCTGTCTGAAAGTAATAAGGTTTTGTAGATATGAGAATTTTAGATATGGGAGTCAGAGGCAACGTAATCAAGTTTTCACACTTGACTTCCCTGTAGCGATTGTTTATTTCTGCAAAAGTTTACCTTTAACAGAAACAATAAAAAAAGGAAAAGAACAGAAATGAAGTCTTTTTTTTTATTGAGTGTACACTGGATATTTGCTTAAGAGAGATGTTTTAGGTGTTCAGGAGAGTAGCTGAGTAGACTCTGGCTCAGTGACAGACAGGTCTATTTGGAGAGACAGTGCATCCATCCCCTTGTGCCACTCCGTAGTCCATCATGGTGACATCTGGTATATGCCTGGAGGTAGTCATGCATAGGTACGTGCTGTCGTTTCGGATTTGCGGTTTTCCCTTGTCGGGGATTCTTTATCTTTGTTTGGTGGGTATCACAGAGTCCAATAACTTTCTGTGAATCTATTTTCATTAGGCCAAATGTTTATTGAATGGTCACCATTTTACTTTAAAAACAGCACTTGCTGAAATCAACAGAATGCAGTCATTTACCATTTCCTTTGAACCTCCTCGGAGACAAATGGGCTTAGCCATATGTAACGTACTGTATGTGAAGTCATCATGCGAAGCTGTTGATGTTTTCAGAAACGACAATTACAAAAAAATTTGATCCAGTTTGGTTATTGCTGAGACCAATAACATAATAGATGCAGTGTTCTATACTCCAACTTGTGGAGTATCCAAGCTATGGGTATTGTGTCTATTCCCAAAGGTACATGCTTGCTGGTGTAGGTGAATAGGTAAAGCTGCTTTCTCATATGTTGTCTTCAATTGTCCTTATTCATTCTAGACATCTCATTTACCTTTGGCACATACGGAACTCTACGTAATTTCTTAATGTACGTAATGCAGCTTATATTATTGTACTAATATAGGCAACCTTGGTTTAATGAGTCCATTAATATAAACTTATGATTCAAACACACCCCACACCCAGTGTCTGAAGCCTAGAATCACTTGTTGCTGACACACCATTTCTTTCCTTCTGTCCTTTACCTACAGTATGACCTACACTCTGCAGAAAACCTGTGCAAGTGGAGTTTCTGCCAAACACCACTGTCAATCCATCTCCCACCATAATTTTGTCATTTTTTACATCCTTCTGTCATTTCTCTCTCCCACACATTGCCCCCTTTATTTTTGTCTCTGGAGTGTTGGCAGATCCTCTTTTACGCATGACTCAAATACCACTCATATTACTACTTGATGAGTGTTAAACATGTTCATATTTATAGGCAATAATTTAAAAAAAATATGTATACGAGTAAGATGGACACATTGACAATGGAATTGTGCATAGACGATGACAATTAGATGGTAGTTATTAGAATGTCTTCATTTATGTCCTTTTACATCATCATTGACTAAATCATCGTCTGTTTTCTCATTTGACCTGAAATAGAGGCTGAAGTGAAAGAAAATTAGGTACTATCTATTCTCATATGAGAAGCATGCTGTTTTTTCTCCAAGTGTATGATTACTCAGTCCAACCCACAACAGAAATTGAAATATATTTATAGGCATATTGTGTTGCATGCTAATATTTTTTTTTAATCAATGAGAACACAGATTTTGACAAAGACTATTGGTATGTTCAAGAAATATAATTAAATTTATGTTAGAACATTTTTAATAATTCTTGCAGTGGGTGTGGCAGCTTTTTAAAGCTAAAAAGTCAACAGTTTAAGGTTTGGATCAGAATAATTTCTGTTACCAAATGCCTAAAGGATGATTATTTTGGTGGGATTAAACACAACACTAGCATTGCTTGGATGAAACTGATTACACAGAGAGAATCAGTTCCTACATTTGATTTCCTTTTGGAAATTTGGATGTTATTCTATAAATCAAACAATGATGCCAGGAGGAGAAGCCTGGCACACTCAATCCTCCAGTTAATCCAAAATGGACTCAGTGGGGTTGAGGTCAGTATTCTGTGCAGGCCACTTGAATGCTTCCACTCCAAACTTGGCACTCTAGTCTTGGCATTTTGTTATGCACAGGGGCATTGTGATGCTGGAACTGGTTTTGGGCAGATTAGTTCCACTGAATTGAAATTATAACACTTTGCAAAGACACCCTGTACACTGAGTGCTTTAAACTTCCAATAGTTTGATGAACTTCCATATACCGTATGGACATGATGGACAGGTCTTCCCATACACTAAGTGTATAATGGATTACTCAACCCTAATGGGCTCATTGTTAATTTAATATCCCAACAGCTTTCTCTGGTAGTGTGACTACCCTACTGAGGTAGATCAAGTTCAAGTATGTAGCCAGTTTTGTGAATATAAATCATGCTTTTTAATCAAGCTTCCAAGCGGTGAAACAGAAATCCGTATTAATGGTGTTATATTATCAAAAGGTGTGCCTCCCATCAGCCTTGTTCTCCAAACTCTGCAAGAGAATTAGTCTCAGAACCCACTCATTACATACATTCACACCAGTTTCAAAACACAGCGGAGCAAATTAGTCTCAAAATGCACAAGTTTGAAGCCACACTCACCTACATGCTCATAACTGCTTAACATACACTCATTGTCAGGACTTTGGAGGCATTTAGGGGGTAACATGTCACTATTTCTTTACATATCTACAGGTGCTACATTCTAAACTATTCATCATTGGGATTACAGTGGTAGGAGTAAATTATTTGCTAAGTTTGTTTGGAAATAACATTTATATCCGATGACATACTATAACATACAGTGGCAAGAAAATGTATGTGAACCTTTTGGAACTTTCTGCATTAATTTGTCATCAAATGTGATCTGATCATCATTCAACACACAAAAAAAAATATCTTTCATGTCTTAAACATTCAACATTCAAATTGGTAGTGGAAAAAATAAACGAATCCTTGGAATTAATACCTGGTTGGACACCCCCCCCCTCCTCCTACCCCCCACTCCAACCTTGGCAGCAATAACCTCAACCAGGCACTTCCAATAGCTGTGGATCATACCTGGAGGAATTTTAGCGGATTTTGTTATTCCGAAGCCATTCTGTTGTGGACTTGCTCTGGTGTTTTGGATCATTGTCCTGTTGCATCACTTCCACAAAGTTTCAGCTGACATACAGAGATTCTCACATGATCCTGTAGATGTTTTGTGAAGAAATCTCAAAAAGGATCACATACAGTACAGTACATTTTCTTGCCACTGTAGATATGTGCTGCTTAGAAATTTATTATTTTTTTTTTTTCAATTTAAAGTGTAATGTTAAACTAGTGTAATGAAAGTTATTTTGTATTGTATAAAGTGAGAAAACTTTAAGCTGAGTTATGGACTTAAGGAACAGGCTACATTTAATAGCTCATGTTGAAGTCAGTTGTGAAGCTGTTGAATAAACTCACGGTATAAAAGTTTTTTAAAAGGTTCAAGGACTTTAAATTGCAAAATCAGAAAAAATTTAATAATGAATCAGGATATTTATAAAATTGTGAGATTTACGGGATTGCAATATAAATTGAATCGGGACCTAGATATTGCGATAATATCGCATCGAGTTGTCCCTGCTGATTCCCATCCTTACTGGTTTAAAGCACGGATTGGGAATCAGCTGTTTATAGTATCTTTTTGGCTTGTCCATGAGCCAAGTCGATTCCTATTAGTTGTAATATTCAGTCTCTAGCGACTCTTTTTCTCTCTCTCTCTCTCTCTCACTCTCTTGAAGATAATAATTCTATATTTTTAAATATGGCTTGTCAGATAATTGAAAAAACCTCAAAGTGCAAAGTCCTCTGTCCTAAAGCCTTTCCCAGCAACAGAGGCTTAAAGGAATATCTTTACCTTAAAGTCCTGACACTGACTGAAATGTTCTTTCATAAATGTTTTATTTCCTTTCACAGAAAACTTCACCGGAGCAACGTCACTGTATTTATTATTAGTGAATAACATTTTTTTTTAATCCACTACACGTACGAAGGCTTGTGTACAAACAAGCATTACATATAAAATATAGTATTGTGTATGCCTTAGAATATACTGTACATCATTAATATGAATAAAAATGAAAAATGGCTTGGACTATATTTTTTAAAATGGATTCACTGCATGTGTAGTCTTTGATAATATACAGTATTTACTCGCTTATTTGATTGTTTATCCCAATTAGTTTATTGCTGATTGTTAAATCTGTGCAATATGGCAGGAAAACTGTTTTCTGGTCGAGGTTAAAATGTTAATGATGTTGCACAACCTGGTCATGTTCCAGTCACCACCTGTCCTGAGGTTAAATACCCACAATGCTCTGCAGCTTTAAAATAGCCTCATGGCAATATTAGGCTTTTTTATTATTTTTTTTTATCTTGCCACCATTTTGTAGAGTCATAACCTGGCCAGACAGCCTGTTCATTAAAATCATTAGCAGGAAAAATTTTGTAAATGCTTATAATAATCATCCAGTTATAGGCTGCAGTTTGGAACATTCACTGTATCAGATGCATTTTTACTCATTTTACAATAATCCTTATTATTATTCGAAATTTTAATGGATTTTAAATAGCTTGTCATGCATGTAATAGCAACCGTAATTCTATTACATCCTCTAAGAATTGTGACTACTGCATATTTACAAGTTTTCCCATTGTGCATTAAGCTGGATTGGCTTATGTTGGTTTAATGTCTCTGTGGTTTAATGCAGTCAAAGCCGGACATTTTATCAGTAATGAGTGCTCTGGACTGAGTGGATTGTTCTTTCCTAATCCTAATGTCACCACCATGCTACAAGGCTGACTTCACAAACTGGATTGACTAAAAATCCTAAAGAACTATACTGAAGCCTTCAGCCTGTTAGCCAGAGCTGACTTTCATATTATATAATACAGTATAAGGTTAGCTCAGCGTAACATTTTACAGAATTCGGCACACTTGAACATACGCTTTGATATGTTTTCCAGACCAATGTGTATTTCCCTATCTTCTTCTTATTATTATTATTATGATGATGATGATGATGATGATGATGATGATTATTATTATTCTTATTATTATTGTAAGGAAAAGACCCAAATTGTCCCTGCTTTATAATAGGGAATAGGGAAAATTTATAGGGAAAATTTGAAACTGTGCAGAACAATGGGTATTTTTTCCAGGAGCTTTACGGATTACACAGGTGGCTTCAGTGTGCATTTGCTGATGCACAGTTTTAGAAAATTCAGAGCAGTAAAAATTCCCAAGCAGTAAATCTGCTGATTTGCTTAACTGCAATGTGGCTGCACAAGCTAATGGCATTCTCTATTGTTTAGCAAATGCTGCATGGCAATATTATTAGTTCTGAAGGAGTATCTCTGCTGAAAAGTGTTAAACAATTAAATGTACTTTTAACCATAAAAATAATACAGGACTGATCCAATTCTAGGTGGCATGCTGGCTTAGTGGTTGGCACTGTCAGCTTGCACCTCCAAGGTCCGGGTTTGATTCCTGCCTCGGGGTCTGTGTTCATGGACATTGAATGTTCTCCCCATGCTTAGTGGGTTTCCTCCGTGTGCTCCAGTTTCCTCCCACAGTCCAAAGATATGCAGGTTAGACTAACTGGAATTGCTCATAGTGTGTGAATGAAGATTGGCAACCTATCCAGGGTGTACCCCGCTTAGTGCCCTAAGTCTCCAGAGATAGGCTCCAGGCCTCCTGCGACCGTGTATACGGGATACAGCAAGTTAGACGATGAGTGAATGAGTAAGTGATCCAATTCTTAGTTCTGAATAAACACCTTCTGGGCTTAATTAACTCTTACCATTTAGAAATAACCCAACTCTTAGAGTATTTATTTACGTATTTATTACATATTCTTTGTGATGCTCAGAGCAATATTCAGCGCCGGGGAATTAGGTTTAAAATGATGTCAGGATTTACTCTGTAAAATGTAAGCATATACAGATCTAGGCTAAGTACTTGCTTAAGAATTTCTGGATTCATCATTTATATTATGCAATCACCTGCATGTTGTTTATGCTTCCATGGTTGCCAGACTTGTCTTGAGTAGAAGTGTCAGAGTAGCCCTGCCTTAAAATATAAGCACTTACTTTTAAGCCTCATAAATAAATACATGATCCATGGGAAGAAAGATAAAGGCTAAAGAGGGGGGTTTTGGTGTATGTTTACTTGGGTTTCTTTTCTGCAAAATTGGAATAGGATGTGACATAAATCATGACGCAAAAAAATGAAAGGACTGAAACTATAAGCTATAAATGAGATGCCAAAACTACAATTAGTGTCTTAACAGAGCCTGCTATATTGGTGCATGAATAGCCTTAGCTGTAATTATCTCATTAATTTCTGCACATTTAATGCATTTTAGATTCATTCTTGTTGATTGATTTACAGATCATAAAATAGCCATCAATCCAGTATGTACTTTTAAAAATAAATATTTGGATGCCATGTGTCCGCTTTAAATTTGAAGTTACCCATGACAGAATAACAGCTGTCCATGACTTTGCAGAAAATGTACGCTTCCACTCTTGACTTATGTACAGTAGAATAAATACTGTATGTACAGCAGTGAATAAACTATTGATCTGATGTGTTCAATTATTAACAATTATTCAATTAACACAGGCATCAACGTGTACAGTTCGGAAGGAGCGTTTATGATTTCGGAGCACTACACATTTCTGCTTAATCAGCTAGTTGTAAAAGTAAAATACTCATGGCCAGTAAACCCATTCTCTGAAATTAAAATGATGTGCGAGGTAAAAGACACCAATCCATGGTCTACAGGCAGTGGTAGCTCTAACAGTCAGAGTTTCAAGCCAGCACTGCCAAGCTGTTACTGTTCAGCCCTTGAGCAAGGCCCTTAACCCTAATTGCCCCAGGGGTGTTAAATCCTGGCCCACCCTTCGCTCTGACCCCAGCCTGCTAACTGAAATATGTGGGAAAAAGGTGCATGTGACGACTAATTGTATCTTATAGTGTTTACTCTGTGCCATTTATTTGCAATCCACAGTCAGTACAAAACAATAAGTTGTCAAACAAGAAATGTAAGAAAAAAAATACATGAAAGGAAAAGGTCTGTTTAAAATATGGAGCAAAACCCCGAGTGACTCTTATACAGTACTTCAGCTCTTTTGGAACTATACTTAAAAACACAAGTTAAGTCCTGCCTTCATTCTCTAGGTTTTTTTTTAACCAATTCTTGTAACCAAACATGATGCAGAAGGCATAAAAGTTTGCTAACATCAGCTGCCTAACAGTTTTGTAATCTTTTTTTGTGTGTAAGATTTCAGTAACCATCATTATTGTTCATAAATCACGTAATTATACACTCACTTACTCTCATTCACAAGGGTCAGGGTTCTGGGGGGGCGAGGAGCCTATCCATGGACACTTAGTGAACCCTGGACAGGGTGCCAATCCATCGCAGGGCACACACACAAAATATTTACACGGGACAATTTGGGAATGCCAATTAACCTAACCTGCATGTCTTAAAGCTATTGGAGGAAATCAGACTAACCTACCAAAAAAATTAATAAATAAACATGGGGAGAACATGCAAACTCCATGCACATAGACCCCGAGGTGGGAAGCGAATGCAGACCCTGGCGGTGCAAGGAGACAGTGCTAACCACTAAGCCAGCATGCCGCCCCGTAATTATACATTCAATTGATTTCGACTAACACTTAAATTTATTCATTAAAAACTATCAAGCTAAAATGGGCTAAAACATACATTAAGTATCACCTACCAGCTCTAATCCCCATCCAATCATAATGCAAAATGTGGGATTTCTTAACCTCACATACATAATTAAAATGTAAAAGGATCACTTGTCCAGCAGTGACTCTATTTATATTGACCTGGTATAGTCACCCATATCAGCAAAATGAATGAGTGAACAAAAGAATGGATGAATACATAAATAAATAAAGATTCTATTTTATTATATACAATATACTTTATATATTTCTTTCTCATGTTGTGTTTATTTATATATTTATTTATTACATTGCATATTTTTACATTATATCCCTTTAGGGGTTCAATAGGGAAGTAGAATATTTCAGTGGTTTAAAAAAAAAAAAAAAACAGAACAAGGTAGTTATGCCTATTAGTGTTCACATTAAACCTTTCCTTTGTGGGTGCTTTACTGTTCCATAAAAACATTTTGGGGGAAATGAATTTAATTAGTGTATCTTGAGAATTTTATTGTAGTGAAATTGCTAGCTTTTTCTTTTCGAGTTTGTTTGGCATGCCTGCATTCATTCTTATTCTAAAACTTGTAGTGCTGAACCTGTTTCTTCGTAGTGACTTACTGTAACACTTAATGCAGGTTTACAACAACAAAAAAATTATTAATAAAAAACAAAACAAAAAACTAAACAAATATGTACAGTGCTGTGCAAAAGTCTTAGGCACCATATTATAAGCTGTACCATTTTTTAAATATGTTTATCATGTCTGCATAATTATGTACAAAATCAATGTTTTGATAATGTTTCCAAAACCATCTTTTGCTTATCCCATATTTTTGTATGTGCCCAAAACTTTTGCAAAGTAAAATAGTTGTTATAGTCAAATAGAACTCATATTCTCCAGCAAGTAAAACCTAACAAATGTTTTACTCATAGTGCTGTGCAAAAGTTTTGGGCACATACAAAAATATGGGATAAGCAAAAGATGCTTTTGAAAACATTTCTGAATAAAAGAAACTTCTATAAAGAACAATAAAGAGTAAAAAAATAAGCAGTCAATATTTGGAGTGAAAACTCATTGCTTAAAATCAGGAGTTTTAGACACAGATTTGTTTTAAAACAGCTGTTAGGTTTTACTGAGCTTGCTGGAGAATATTCTGGTAACTTTGTCACACTCGCTCCTTTCTATTTTTATGCAAATCCCAGGAGCGTACATTAGGTTTTTTGTTTCCATCTGAAAACTGGTCTGTCTTGTACTATTTTGTTTTCGTTACAGCAATGCATATATTCTCCTGTACTGTTATTTATTTATTCATTTTTAAGTTATATATGGAAATACTGAATGATTTTGTACATAATTATGCAGACATGATAAACATACTGTACTGTATATAACAAAATTGGTACAGCATATAATATGGTGCCTAAGACTTTTGCACAGTACTGTATATGAGATTATGTTTTATGTATTGCTATTGGATTAATGTTTATCACACAAAGGAGGTTCTCATTTTTCTCCCGCTCCTCGCCTAGTTATCACCACCATCATCCTTTCATGTCTCTTCATTCATTTCTTAGTTCCAGAGTACTCGCTGGAAGGCGCCTTGAGATAGCTCCAGTTTTTATAACCATTTGATAATTCGCACTTCAACACTAAATCAAGTGGAAGCCTGGACCAAAAAAAAAAAAAAAAAGAAAAAAACAATGAGATGCCCTATTTCTTTCCCAGTTCTTTGAGCCTTCATTAAAGTTTTTTTCTGCTTTTATCATCGTTAAAAAAGAGTACCCCAAACTTTATCCCATGTCCTTTGCACATAAAATTGGTTTTAATTTAGCCGCTACATAATACAGTTATTACACCTCTAATGCACCATGTAGGAAATTATTATTGGTTTCATTATCTTTCATATCAATTTACACATTCGGTTAATAACTGTGAATAACCCTCCGATTGCCTGCTCAGCCTAATATGCTGAAAGTAATTAAGAATGACGTTTCACTGGCCCCCAGGTCTAATGAAAAGTTGCACTCTAAATGGACCAAAGGCTTAATTTTGTGTTCTTTCTATTAGGACTGAAGAGAGTTATTTTACACGTCGCTGGGAACACTGGACAGTGGACAGAGCCAGATAACTCTTGTGTTTGTGCCAGAGAGAGAGAAAGAGAGAGAGAGAGAGAGCTGTGTTGTTGGTGTCTCATTGCTCTGCTCTGTAATTCAGCACTTGATGTATTCCCTGTGAAAGGATCCGCATGAATTTTTTATCCCGGATGCAGTGGTGCATGCTGGGGGTTGATGTTAGTGTAAGTGCTGCTGAGGATCTCAGCTAAGCAAGCTTTGTATGTTAATCATGGTTTGACACATTGAATCGCCATCGCTAATACAGTATTTGTGAAAGACACTGGACCCTTTTTTGTATATTTTCTTCCTTTTTGCATCTTATGTTAGATCTAAGCATTAACGTGCTGCTGGTCTCACACTGCTCGGTCATAAATATTGCATATAATTGCCTTGATGCCAGTTCTTAGATCCCTCACTTGCACAGTTATCAGTCTTTCCTCATGGCCCCGTCCATTCTTTATCACTTTAAACACATTGAGAGACATCGACACACATACACTTACTCACTCACTTACTTCCTTCATCAATCAGCTGTATGATGATAGGCACTGAGCTGTTGGCATGGTGAGGCAGGAGAGATTGAATGTATGCTTGAGTCACTCCAATGATTAGATCACTGTGGGGCTTCAACACAATCACCCTTATACTTGGCAAATACAAACACAGCCTTGAGCCAGTTCTTTGTGCGGCAGTAATGATTACACAATAAGCACAGCAAATTATAGAATTTTATACCACAGCATTGTTGAATTCTTGTGTCTGATTGGTCAGGAGATTCATTTTCTATAACAGTAGTGCAACTGCATAAATGACTAAAAATGCTGTTGTTTCTATAGTAACAATGAACACAGGGACTTTTGGACTGGATACCCATATAAACTTATTTTTAGGGCCATAAGGTTAAGATCTTGGAATACTGCTCTGAACGTTACAGGTTCAAACCCCGGCACCACTAAACTCCCACTGTTGGGTCCTTGATCAAGGTCCTGAAACCACAACTGCTCAGATGTATCATATGGTGAGATACATGTCTGAATAAGGGTGTCTACTAAATCTACCATTAGGTATCATGTAGATGATGCTAAAGACACTGCATGTCTTTGGACTATAGGAAGAAACAAGAGTACTAGGAGGAAGCCCATCAATCACAGGGAGAACATCAAATTCCAAAGATTAAACCTCACCCCCCTCTTCTTCCTGGAAGTGCGACCCAAAAGTGCTAACCACTAAGCCAGCATGTCACCTGCAAAAAAAAGGCCATTTTGAAGTTAAAAAAAAAAAAAAAAAAAGGCTGGTTTCACATGTTTTAAAGAAAGCACTTTATTTGTGTATCTCTAATTTGTGGTTGCTGTAGGATATAGAAGATCTGGATAGTGGGTGAGAACACGAAGGAGGAAATGTGTGTAGGGGGGTATTATTCCAAGGGTTTTACAAATGATGATCATTATAACACATTATGTAATGTGGAAATGAGTCAAAAGCAATTTCATGTCAGTGTATGCACTGTTTTTTAGGGGCTATTCCACAAATTATACGTTCTATGTATTGTGTCAACACACAGGTAGACATTATTATCAAAGGCAAATCGATATTTGGTCTGGGCGAGATCTGTAACAAAACATTAGGCAAATTGTAGGATTGTTTGACAGTTTCAATTGATTATAGGACTACATACATTCAATTTCTATTGATTTTATGTGCACAGAGCAAGCGATGTACTATTTTGGTTTCTGTTGCCTAGTGATGATAAAAGAGACAATCCTATTAGGGCATCTAAATAATAGTAATAATAATAATAATAATAATGCAGTTTTTGTACCTTGTCGGGATGGTGGCATAGTGGTTAGTCCTGTGGCCTTGCACCTTCACGATCAAGGGTTCGATTACTGTCTCGGATCTGTGTGCATGGAGTTTTCATGTTGGTTACTCCGGTTTCCTCACGCAGTTCAATGATTTGCAGATTTGGTCAGACTCGAGACCCGGTATGCAATAAGCAATATTCATAGTATTTATGCGATGAAACTTAAAAAAGCTAAAATATTAATTCGTATCCCAGTTTATGTTGGACAGAGCCATAACCAGGGACATGTCCTGGATGTTAGAATGCAAGGTTCCATTGCATGGCTACAAAATTCACAAAATGTTGACTTTAAAGAGTGGCTATACCAGTGAGAGCAGAGAACATGGGAAATGTCACGCAACCCTAACCATAGCTACAATATAATGTGGCTAGACAATTGACCATGCAACCATACCTTCATGCTTTAAACATATTTCCGATAAATACACCTGAACAGAAAAACAGCAAAAACACGAAGCAATCTTTTGGAGCATATGTGTAATTATAACAGTTACAGTTATAGTAGCATCAGTATTCTAGTCAGGTTTCTTCCTTAAACACCTCAGTCTTAGGAATCGATGTGATGAGGGTTTGAATCACTAATGGCAGCGTTTGCTTGTGTGGTAAGGATTAGGAAAAGGATTTAAATGAATTTACACAAGGGAACAGATATCCCTCTAAACACTGTTTGACATTTCTTTCTATGATGCCTGACATGATCCAATCCATTCCACCAAGTTTACCAGCAAACTTTTAATAAGCAATCATATAACCAAAAGCAGTGCAATCCTAACCAGCATAATCCAGTTTAAAACAGCATGGCAGCTCTTTTTTTCCTTACAACAGTGGGAAAACAATCAGATTTAAATTACTTTTCTTGCTGTTCACTGCTAAATATTCACTGTTAAATATTCATGGGAAAAATAAAACTAGGAAAATCTGATTATCAGTCTAAATGACATCAGTCAAAGTTGTGCTTCATTTGATCTCCTTTGAAATAGAATTTTGCAGGGATTGCCCCATAAATGGTGATGTGCAATGCTTTCCTTTTAATAAAACATCTTTAATTTATTTTTCCTTATGATATAGCTGTGATTTTAAATATGAAAAAAGAAGATTTTTTGTGTGGGTGTTGCGTGATTGGGGCGGTTAGTGCCAGACAAGATATCTGCTGACTAACACAATTTCTAATCTTCTACAGTCATAACCCTTTTTTTTTTTTTTTTCAAAGAGTGGACCGTTCTCTGTTTGATCCAGACTTCTGATGATTCGTGCATCCCCATGCCTCTTTCTGTTTAGCCGAGTTCTCCTGTGACCATTTGTCACACATAAAAAAAAAATCAATTTCAATGTTCCCTGAGACGAAACAACAGTGTAGGTTCTCCTTGCCATGGTCATATTTTCACCTAGTTTCTCTCTTGTACATTGTAAGCAAGAGATATGGGATTTCGGAACTAGGGAATGGAATATTTCGGAAATGGAAACCTCTCACATTGCTTTCAAAATGAAAGTTTTTAGGACTATAATCTATTATTTGTTTGTTCAGTTATACTGTAGTAAGTGCTTTATTCCGGTTAGAGTCAATGTAAATTCAGAGTCGACCCCCGTCTATGGAATTCACCCTCGAAGGGTTTCACACACAGAGGTTACAATTTTATAATAGAGTGTAGAGTGTACTTGATAGTGGGCAGGAACCAGAGAACCCAGAGTAAACTCATGTGAACACAGACCATGTAAAATTCCAGACAGAGGGTCAAACAGGGAAACCTGGAGCTATGAGGTGGCAACATTACCCATTGCACCGCCATGTTTCCCACCTGCATTATCCAAAGAGCTAAGGCTAAGGCAATAAGCAATGAAAAATGTCATTAGGTATTAAAATCTAGAAAGGAGGCTGCAAGGATTTATTTTATTTATTTTTTTTTTTTTTACACCTGGCGATTAAGTTGTTTTATTTATGTGAACATTTTGGGGAAATGAAAACAACATAAATGAAGGGTTTTATTGCAAAACACAATAAATACTATTATTCAGACTGACAAATGATTTTCCTCAGGCACAAAACTTTTAATTTGAAAAACATTGCATATGCGCCTTCTAGAAGCCAAAAATTTACATGTTTTTGGCAAAATACAAAATTTTTCCACTGGCGAACTGGAGCCTCCACTGAAGCTGGAGGTTCCACCTAGATTTGATCTCGGATCACTGGATTCAAAGTCCAGAGTGCTTCAGTGGAGGCTCCA
>JAQMYL010000037.1:25751327-25767044 GCA_030014365.1 Clarias pachynema | reverse complement strand
ATAAATAAAGAAATAAATAAAAATCTCCTTGAGTGAAATATCAGTATTCAGGTCTACATTGTAAATCTACCCCACACACGTCTACTGGTCTCTAAGGTGCAACCCACACTAGTAATTATCTTCCCACTAATTAATAATTACCATACATATCCCTGTGCTGATGAGTAACCTTCAGACACAAACTTACAATTCTGCCCAACGCGCACTTGCCTCTCAGGTGAACAGATTTTCAACCTTTATGCAACATTGATAAAAATAAACAGAAATTAAGGTGATCAAAGACCATGAAAGTATCAAACACAAGAACCTTGGATGAAATCAGTGTTTGTCATTTCTCGTACAGCCTCATATCCTTGGTCAGATTGATGCTATTGGGAGGATGAAATTGTAATCTATTTCTGGTCTACAATTACCAACCGTGGCGGTGGCTTTTGCTCATTTTCATTCCATTTGTGTGATAATACATGATTCATAATTTATGAAGGGACGTTCCTTTTGCCGTGTTGCAGATCAAGGGGCATGACAAAGCCTCAAAATCCCATTCTCTGCATACCCCCTCCTTTATGCCATTTCAGCTCCCTGCCTTGGTTATTGCTTACACCCATCATCTCAAATACCACCACTCCACAACGTGGGAATGAGACGGCTCAGAAGAACGGTGCTCGCTTTGTGAGGAATTAGGAACCATTAGGCTGTGGCTCAGATGTGGTGGGGATTAAAAAGGCTCCGTGCCACACACAAGGCATTGAGCCACAAATTGTAGCAATTCAGATGAAGAGTGCCAAATCCCAAGCCTTGTCATTGAACCAATGACAGGCCAGACTATGGCTCGCTTGACAAATTTTACTGTTGAGAAATGATATTTGACAATCGTTAAGCCTTCAGCAGTGCAGGATGTTTTGGACTGTAATGTGAACTAAAAAGGAACCACCATGGCAGGATATGTAGTGGCGAAATACTAACCGTGGTGCTTTTCAACCTTTGTACACTGCTTAAGAATCCCCTTGGTCTTTGAGTGTCTACGGTGTGGCTGATAAACATGACAACTATAATGACAATGAGATGACGATGAAAGCAGGCAGCTCACACATGCTTAATTAATGGAAAGAAAGAAGAGATAATTAGGCACATTGAGTGTGAAGGATTGGGCACGGAGATTTTCATTCATTGGAGATGTCTAAGCAGCTCAGGTGTTTATTTGCAGGTTATTAATCTTTTGCCTTGCGCTCATATTGAGGGTAAAGGCCATGAGTCTTTTTTAGAGATAGAATGATTAGCTGTTGATTTGGATTGTAAGGATTTTATTATATTACGAATCAGTTTTATAGGCTGTTGTGATAGTTCTGCTTAAATCATAAATAAGTAGAACGAGGTCATGTCCTACGGTGAATATTTTCTGTTATCATTACTGAAATCTACAAGCATATGGGAGTTTCCTCTCGCTCATAATTTTATCTGATGAATAAATCATGTATCACTGAATGTTGTGACATTAAGAAAAAAAATATTGCTCTATTGAAATTCCATACTAGGTTGTTTGGGTTACATAACAGTATTTGAACATTTCTACTGCCAGGACTGTAATGATCAAGATTAATGCAATGACCAAGATTTATTTGGAATTATCAAATATTTCTAACGTTATGCTCTTACATTGCTGACATCATAGTTAGAAGTAGGAATTCTAGTCATGTTCATTTATTATTTTATTTTATTTATTCTTGAGCAGTGTTGGCGACGTTACTTTTTAAAGTAACTAATTACATTACAAAGTTACAGTCATTCAAAAAGTACTGAGATACATTACAGCGTTACTTTCTGATAAAAGTAACTAGTTTTATCAGAGTACTTTTCCATTGCAGAAATTGAAACCTCCTTTGTGATTCCTCATGCATGTTGTTTTAGTCAAGACCTTCATAATTATCATCACTCAGCGAAGTTTGGCCCATGATCTGTTAACTACTAATACCCCTAGCTCACTTACGCGGTTTCACGCGGTTGCCGTAAGTACGGTTCATCATGATTCACGCGAGTTTTGGCGCTGTGATTATATTTCCATCTTTCCACGCATCGGTCCTTGCGGAAGCTCGCGGACCTTGCAGAACTTCGCTGAACCTCTTTTCACCGCGAGTCAAACCGCATAGGTGAGATAGTGGTATAACAGCAGGAATAACAGAGGGGGGCGGGTTATCGGGGGCGGGGCTTGTAGGATGCCTTTCACATACACACACACACACTAATGGAATCACTGCTGTCTGGCTCACGGATTACATAAATTGTCTGAATAACGGATTACATTTTTAAAAATATAACTAAATAGCTGAGTACCTAAATGGCGGACCTAACGCGTTAGATTAATTGTTACATCAAAAAAGTAATCCAAGTACTCTAACGCGTTATTTTGAAATGCGTTACACACAACACTGTCCTTGACTAACTGGTTTATATATCTTGGGCTTGGTCCAATCCTGTCAACATTGGAGGTAAGGCATGAATTCTGTCCAAATACATATTCGTACAGTAATTTTCATCAAAGCTCATCTGCCTACCGGCATGCTTTGCTTTGTGGAAGCGACTGGGGGGAACTGGGGAACCAAGATAAAACTCATACCCTACTGTGCAGCCCCATTATATTACTGTCATAATAAAAACATACTGAAGCCATAGTGGATCATGCACTACTTGGAACTGTTTATCTTGCCTCTGGATGAACAAAGATATTTTGAGCTACACAAGGCTGCTTATGCTCATCGTTGCATTCGTCACCTGAAAAATCTTAACACGACACAAGCACTGAGACGGCACTTAGTGGTTAGCACTGTCACCTTGCACCTCCAGCGTCTGGATTCGATTCCCGGCCAGGTTCGATTTCCACCTCTGTGTGTATGGAGTTTGCATGTTCTCCCTGTGCAGGGTGGGTTTCCTCCGGGTACTCTGGTTTCCTCCCACGGTCCAAAGAAATGCAGTTTAGGCTAATTAGCGTTCCCAAATTAAAAAAACTATGCCGCCCGTAGTGTGTGAATTAATGTGTGATTGTGTGTATGTGTGTGCCCGCCTTAAGTAGTGCCCTGGGATAAGCCCCAGGCCATCGAGACCAGTAAGCACCAGCTGCAGCCTCAGTATGCCTACTAGTGTCGGTATAGCATGAAACAACATGAGAAAGTTGGCCCCTTCTTTTTGGGTTAACTTCCCTAACTTTGGAAAAGTTACGAGTGTTCAGTAGCACATATCGCCACTGATTACCTGTGGAGGTCTATACCATCCAAGTATTTGAATTGCATTTGAATACTTGCATGAACCATGTTTCAGGCCTTTGTTTCTCAGTATCTATCTATCTATCTATCTATCTATCTATCTATCTATTTTTGCCTTTAGACACCGCATTTTCTGATTGGCCATCCTCGCAGTACTCCACGGAAATGTTTCCATCTGCATACTGTACCTTCTACTCTTTCACTGCCCATGCCCATGCCCATCATCCCTGCAGAGCTTCGTCCTTCACCTCCTGAAAATGCTCATCCACTAAGGGCCTGCGGGTTTTTCCCAATGGCTGTTATTTAAGAAATTAATGAGCTAAATATCTGTACTGACCTTTTCACGTGGCCAAGAAGTGTATAAGGATGCTTAAAAATTGATCTTCCTAGCCATTGCATTTAGATTTCACAGTTGGGGTTGGGGGGAGGGGGTTTGGGGGGGGGGGCGGTACAGGTTTTCAGATTCTCTCTTCCAATTATACCTACAATTCGCTGCGTTTTCAGTTGTGCATGTCTTGAAGCTGATTAGCTTCCAGTGCTGGTAGTTTTAAATCTGCATTCAGGGAGTCTATCGGGCGACCCTTATTTTACATCTCGCATGGGCTTTCTCTATTTGCGAAGTCTTCACAACTCTCCTGGTAAAAGGAACAGGCCTGCGGCTTTACTGAGATTATTTTTGTTAGACCCCAGGATCAATTTTCCAAGTGAAAGAATGACTCTGTGCAGATTTTGATATTTGTGGAGCTTGGTGCAGACTTCAAAAGTGAAGCAAGCCTTGAAGGCTTTTATTTCAAGATCTGGATGCCTTATGGACAAACCAAACAAATGTTTCCCATCAAGTTTGCTTAATACTACAGAGCAATTGCTGTTTGTTGTTGTTATTTTTCTATTTTGATTTTTTTCTTTTTTTAATTTTGCTCCTGCACTTTTATAACAGATGGGTAAATAGGAAACTTTGCTTCATTATGGCATGAAGGACTATTTTTGGTGTGCAATAAACTCCATGGAATCCTATTAACAACACAAGGACATTATTTACTGCAAGCAATCTTTTAGGTGGGCTGCAGTGTTTTATGTTCCTTGTTGCTAAAGGACTCCATTACCTTTTTTATTGCTAACAATTTATGGACATCCCATAATGTTTCAGAATTGAGTTAATAATATGTTGCTTAATCAAAAATAATAGTGGTTATTGTTCAGTGGCGTCAGAACCAATCATCAGACAAATGAAAAAAAAAATGCATAATGGTGATTAGCGGCATAGACAAATTGTGTGTCTTAATGGAAGCTTTAAGAGTAAAAGTGCTTCAATATCTGTGTATTACATGCAAATGTCTGGAACCATGCTTAATTACTAAAAGCTTCAGTCGCGTCAGGCGCCAATCATTGTACATTATACTTATACATCGTATTCATTTGGCAGATGCTTTTATCCAAAGTGACTTACAAGTGAGATGGGATGCGATCCCAATGCACAGATAAGCAGTTGAGAGCAGTTGAAATTGACCCATCTGCAGATTAGGTTGCATTTGTTGCTCTTGTAGGAACAGTATATTACTTTCCTTCTTTAAACTTTACTTGAGTACTTGAAATATAAGGTTACTAATACCAGATTTGAATAAACAATACATACTTGCTTCAGATAATGCTTGATAATATGGTTTTATAAAGCTTAAAAACATTGCTCCTATTTGCAAAATTAAATATAATGATGCACTATACAAGCTTTTTGTGTACAATTCAATCTTTTGAATGCAAGCAGTGTAAAAAAAAGGAAGGAATTTACCCCTGCTTGAAACCAAGATAACAGTCTTGGTAACACTAGTCATGAGTATAAAGTTACAGCATTCAGCTCCTCATTAAACATTTATTAATTTTTTATTGAGTACAGCCAGACCCAAACCACATCAGCAAGTCTGAATGGCATTACTGAAGAGCTTCAGTCATGATTTAACCGATTGTGTAAATGAAAAACGTTGTTTGGACAGCATGACGATGCAGTGGGTAGCGCTGCCGCCTCACAGATGCATGTTGTCGACCTTGCCTGCATTGATTTCCTCCAAGTTCTCTGGATTTCCTCCCACCTCTCAGAAACACGCCAGGTCGATTGGCTATGCTGGTATAATCGTCTATGTGCCTGGCAACAGACCAGTATAGACGTATTCCTGCTTTATACCAGTGTTCCCACGATATGTACTGAATCTGCTAAAACAATAACCAGGATAAAACAGTTAATAGGAACAATTTCTGCACAGCTAGTCATTTAAGTGGCCGATAATGGTTTTCTGGAGTTCCTGGGATTCCTGTTCCAGAACTTCAACTCCTGCATCACCGCTGCTCCTTTACTAATCTAATTTGCTCAACACCTTGCATCAGGAAAAGAAACAGTGGAACAGGTCTGCTTTTTACCCAGACTACCAAATAGCCCTATTTGTCTTCAGTGAGATTTGCTTAGCATCAGATGACGAGACTATCTGACTTTAATCAGTTTACGTCCCTGCCTCTGAGTAGCCTCCAGCTGAGAGTCCAAGGGGGAGTTGCTGTTTAAGACTTTATGCTGCAGGACCCCTGCTGCCAGCTCAATTATGCATCACCAAATTGAAATCCAGGGCTCCTTAGAACCCTGCCAGGTTCATAGGACGTCTTTACATGGAGTGCTTGTTGTAAGGCTTGGCATTCGGACAAACATATTGGAAATTCTTTATGTCACACGGTGTCGACCGGGCGCCTTTTCGTTCAACCTTATTACACAATTATCAGGTCATGATGGCTGTAGCAAAACCCTTAACGCTTTCTACCAGCCCATTTTGTAAAGGTCAGTGTTAAATTTGTTTAAATGAACAGGCAGGGCATGATGATCATTTTAATTCATTAACTAAAAAATAAGAATAACAATAAATATACAGTAAGCATTTTCTGTTAGGAAGGCAATAAAGTGGTCCAGTCAAAGAGATGAATTTTTGATTTTTAAGAAGTACAGAATATGTTCTGTTGATTGTTCAGTTTTATTCATGATGTATATTCTGCTGCTATGCCTCAAGATCCCTAACTTCCCCATTTATGCTGAATATGTAGTCAGTCTTCAAGGACCGCACATCAGTTAATGGATAAATTAGTTTAATATCAGGATGGACTCGAATGCTTAAAATTTGTTAGTGTTGGGATGAATTCGGATTCTTGTGCACAGCGGTGGAAGCACATCGGGGCATCCTTATATCCTTAATGAGTAATTCTGTTTGTTTGGTTGGATGGACAATCATTTTCTAGTGAGATAGAAAACGCTAAAACCTCCGAGCCATGTTGAATAAATGGGTTGCTATTAGACTATTGATATCCTCGCTGGCTCTTTTAATCAAATGACTTTGACTTTGTGGGGAGGAGTAAAGGCAGAGAGCTTTTAAAAGAGAAATCACTTTCTGGACATCAATATGATACTGGGGTGAATGTTAAGTGTTTATTCTCATCCACGTCCAAGTGTTCTTAATTTAGATTAAAGTGTCTCACCCTTTGCTTTTGCTGTTTAAACCTGCAGAGCTGGAATCCTGAGACAATCTCACGAGAAAAGAGTAGAGGTGTCTATCAGAACTCAAATGTTGTGCAAGCAGACTGATTTTACTTTCATGAAGGAGCCAGCGAGCCAGTGGTCAGGTATGAAGCAAACACAACCTCAGACGAACAACATATAAACTTTTCACGACACTAAGAGGAAAAGCAATATTAAGAATCCTTAAGTATACCTTGTAATAACTTGAAGGAATAGTTTCCTTTATGACTTTATCACTCTTTTACATCATTGTGAAGGCCTGTTCTTCAGTTCATTATGGTTTTGGGCATTTGCTGATGCACAGCTCTCTTAAGGTCCCACCATTTTAGTTGGGTTGAGGTCTGGACTTACCAAAATCTTGATTCCTTTATTTTTCAGCCATTCTGATATAGATTTACTGCTGTGCTTTGGATCATTGTCCTGTTGCATGACCCAGTTTTGACCAACGCTTAGCTGTCGGACAGATGGCCTCAAATTTGCCCTTTAGAATACTTTGATATGCAGAGCGGTTCATGCCTGACTACAGGACTGCAAGATGTCCAGGTCCTGTGGCTACAAAACAAGCCCAAATCATCTCCTCTTTACTGCTGTGCTTAACAGTGGGTGTTTATGCTGAAATTGGCCCAACATCTCCATTTTGTTCTCATTTGTCCATAGGACATTGTTCCAGAAGTCTTGTGGTTTGTTCAGATGTCATGGACTTTAACATTTAACATGGACTTTAACATTTAACATGGACTTTAACAGGGCCTGTAGGGTCGGAGTTGTAATTCTTGTGTTTTTGTATTTCTCTGAGCAAGGTCTGACCTTGGGGTGAATGTGCAGTGACATCCACTCCTGGGAAGATTGGCAACTGTCTTGAATGCTTTCCACTTGTGAATAATCTTTTTCATTGTAAAATGTTGAACTCCAAATTGTTTGGAAATGGTTTTTATAACCCTTTGCAGATTGAGGTGCAGCAACAATTGCTTCTCTAAGACAAATGCTTATGTCTTTCCCTCTTGGCAGTGTGTTAACACAAAACTGAATGCTCCAGACCTGCAAACTGCCACATGCTGGTGATCAAATAATCAAGGGCTGATGATTAGTACCTGGCTGCAACTTCCCCTTTTAAATTCTGTGAAAGCAGTAATTCAGAATTGCACATTCTGTTTTCCCTTCTTGGCTAAACTTTCCTTCCATAAATAATGGCACAGTAAAAAAAAAAAAAAAGAAAGAAAGAAAAAAAACCACTATACATTGTTACTCATCTCAGGTTTATTTTGCCTAATATTACGACTTGCAATGATGAGATGATTTGTATTGTTTTTACATCAAAAAAAAAAAACACATGGAATTGAAAGAGGGTACTAACTTTTGGACATGACTGTATACTGTATACATTGATCTGCCAGAGCATTCTGACAACCCGCCTAATAATGTGTACCCCCCCTTGCCACAAAAATAACAATGCGCTATGTGTGTTCTGACACTTTTCTGTGGGAACCAGCATTAACCTTTTCAAATATGTGAACTATAGTAACTTTTCTGTTGGAAAAGGACAGGCCAGCCTTCACTTCCCACTCGCATCAGTGAGCCTTGTCCATGCATGACCCTGTTGCCGGTTTTCCTTCCTTGGACCACTTTTAGTAGGTCTTGACCACTGCAAACCTGGAACATCCCAAAAGAGCTGCAGGTTTGCAGGAGTTGCTCTGACACACCACATCACCCATCAAAATTTGGCCCTTGTCACAGTAGCTACAGTTATAGGCTAATTATAAGTAGGTAGGCAGAAATTGAAAAATTTTTCCCCCTGAAGCTGATGTGTTATAAAATATAAAGATTTGAGTGACAATACAGTATATACATAGAACATTACATTCTGATTTAGGCTATACCTACACCAAATACAGATTCAGATAAACACATTCACACATACAGTAATGGCAGCTTAGCCATTCAGTAATATTATCGTGTTTTTAAAAGACTTGTAAACCCAAGCCAGATTCAGGAAGATTTGAAATCTACGCAGAGAAAGTAACCTGAAGTTAGGATAGAATCAGAAACACTGGAGCTGTAGGGCACCAACAATGTCTATGTTTCTGTGGTGAAGTAGTATCAGTCTACAGTCCACAACAAAAGCATGCCCTCCATGCACCATTGAAGTCCATGTATTTATCTTTTTTCCCCCATACTATGGTAAAAGAGAGCTCATTAGGTGATGACCATGACCCTCCTCAAGAAAAGCGATGAATGCATGAACGAATAGGTGATTCTATTTGAAACTATACTTATAGTAATGATAGAAAATTCCAATATAGAAGCCTCCAAAAAAAGAAAAAAGAAATCCACTCAATCACTAAACACAAGAGCCTATTTATTTTATTCTGTGCTGATCGCCAAGCATCATAGCACATACCCAGTAACTCACAGTAATGGGCCATTTAATGTCACCTTTTTATTCTTTCCTTCAGCAACTCCTTTTTCCTGAAAAGTAATGATCATGCAGGCAGCGAGTCCAGACCGGTAAAGGATAGAAATTACTGCCGGAATAGATGGACTACTTGACAGGTTGACCAAGCCGAGACAAATGGCAGCACAGCGATTTGGTAACGGCAGCAATGGAGAAAAGAGAGGGCTTGCTCAAGGTAGAGCTTCCTCATCATTCACTGCCTGATTCTCCAGTGGCTCATGCAGAGAAGGATCAGGCCACAAGTGTGGCTGTAGAAAAGGTGGCAGGATAACATTATGCCTTAGCTGTCGCGCTGTAACCTTGAGTGGCATTCGGAGGGTGAAGGCCATCAAGACAACTGCAACACACATACCTTCTGTGCCTGCTGTCTCCCCACCCTCGCTGACATGCTGGGAGTGGGGCGTGTCAAGATGCAATATGCCTCAAATCATGATCTCTCATTTGTTTGCACTGAACGATATAAAACATGGATTGTGTTTGGACGATTTGCTTAGGTTAATGAAAATCAGCGGTTTAAACTGAGATGGCTGACACTTTGAAAAATTTTTATTTTCCCTAAAAATTCAGCCAAAGACAATAAAATACTGTAGATAGTTCATATCAATTTAACTCTAACTTATCCCCATAGCCATTCTTATACCTGGCACTCTACTGTAGATCTTTTTTTTTTTTTTTTTGTGGCAGCAGAACTTTCTCATAGCTCGGTAACATTCTTCTTACAATAAAGATGCTCAAGCATGTTGTTGTACTAAAATAGTCAATGCCACAATGGTGATACCACACCAGATTTAAGCAAATTCTGAAATATTTTAGTTCCTCTTATACGTACTTAGCCAACATATACTGATAAGCTAAGACTATGGATACCACCTAAAGGAATTAAAAATCAATTATATAATTAAAAAAAAACAATACATTACAAAAATTGTGTTGTCGTTGTTGAGGTGGTGCTCCCGTACATTAGACATTCAACACAATGAAACATGGTGATGTTAGCATTATATTGTACAATATGCTTTCTAATAGCACCAAACGGAAAACTGGCCAGTGTTGAGTGAAAGATAGAATGGGTGATGTCAAATCCAAGGCAAATTTAAAAGAAAACCTACAAGAGACTTCAGATTGCATGTGAGGGTTCACCTTCCAATGGAACAACAACAACTCTAAAAAAAATTACTCTATAATGAATCAACAACAAGACCTTGAATTTGCTACATTGAGACCACAATCCAGGTGAGAATTTGTCGCAAGACTTGAAAATTGCTGTTCAGCGGTCTCCATTGGGATCTGGATGCGCATAGAGACATATCCCGGAAAACTGTAATTGCAGCCAAAGGTGGTTCTATTATGTACTGACCCAAGGGGTAAATACTGTGAATACTTATTCAACCAACATGTCTGCCTTTTTTTTGTTTAATTACCCTTTGTGTCAAAAAAATGCTCCTTCAAATGTTACTAGGTGAATACTTATGCAAGGCACAGTATATCCCTTGATCCCTTAGTACAGGCAAATGTGTCAACCCTTATGTCTGGATTATGAAGGCAGGGAATTGATTTGAGGATGAAAAAAAAAAAGCAGTATTCCTTTAACATGACCCTATTTCCTATTTCCGATCATGATTATTATTCATGAAATCACAGCTTGTGCATTTGTCCATGGGATTAAGCGAGGGCTGACAGACATGCTAAAAATTACATCTGTGGCAGGTTGTCTGAAGCTCTTGCTGGAATGTAATAATCTCGTCTGCATCTGCCCACTTCACTGTCAGATTAAGACTGATCTGGTGACAATAAGCCCTTCCCTCATATTAGTTATTCTTCATATTTGTACAAGGGATCTAACATCTCAAACCTTATTCAGAGGACTTTCTTTCCTTCCAAATGTTAATTGCCGGATTAACAAAAGGAACAGACTTGCAAGGAAAATACCTTCCATCGTAAGATCAATGGTGGCAGAATTTCAATTTTTTTGCTGAGCAGTAAAGAAACACTGGATTTCTCGACAGTACTCTTTGTGCACAAATAGTCCTCTGAGGACTTCACAGGGGCTTTTTTCATGTTCACCTACAGGTGTCTTGTTTCAAGGTTGTACTATCTGATAGATTCCAAAAAGTATCAATGGACAAACCAGCATCAATGAAAAATCCATCCCTATGCAACAATGTTGAACTTTTTGTAACAAAATTTTGCCCTAGGCATACAGTACTATCCCAATAAAATGGCAACCACCAGTCACCTCCTGATATGATATTATTGGGATAACTTTTATTAAAATTGCAATTGTATAGGTTCATTTTTCTCAGATATTTTAAAGTTTAAACCTTTAAAATGTTTAATGATTAAATAATCCCATTCCTATAATTTTTTTTCACTTAAAAGCCAAGAGTCAACATTTAAACAATATACAATAACTTCAAATACAAGATTTTAACATTTAACTTAAAATTCAATAAACAGCACATTTATCTGTCATCTACCATAATTATTATTTCTATGTAAACAGTTCAGAGTGCACTGCCAGAACTAGGAGAAGTATTCAAGTCGTGCCAGGACGCAGGGTTAATTTCCATCACTGGCAATTTAGAAATCTAAGAAAGGGAAAAAAATACGTCAGTGGTTGTGGCAGCGGTGGTGGTGGGTGGGTGGGAGGGATGGAGGTTTTAAGGGTGTTTCATCATGGTAGGATGTCTCCTCTCATAACCATTACACAAACCACTAAACAGGTTCTTGTAAAGTCAGCTAAAGAGGAGAGTTACTGTAAAGTGACATGTTGTGAAGTGCCTGTCTGGAAAAAGCTCTAAAGTTGTAACTCATAGCAGTAGAATGGAGGTATATTATTTAAGAAGTCTCTTCGGACCATGTTCCTGTAATGCTCTCTCAAAAACATGAAGTGAGTAATGCCATCATGAGAAATTTATTCAGCCAAGCTAAAACCGACCTATATTTCACACTTGCATAGTATAAGCTCAGACAAATAAAGAAGTACACAGTATATGTTCTGCTTTTAGACATTCACCTGCCTAGGTAGATTTGTACTGAAGCTTTGGGGCCAATGTCGGTAACAAATTTGAGGAGTTATCTGTATTTTTTAGAAGTATACGAGGTCCCTCCATCTGAGGTCTGTCCGGTCGGTGGAACATCAAAGTAACCTAGCAACCAAAAAGAGAGGACTGGAATGCACATGCTTGAACAATGACGACTTCACTGTGCTGGTCATTGTACTAGTAGACGCCATTGACCGAGCAGGTAGAGCAACGAATCTGCATCATTTCAGTTTAGTTTCCTGCGCAGAAACTATTCAGATGATGAGAGTGTGGCACAAACGCTTCAAAGATGGTTGAGAATCTGTTGAAAGTGATTCACATTCTGGAAAGCCTTCAACAAGTCTCAACAACTAAGAAGTTGGAACGTGTATATACTGCATGTGTACAGGCTGCAATCAACTAGAAGTGTACTGTAAGTATTCAGGGTTTATTACATGCAATCCAATCATTACATGGCTGGATAATTTCTCTACAGACCTCATATGTCTAGAATGCCTTCTAAAACAATATTTGCTCAACAAGTACTTGGCGGTTCCATAAAAGAATAGAATACATCTCTATTTATACTACACATCTAATTGAAAATATATAAGTAAATGCTCATCCATAGCACAAAGTGCTTATTCTTGATACGTTTTATGTTCCATCAAAATACTGTTAAACACTTTTGTATGATCAGCAGATATAAGGTCATGCTCTATTGATTTGCTTGCCTTTCTAGGCCTATTTTAGATCCATAGAGTTATTGTTGCACCCAGTGTTTCAAAATGGGAACTGCAACAAGCACTAATAAAAGGGAAGGAGACGTGCTGGCTCATGCTTGCTCCAAGAACATTTTCAGCTCAGCAAGCATGACTTATAACCAATCAGTACTGTATAATCTGGTATTATCAGAATACAACACAAATGTGCAAATGCATTCCTACAGAAAAAGCAGGACGTGTCAGCGGAGAAGTTCTGTTTATGATATAAAAATAAAATGTTTCTATTGAAAGATACACTTACTGGCCACTTCATTTTACACTTGTTCAACTGCTCTTTAATGCAGATGTGTAATTAGCTAATTACATGGCAACAGCTAAATGCATTTAGCCATGTACAGTATACAGTATATGCCTAAAGAATGAGGAAGGATAGTGATTTAAGTGCCTTTGAACATGGTATGATTGTTGGTGCTAGACAGGCTGGTCTGAGTATGACCGAAACTGCTGATCTACTAGGATTTTCACACCTAACCATCTCTAGGGTTTACAGAGAATGGTCTGAAAAAAGAGAATTCAGTGAGTGGCTGTTTTCTGGGAAAAAAATGCCTTGTTGTCTGAGGTTAGAGGAGAATGGCTAGACTGGTTGAAACTGATAGAAAGGCAACAGTAACTCAAATAACATCTTGTTACAACTGAGGTATGCTAAAGAACATCTCTGAATGCTCAACATGTCGAACCTTGTAGCAGATGGGCTACAGCAGAAAAAGACTGTACTGTTTGCCACTGAGTCTGCCATTCGCATGGGCTGACCAAAATTGGACAATAAAAGATTGGGGGAAAAAATTATTTCTTAATAAGAGTCTCAATTTCTGTTGCAGTATTCAGATGATATCCCAGAGCTCCATGTGAAAACTACAGATACAGTACTGTATGCCAACATGTCTTGGTTGGTTGACCATATTTTGGGGAATTTGGGGGGGTTAGTACAGTAACTGGCCAGATTAATGTTTAGTAGTACTAGTTCTAAGGGTGAGACTCAGACATTCAAATCAGTAAGGAATCAGGTTATTCGAGGACAGCATGTCTTTACGTTATGCAGACTAGCAGAAACGTATTGTCTACTCCAGTGTTCCTTGTCTCTAGGGCATCTTTTTGATGGGTGCATCAGCCCAACCCAGCCCAGCACATTTCTCGCTTTTCTTTCTCTATTGAGTCTCTGATCTATCCCCCTAATACATCTCCCTTCCTCCCTCAGTCTCTCTCATCACTCCCTCCTCCTCCTCTTGTTTGTCAGGAGATCCATTTATAGATCTTCCTCGCACCTCTTCACAGTTATCCACCCTGCATGAGGGAAAAGTCGCAGTACTCTCCGGTTAGACACCATCGTCTTCCATCAAAGCATGAATAATCTGAAACAATTGCCTCACCAAGGTACACTCCAGGCTTGAAATTGTCTCTCAATTGTTTTATAGAACAAAGCTGACAATGTGAACAAAAAAAGAGGGGGAAAAAAAGCCCATGTACTTCACAGACAACAATGTATTCCCTGCCAAAAGTGTAATGGGTAGTTGACACGTATTATGGAGATGAGGAATTTGGTCCCGTGAGCACTTTTAGCGAAGTTCACTTTTTCTTCTTTTGCATTTTGTGGAATATGAACGAACTTAAACATTTAGTTCATAAAAAGCACGTCTTTGTCTGAATACATTTTGGGAGTCGTGTATTATCTTTGCCTTTGGTTTGACATTTCTTTTGTGAACTGTGAGTCCCAGCTTATGACTGTAGTAATATTCTCTTATTATTATTATTATTATTATTATTATTATTATTCGTGGTGGTGCATGTTGCAGCGCTGGTGTAATTTCCTCTCTAAAACTTCTACTGAAAAGGAGTCATGTTGAGGGATTTCCCAAAACAAGCCAGACAGATGGCAGGTTTAAATGTAAGAGGCAATCTACAAATAAGTGCACATATAGCACCACTTAATCACGTTATTCACTTTCGATACAATTAGAGTACAGGAGCTCAGCAATTCGTCAGGCAATAATGTAATGATTAATAACTTACGGTGCACTATAGGTGCTTATTCAGCAGTGCTCAGTGTACAATATAATGAAACCAAAGATAGGAAGTGATGATCTATACAACCCTATCACATTATGTAACATCTCCCTTCATCCCACACCCCATTATTTAGAAGAATCTGACTGAGGGCCTGCTTAAGAGTAGGATTAACTCATCTCGTTTCGTGGCGTATTCAGTTTCTATTGCGTGACAATAGGGGTGAGTCAGAGGACATGTCGCACTGATATCATTCCGTGCATTTAATTAAACTTGATGAAATTATGTCTTGACTTTTTGATTGCAAGCTGTGGGGCACCAATTAGATCCGAATCACAAAGAATTAGTTAAACTTTTGAAGAAATCCTGTTTCACATGCTCTTTCCTTAAAGATAACAATCAATGCTTGGCTACTCTCATAAAGCTTGAGGCAAATGCTCAAGTTAGTTAAGTGGATGCTCATACTTAATTAGGTTATATTAAGCTTTATTATTATAAGACCAAAATTCAACTGAGCATTGTGCCTGTGAAATTGTTATAGAGGTCTGTATATGTTTAGTTCTACAAATATATTATATTATATTATTATATTATATATATTATATTATATTATATTATATTATATTATATTATATTGTATTATATTATAAATAAATGA
>JAQMYL010000037.1:25715328-25737544 GCA_030014365.1 Clarias pachynema | reverse complement strand
GGAGTACCCGGAGGAAACCCACCAAGCACGGGGAGAACATGCAAACTCCATGCACACAGAGACGGGAATCGAACCCGAACCCTGGAGGTGCAAGGCGACAGTGCTAACCACTACACCACCGTGCCGCCTGAAATTAACTATATTATTTTTATTTCTAAAAGACATAAAAATGTGGGATTCCACTGGGAGTAAGGACTCATGAGATTAAAAAAGTATCTTATACACCTCATGCAACGTGTTAGAAAAGCTTTTTCCTGTGTAGTCTTACCTAATGTTGACAAAAAAAGCTCTTGGCACTATGTAAGAACCTGACAACTAGCAAACTTTTGGGCTTCTGAGTGGTACGACAGAAAAAGATTTAGACTATCACCATATATTGCATACTAAAATCCTGTGCTCTTTGGGGATGAGGGAGGAAATACTACAGTACCTCTCCTGTCATTCAGAACAACATTAGCCAAGCATAGGCATCTGTGAGCTCATGTATTCAGAAGAAGGTAGACAGCAGTCTGTGTTACACTTTGTCTTATTAGTAACTGCTTCTAAGTCATTCTGAATTGCCTCTGAACCATTCATGTTGTTTTGTTCATGGCTAACGCAAGCAACAAATCTCTGACTAGCTACTAACAAAAGGCTGAATCCCAAATCCCAATCTAACTTCTGATCAAGGGCTCTACTTGGTGTGGGGAGCAAGTGATTATACTCTCTACAGAGCATACTTTCTTTCCATTTTACACTATTTGACATTCAAGCCTGGAACCTAGGAAGCTAAATGACATTCTAAAGCAGAATAAGTGGAAATATAATGAAAACCTTACAAGATTTACAAGGGCATCCATTCCCTTCATGGTTTATTCTCCTCACCATTTGTGCAAGTCCATGCTGTTGTGCTGAATATTAGCACGGCTGTGATATCTTCGTATATTCAGTAAAATAGCGCTCCATGTCATGTGATGCTGCTTAGTTGTATGATAGTGGAGAGTAATAACCAAAGTTAGGAAAAGAATTTAAGAAAAAAACAGTTCTGTTTTTGGCAATCAGTTTTTGGCATCAGCCTTTATAATAGTTTAAAGGTCATTTCTTTGGAAGCAGAATGAGATTCTAAAGACTTAATGGATAAAGGAGCTTTTATTTCTCGTACTTTCACATAATATCATTTCTCTAGACTAACATCTTATGGGCTGGCAGAATCCAACCTAGAATATTAGATAAATAGGAAATTCAGCCTATAATATCAGATCATTATGTCAAGAACATAGATCATATACTATTTAGAAAAATGCATTATTTCATTTATAATAAAGCTCGGTTTATATATGGAATTTTTATACGTCTGTTTCTTACATAGCCTTTATCACCGCATAGGTAGTCATGACAATTCGTTGATGCTGATTAATGTAAGGGCAACTCCAAAATAGTGAGTTGGAGAAAGACAAGCAATATACTTAAAATAATCTACATAAAATGATGTATTATTATGCTTATAAATAAGAACATTTTGAATGAAACAAAAGCAAGTTTTATTTGCATGCAATATTTTCCACAGCTCTCACTGGTGCTGGACTAAACACCAATGTGGGAAGGAATTTTCGGGAACATAATAGGATTCATCTCATATAGTTCCAGAAATAGAGAATCACCAGGGAGACACTGGAATGAGAGAAAAAACAAGGCAAGTTAACAGTGTGATATGAACAGTTACATGAATAGTTTCTCCACAGAGCCGTCAGTGAGAAGCATGAAAAGATAAAAAGGTGCAAAGCCCAAATGCAAATAAAATCAATGTTGGACATTAAAGAGACTCAGTTATGCCCTTGAAAGCTATCCAGTAATCGGATCATATATTGGTGTTATATTCCTAACAGTCTATACACTATCTAGACTTGGATTACACTAGACTGCAGCTGTAGACATTATTTTGTTCATATACATTCTAGAAAAATCCTATTTTTTTTATATTCCATCTTGACAACCACTTTGGAATTATTGGAGTAATGATAACAGTGATATTTCGTCACAAACAATAAGAATACATTATACCCAAAGTAAAGATCTCAGCATATTCCACACTCTATGGCATTTAAACATTAATGAGAAATAGTGCATACTCCCATCGTTACAGCAGCGTAAAAGATATTTATTGAAGTGGATATTGCATTTGGCATATATTAGTTTGATCACAGCATTTTCTGCAGAAGAGATGAATGAAATCAGTGGAGTTTGAAGATCTATTGGTTTAATGGCATTGTATAATTTGTAAACAGAAACTATTTACTGATTAGAACCATGTCATCATATCAGTCAGAATAAGAATAAGATCTATGAAGAAGATGCATTGTGTAATAAAACCAGAATTTGTATCCAGTAATCCAGAGTTTATTTAAATGCGCCGATGTCGAATCAGACACTAGCGGTTATAAGGTGACCCTTGACAGGAAAAGCACCAGAAGGGGACTAGACCGCAACTCTCAACATGTGCCACCTGTCACGTCACAGACCACATGTCTCATCCTGTCTTTTCATGTCTCGGCTGATTACGTAAACACCTGAATTGTGTTAAGTTCAATGGTTTACAGTTTTCTTTGTTTCACATCTGTTATGATTCTGTTATGACTGCTTCTGGTACTGTCGTGCTCATGTGCCTCTTATGTTTGTGCCTATGCTAATGCTGATGCTAATGTTAAGTTTGAGTTCGTAGTCATGGTTTTTATAGTTTTGATGTCTTCACAATGTTTAAAAAGTAATTCCTGCACATGAAGCCCTGCCATCCTTCATCTCTGACAGAATTTGAAACCCTCAAGAGGATCAAACTTGGTTACTGAGAGAAGCAGACCTCCTAGACCGTAATGCCAGTCTTAAGCGCAATCTGTTTCCTCCAGGTGTGGCTTATAGATATTGATATTCCAGCCCTGTATGACGTCTGGTTCCCACTGATGAATACCATCTCTGGTGCCACTTCTCCTGGATAAACCTGGCAGATCTGAAGCCTAGTGAGAGAACAGCTTAGATTCCTAAAGTCCTGGCTCAGTGCACTTAGGAAAAACTCACAGGTGAAATAATTGTGTTTTCCTTAAATTGTTTATTTTGTGGAACCAATGTGTCAGTCCAGATGGGTGGACTATAGAGCAACATGGGTAGAAAAACTTCCTGGAGCGGTGGTAAGGTTTGCTTCAAGCACTGATCCCTGTACAGGTCAGCATAGAGACCTCCACAGAACAACTCCCTAGCACAAGGCACGGTGAAATTCAATCTGGAAATGTTCAGATCAAGATGGTGACCTTGACAGCTCAGCACCTTGTGGAGATCAACATGGTGACCTTGACAGCCCAGCACCTTGTGGAAATCAACATGGTGACCTTGACAGCCCAGCACCTTGTGGAGATCAACCTGGCAACCTTCACAGCTCTGTTTTCATTTGGAGGGTAATTTGGCAACCCTTTTCAGCACAGCTCTTTGTAGAGGTAATTGTGGTGACATACAAAACAGACCAACTGACAGTGGTCCAAGATGCTGCCACCCATGTTGGCACCCTGGTAGGTTCCTACCAGAGGCAGAAGAGGTGGCCTCACCGTCCCTTATAGGCCAAGGAGATGGTCTAATCTGCCACATTCGCACCACACAGGTTGAAACCAGGTTCTTGCCTGTGGTGTCAGCTGCTATAAAGCAATGCTAGGGCCCAGTCAGGCTCTTACTAGAGGTCATGAGCCCATGCCATGCCCATGTGCGTTTTCCAGTTTCCTCAAGTATCCAAAAACTGGAAGTTGAAGTGCATATGCTGAAATAGTCTGGATTTGTGAATGATTGCATGTGCCCAACAATATGTAGTATTCCTAATATGGACATAAGTGTTTGTGATGTAAAGGAACTGTGTAATAGTTTATGTCTATAAGGAAGCAAGGTAATCAGTAAGAGGGAAATTGCACTTTTTCTGTATTGCCTCATTATAAGAAACCATAGTTCAATTTCTCTGACTGAAAAAGTATGTTATTTACAAAACATAAATGGAATTTTGTTGATCTGAATGTTGATTTACGGTGGTGAATGTAATAGTAGACACAAACCTGGTCATTTCCCAGAAACAAGATGCAGGGACTCTGATACTGTCATTGGAACCTTGCAGTAGGCATTTATCCCTGAGATGACGTAACTCGCCTTGGGAGGAAAGTGTCAACTGAATGATATACAGTAATAATAAAGAAAAATCTAGTTGATTGCCTGCAGGAAGAGATTTGTGTCTGCTGTGTCTAATGGAAGACAGCTAACGGTCCATTGTGTTTTATTACAACCACATTGCTTTGCTTTGTGTAGCCCATATCATTAGCAGAGGGAAGTTAAAGCAGCAAACTGGCACCTCATGAGTCATCTACACCTGACTGTGCTGTTATTTTGCTAAACTCAAGGCTTTTCCAGAAGCTACTGAAATCCAGTGTTTCGTTAGAAATTAATTGCATTCGATGGAATTCACGATTGTTATGCATGCATTGTGGGCCTATAAAATATGCCGGTGCTTAGGAAAGAAATTTAAAAGCATGGTTTACTGTAGCTGCTGGTACATAATTATAGTTGCCTGCAATGCTGATTTTAATGTAAAATGTATAGCAGTTGGTTTTGTGCAAATATCTACTCATTCATGTGTGTAGTTATAAATCAGCACTATTCTGCATAGCGAGGATGTGCTGAAGTGTTTTCGCATCCCAATATGCTGTGGTCCCCAGAGATATCTGGCTGGCTCTGGCTGCCTCCACATTGCTGTTTTTAGAGTTACTCCAATTTACAGCTTTTATACTGGCCAAGAGAAAGCTGCACGCGAGCATGAAACATTCACTGCAGCCTCACTTTGTTTGGGCTTTTTTTCCCCTGTTTTATTTTGTGTTGCCACCATCAGTTGCTGAATATTTAGTCATGATTAATTTCTAATTTGGTGCATTAGATTGTCTGAAATCAATCTTATTATTGATAACTGCTCAGTGTCAATTAAATCATGTATTATTAATGCTCAGATTACACAGTGGGTAATAAATTCAGATTGGGTAGCCTGTCTGTTATAGAACATAACGTTGGATACCAAAACATTGAGCCTATGACAATGGGTCAACCGTTTCTATTGCTATATAATGTGTATGTACACCTGCACAATTGGTAGACGGTTGTATATTTCTTTACAATGTCATGATCCTGTGTTTTGATGCAATAAATAGTGCAGTGAGACCTTCTGTAGCACCCACACACAATTCATCTAACCAAAGGTGGCTAGAGTACACAAACTCAATACTCACGTAAAAAACACAAGTATTTGCCCAGAAATGTACTCCATTTTAAGTAGAAGAACCTACTCTAAAGTAACCTAGTATATGCTCTAAAGTGTGTTTTAAGTACACATACTCAACAGTTCAGAAACAGTTTTACTGAACTTTATAATGCAAGTCTATGCAATTAATTATGGCCATACTGCAAGCATACAGAATACAATGAGGTTAAAGGATGTGTTTTTAGAACTTTATAATTATAGGCTTGTGTAAAGGGAAGGAAAGTATGTGAAAGTAGTTGTATGCACATGTGTGCTGTTTCCAATGGCGGCGGGCAGAGTGGGCCCGCGTCAACAGCGGCTTCTTTGTCTCCATGGGCACTCTTCTTCCCGCTGACCTGGCCAGCCGGCTCCTCCAAGCTCTCTATTGGGCACGGCCTCAGGTGCGAGTCAGTCCTGACAGGGGGCATTACCATGGATGTGCAGCGGCCTTTTTTTCCCTCTTTGTGGGTACGATCCCAAGATTGTCTGAAATCAAGGCACTTGCTCTAGGCAGGATTGCGAGTGCTGCGGCAGCTTGTGCAGTGTTCACGCGGCTGTCCTTCACTCGGCGATCAAACAATGGCTTCCAGTTTCACTTTTAAGCGACCACTGCACAACTCTGCTCTGTTCAGCGCCAGACCAGACCAGACCAGACCCCGAGCTACACTCCCCACTCTGCTTTGATAACGCAAGGAGAAACCTGCTAGTATCTGTTTGCGCTGATTGCTTCGCAGCCATGTCTGTTTCCAGTGGCCCGGCCCCTTTGCACACCTGCAGAAGGGGAGGCCGCCTACCTAGTGAGCCTACGGGGTGATCAAGAAGCAACAACATATTTGCACATGCCATGACAGCTTGTTATAAAAGAATGAAACAAAACCAAATGCATGAGTATGTTCAGTATGCTCAGTATGTTAGCTAGATTGTTTCTAATGTTACCTTGACAATGCACCTGTTCAAGATGATTGTTAGCAAAAAAAGTAATGAGTAACATGTTGGAAGTAAAAGTAAAGGTTTTTCCCTCAAAAAATGTAGTGAGTAGTTAAAAATATCACATGTGGAAAATACTCAAAGAAAGAACAGATACATAAAAAATACAAAAGTATAATAATTGAGTATTTATACTTGGTTACCTACCACTTATTCATCTAGCCAACCATTATCATGATGTCACAATGCTAACTGAAAAGATATCACCATTTGTAAATTTTTGATTACAGATAGCTAATGTTTATATATTCTGGCTCAGTAGGTACATTAATTCTTTTCATTTACTAATTTGTATGTTAATTGGTAGTAAAACCACTAAATTAGTACATTTGACCATTACATTACACATTTGACAAAAACCCTTTAATGGTAATCGCATTGTATACAACACCCCAAAGTGAAACATGGTGGTGGTATCATCATGGTAAGAAGTTACCTTTGGCTCCTACAGTATAATGTCATGTTTGCTCACATAAAAACCTAAATTATTTAATGTCAACAGTGAGCATACACAAATATTTTTGTATCTATATTATTAGATTTACAAATCTATCTATCCACCCATCCATGCTGTTATTGAAAACAATGGTTGGTTGCAATGACCTTTAACTTCACATCAGCAGTCATTAGTGTAGGAGATTATGATGCATAAATCATGCTACATTACTGGGGTTTGCTTTAATGACAGTGTGACAAGGGGTTGGGATGAACATGTCTCCTTTTTTTTCACTCAGCTTATCATTTTGATTAGCTTGCTTCTGAGAAAAAAACATAGAAACTTAACTGTAACTATCACCTTCTCCATTACCTAACACTAACATATTTAAGATATTCAATATTCACTTTGTAAGTAAAATATTGCTTACTTTCTTTTTAATCAAAGATTTTCAATGTTATCTCGGACTTTTGTACCCCACTGGATGCCTTAAACGTTTCCCAAAAGTTGCTGAGAATAAACAGAATGAGACAATAAAACAAGAGACGTGATTTTCTTTTTTGAGATTGAAGGAAAGGAAGGCCATTTGGCATCTGCAGGATTTGAAGAGTCCCAGTGCAATCACTTTCCCCACTGCACCACCTGGAAAGTTGTTATTGAAGGTGTAAAAACACTTCTCTGTCTGTTGTTTACTGGTTTGTTGTTTGAGTCTGGTAATTTGTTAGATGTTTGCTAAAGAGCTGCACAGTAAAAAGACAAAATCAATTTAAAATGACTTTAGGTAAAATGGAATATTCCAAACACCAATTAAAAAAAATATATAGTCTTAGATAACAGCATTACAGTATATTACTAGATTAACATTTGCTATATAAAAACAATATAAACCATTTACTGTGGGCAATAATCATATCCATATTACCACACTCATAACTAAAGCTAAAACTAATAACCATATCTCCAAGTCAACTTATAAATACTCGAATATTACACCCCTGGCCAATCATTCGACCGCCCTTGATTACGGTGTAGCTACAATCTGGTGGCCCATTCATGTATGAAAATGATTTCTCATTCTTCCAGAACGCGTCTTTCAGAATTTAAGTTCTAAAATATGGCTGTCCCATATGGAAAGAACAAAATGTAGGATTGGATATCCTGGTTAGTCAATACAGTGTGTTCAGGTAGTAAGCTGACTTCATTTTATTGCCCTATAAAGGTGCTGAGCCTAGACCTGACCAACTAAAGCAACCCCAGATTATAACACTGCCTCCAGAGGCTTGTACGATGGCCATGATGTACAGTATGATGGATGCTTCACTTTTAAGCACTTCCCAATAATACAATACAATACTGTACATGTACATGTTATTACATACCTGGACAGTTTATTTTTATTTTTATTTTATTTTATAGAACTTTATTAATCCCAGAGGGAAATTGCTAAATTTTCGCATATCCCAATTAGGAAACTGGGGTCAGAGCACAGGGTCAGCCAGCTTATGGAGCAGCGCCCCTGGAGCAGATAGGGTTAAGGGCCTTGCTCAAGGGCTCAACAGTGGCAACTTGGTGATGCTGTGGTTCGAACCCCCGACCTTCCGATCAGTAACCCAGTAACCCACAGCCTTAACCGACTGAGCCACCACTGCCCTGCAATATCTACCAATGCTCTTAGGCCATACCACTTTTTAAGTGCAATTTCTGATGTATACTGTACGTATTACTTACCTGTGCAATATTTATTTAACAATGCTCTTGGGCCATACCACTTTCAAGTGCAATCTCTCACTCACCCATATAACTTGTGCAATACTTTTTCCTTTTCCCTTACATGTGCAATATCTGTATATAGAATTATGTTTAGTGTGCAACTAAGGATTTATGCTTTTTTAAATTATTATTATTATTATTTTTTTATTACTCTTTTCCTTTCCTCATGGAAAACAACTGTAAGCAACTGTAACCAAGTATAAGCAATTTTCCTCTGGGATTAATAAAATTCCTGGAATCTTGAATACTGACACACCTATTACTTTAGAATAGAGTCAATCTGGACTTTTTTTCATTGCTCCAAAGCCCAATTTGGAACCTTTCCTCCCTGATTAGCCTCACTAAATAAAAAGCATTTTCACATGAACGATGTGGAAATGCACTTACTTTTTACAATTAAACATAACTGTGATTTCTACTACCCATATTTTATGATGAAACTTCCCCGAGAGTTTAAGTGCCTTTTTTTTTACAAAAAAAATGACACTAGTATATTTTTTGACAAGTTAGACTAGCACATTAAAATAAACTAGTGTACTTCATTTAAAATAGACATAACAGTGTATAAAATATTACTCCAAATGTACATTAGTATGCTTGTAGTAACTTGACACATAATCTAACTGTCAGATCTGAGAACAGTGTGAATATGTTGAGATCTCTGTATATAAAATTACCAGGGTCTTTTGTCTCTGGAGAAAGAACTGAAAGATAGGAGATTTAAACCGACTACCCGCTTGTCTTTACATCTGATCTCATTGCTGTCTGAAATAAACTCCAGAGATAAGAAGATCTCTTTTTAGAATTTGTTTTTTAGAAATGTATAATAAGGTTGTTGGTAACCAGCTTTTAAACAGCTATACTGTATCGCTTTACTGAGCTCTGATTGAGATATGTTCAAAAAATATCAAGATGTGAAAGATTTTTCCAGACCGCCACATATGGAACAGGATAGTCATCTATATAATGATGACGTCATGGCTGTTACGGGCTTAGACGAGCAATCTAGATAATGCTTTGGCCTACTTCTTCGACTGAAATAGTTATTACAATATTCACATAAAAATGGCAGTTTTAGATAATAACCTACCAAAAATCACTGCTGCCTGCTGATGCTTTTCTTTACCCTCTGTCTTATTTGAGCTGTAGTCGTGCAATTTGTTCTCATTTAAGTGACATTCTGAACAAAATTGAATTTTTTATTCTGCTTTGCTGTCTTATTTGCTCTGCGCAAGTTCTTTTTACAGTGTCAACTATTATACTAGTTCTGATTGTTCATGGATTAAATAATTCTACCCATTCTGGATGAACACAAATTAAAAGCTTGAGGGAACAACTGGAGGTGTATTTTATGACAGTTCTTAATGTTTATTCATATGGTTATTATAAAAGATTGAATCAGTGCAGCTAATTATACACTATTTTGCCAAAAGTATTCACTCACCTGCCTTCACATGCATATGAACTTGAGTAACATCCAATTCTTAATCCATAGGGTTTAATATGATGTTGGCCCAACCTTTGCAGCTATAACGGCTTCAACTCTTCTCGGCAGGCTTTCCAAAGGTTTAGAAGTGTGTTTATGAGAATTTTTTGACTGTTCTTCAGGAACAGGAAGGGGCCGTCCCCAAACTGCCACAAAGTTGGGATTGTTCAAAATTTCTTGGTATGCTGAAGCATTAAGAGTTCCTCTCACTGGAACTAAGGGGCCGAGTCCAACTCCTGAAAAACAACCCCATACCAGTTGCAACATTACTGCGCACCTGTGCACAAAGCAAGGCCCATGAGGACATGGATGAGCGAGTTTGGTGTGAAAGGACTTGACTAGGCACAGAGTCCTGATCCTAACCAGATAGAACACCTTTGGGATAAATTAGAGTGGAGACTGAACGCCAGGCCTTCTCTGTGTCATCAGTGTCTGACCTTACAAATGCGCATCTGGAAGAATGGTCAAAACTACCCAGAAACACACTCTTAAACCTTGTAAAAAGCCTTCCCAGAAGAGTTGAAACTGGTATAGCTGCAAAGGGTGGGTCAATATCATACTAAACCATATAAATTTAAAATTGGATGTTCCTCAAGTATGCATGTGAAGGCAGACACACACACACACACACACACACACACACACATATATATATATATATATATATATATATATATATATATACAGTATATATATATATATATAGATAGATAGACAGATAGATAGATAGATGGATAGATAGCATGAGTGTGTGTAAAAAAAACTTTCCACAATAATTGATCTTTAATAATGCTAACAAAAGGTTAACCAACAGTGTCCTTAAAATTCCTTTACAGTTAACTGCCCCAGAAGTTGGTTTAATCATCAGTGGTCTCATAAGCAAATATTTCCATTTTGTTTAATAAATCTATTAAGTGTTAATGTGCAGTGTGATATGCAAATGATAATGATGATTCAATGAAAATGCAAAGTAGCCCATAATGTCATCTAACCCTTTTTTTAAGCACGCATTAGCTACATTCCCATAAGTTCCGAAAAGCGTCCAACAATGCTTTATTGCTGAATTGCACAATTTAGATTTCATCTGCTGTTATTTTTTTTTTGTTTTACAGTTGACTGATGTGTCAATGCTAAAAACAGCATGCCCACGGTGAGATTTATCTTCTACACTCTTTATCAGAAAAATACCCCAAACCCCAGTCCAGGTGCGTGGTGTCATTCTAAAGTAATAGCCTACAAATATCCTTTAAGCTAGGGGCACAAGGCTTGAAAACATTGCATGCCAAATCTGTTTTTAGACTTACATCCCAGAAGCACAATTTTAATAATTATTATTTAGTGCACTATCAGCAAAACACCATTAAATCAATTTAAAACTCTCTCCAGTGTACGAGCTTTTAATTTAACGGCCAAATCCAGTGTCTTTGGAACGTAACACTCCAGCCAGGCATTGTGTGGGAAGGTATCGTAGCAGAAAAAATTAATACAGCATATGTCAACACGGCTGGAAATTATTTCATTAAAACTCATGCACTTGATATCTATCGTATTTTTAAAAAAAGGTTCATTTGGGGACCAATTTTATGCGTGTGATATTATGAATGGTAAGTATTGTTGATTTTAGTGGCAAAGGCTATGGTAACATTCTAAACCACATTGCTCCATTCTGATTTTTTTTTGGTCATAGCAGATTTGCATGTCACGGCAATTTACATTCATAATTACAAGTGAATTTTATCTGACTCTAACGTGGACGTGTACTGTATGTCCTCTGAAATGATACTGTATGCATTCATACATCGATAGGTCTTTGCTCACATTATCTGGATTAAAACATGTCATATTTGTGCAACCATTCATTCATTTCAATCAATGAATGCGATTTTAAGAAGCATATGATTTGAATCTGCTGTATTTGTTGAGTTCCAAAAGGAGAAAAAAAGCTGGATGCCTCACCTTAGCTGTTTTAACAGCTGTTGCTTGCACTGCTATGAAATCCCCTAACTGTCAGTCATGATTGACATCAGTGAGCTCCCTACACATGTTCAGGGGCAAAAGGTCGCATGAATGTATAATGGATATATATCGATCTCAGAGCACATATGAGTGTGCTTCAGATCAGATCTGAAAACATTAGATTTCAGAAAGCCATAAAAAAAATAAAAAATAAGGGTATAAAAATCAGAATTGAGTAGCTTTAGCCTGGTGGGTTGTACGGGTAAAGAAGGGGGATCGGGTGCTCAACACTACAGTTCAGCAAAATCTTTCTATTATATACTATCTGGCCGTATAGGCACAAAGTTTAAAAATGTAGCCCACGTACAATGTTCTTTTTAAAAAAGTCAATTAGTGGCAAGGAGATACATTCTCTAGTAAGAATTTAATGTTGATTAACAGTAACTCATTTGATCTTTGACTATATAAAAAACATTTAAAAAAAACTCACACTATATTGTCGTTCTCCAGTGCACTATAATGGCTCATGAGTGAGCTATAATATAGTAATGTAACAGGCATGACCTCTATATAAGTATGTACATTTGAAAATAACGTTTTACGTCTGTTTAAGCAGGGGCTGTAGGATAAAACATAAGCACACACTTGCCGTTTCCAGACGGTGCACTTTAAGCATTTCTTCCATCGCGTATAGAAAAGTTGAATCATACTTAATCATATAGCAAGAAACATAACTGAGCAAGAAATCATATAGCCCAAAAATCAGCCACAAGATATAGTAACAAGAAAAACCTCTTACAGTAGATATCTCCAATGCTAGGTGGCACTGTAGTGGTTGGCACTGTACTCTTGTACCTCCTCCAGGGTCTGGGTTCAAATCCCACCTCAGTGTCTGTGTGCATGGAGTTTGCATGTTCTCCCCATGCCTGGGGGGGTTTCCTCCGGATGCTCCGGTTTCCTCCCACAGTCCAAAGACATGCAGTTTAGCCCAATTGGCGATCCCAAATTGCCTGTAGTGTGTGAATGCTGACCAGAGGTCCTACCACAGTCATACAAAAATGGGAATAAATACAATGGTCACCATTGGCCTCCACGGTCACTAGCTGTGATTCCTAAATGGATGGATGGATCTACAGTGCTAGTTATTTAACCGAACTACCGAATTCTTGGCTCTGATTGTTCAGAAGTCTTTTTATAAAGCAGGTCTTTTTAAACCAGAGGCTTTTGTTGCTGTGCTCATTCTAATACCCTATTGTTTTTATGGTATTGTGTCTTCCTATTTAAATGGGAACACACTCACGGTTATATTTATTTATTTTGTGTGTGTGTGTGTAATTATGTAATTGTTTATATGGTGAAAAGACACTTATTTAGCATTTTTGGAAAGAGACTTCAGTGTCAGCCTGAGGTAATGTTTGTGTTTTAGCATGTATTAATTTTAACGTAATAACATACGGTAAATCCTTACCAGAGTGGCAATTAACAAATTTGCATTGTAATCCCTATGGTTGCTGAAGGCAAAAATCTCATATGATGAGAAAATGTGATGGGTTTAAAACCATTTATTGAAAATAAACCCATCACATTTTCCCACTCGAATACTTCATTTGACTGCCTTTAGCTTTGATTAAGGTTCACAATATATGTGTACAATACAATATATTACACAAGTAGAGTTGTGGAATATGACTGTGCCATCAAGGAAGAAAAGCTCCATTGATGGGATATCCTGGACATTCTGACTTTGTTTCCTGATGCTGATTTTGCATTTTATTGCAACATGATGACCAACTAAAGCAACTCCAGATCATAACACTGCCTCCAGAAGCTTGTAACACTGAGGATTATGCTTGATGGTGCACCACTTAGTGCACTTCCCTTTTTACCCTGATATCCCCATTCATTCTGGAACAGGGCCAATCTGGACTCTGCAGACCACATGACCTTTTTGAACCCTGTGGAAAAACTGTTTTTTGTACTGTCAGTTTTTTTTTTTACAATGCAATTTCACCAAGCATTTAAGTTAGGGACAGTGATAGTTCAGCAGGGTAATCCTCTTTAGTTATTGTTCAGAAGATCAGAGGTTTGAGCGCCAAAGATGCAACCCAACTGTTGGCCCCTCGAGCAAGGCCCTTAGCCCTGTCTGCTCCTGGGGTGCTGTACCATGGCTGTCCCTATGCGATGAAAAGAATTTCACTCTACTGTAATGTGGCTGTGAAAAAATAAAGTCTTAACTTAAACTTAAGTGATCTCAGATCAAGGTCATTCAAAAAGAGTAATTGAACACGAAGTTTACAGTTCGGCACTATCCATCCAGGCCTTAATAATGTGTTGCACAGTTCCTAACCCAATTCCAATCATTTCAAATCTCCTTATATTGTGACTGTTTTGAATCTGCAACTGTTTTTGACAGTGTACAGTATATTCCAGCAAAGATACTAACAAGCTATTTCTGTCACTTAACTGCAATGTTGGCTTGGGTAAAATCAACTCAGCATGAATTATTTTAATGCTAGAGCATAAATGAATTGCGAGCCAAACGTTAGCAGATGGCTGCTGTGTCGCTTGAGGCTACTATGGCTACGACAATAAATGCTTAAAAAAATTCAGGTTCCACAGGTTTCCCTAATGTTTTACAAATACTTTTACACTGTAAAAAAAAAAATACTAAAAACATTTCCACTAATGGAAAGATGAGTGATGAACAAAGAATAGTCAAGCATTTTGGGAAAGAAAAATAAGTGAATGTAAAAAAAATAAAAATAAAAAATGCTTCGTGCACCAGAAACACCTGGCCCCTACAGTATGTCTTTCTACTTGGCATGGATTGACTGATGAGAGGATGTGCTCTCTCTCTCTCTCTCTCTCTCTCTCTCTCTCTCTCTCTCTCTCTCTGTATGTGTGTGTGTGCATGGATTTGAGAGTCATAATTCAAAACAATCCAGCTGAGATGAAAGCCAGTATAGAGCGATCCTCAGGGGGCCAGAGGTGTCTGAAGCAAAGGTCTCCTACTCTCAGGGTGTAAGGATTTCCTTAGACTGATTGCTGGCACAGAATTCTGGGACAGGGTCCGTTTCTCCTCTTATCAGCCTGAAGCAGTTGTGGGGAAAATGGTTTTACTAGTGACTTTATCATTTCGCAATATCTGTAATGTAGTGAGGACTCACATCTTCATACATCATGAAATTTGCAGCATATCAAGTGTCTGTGCTAGCAATCTGATTGCGCTCCAGATTCAAGATGATTTGTTCGATAATGCATTGCATTGCTGGTTTTTGGCTTAACGCTTACTTTTATCATTGTATAAAATTGTTAGGAAAAAAAAGTCTCACAGATATACACATTATACACAATGTTTTATACACTCTCACGCACTCTATACTGCTGTACAGGGTCACAGGAGACCTGGAGTCTAACCCAGGGGCCACGGGATGGGGTGCACCCTGGAGAGGGTACCTATGCATTGCAAGGCACACATGCACACACACTCGCACATTATGGGGAATTTGGAAACATCAACTGGCGAACACTGCATGTCTTTAGACTGTAGGAGGAAACCGGAATACTTGGCACGGAAAGAACATGCAAACTCCACACACACACAGACTCGAGGAGGGAATCGAACCCTCAACCCTGAAGGTGCGAGGCCACATTGCTATTCACTGTGCTTTCTATTATATGCACATAAGACAAATATATGGCTAAATCGTGTAAAGACAGTGGTACACATTAGTGTATACCTAGATGACATACATCATACTGTACATTTGCATATTCAGGGTGACCGACGGGAGTCAGATGTTTTTTTTAAATTTTTTTTTTTACTCTGTACTCTGTAGATTTTTTAACTCAAAGTAGATTTATTTTTACAAAAACAAGGTCAAGACATGCCAGACATGTAATTCCTGTTCTAAAAACGTCTGACTCTCGTCGGTCACCCTGTACATACTGACAAAGGGAAAATAAACAAACCTTAATTTCTAAAAGGGACAGTACACCATCGCACATTATTTAACACCCAGAGGACAAAAGGACAGCTGATTCCCCTGAATTTATTCACTATATAGTGTGCATTAGTGTCTACATGAAGGACAAACACAACTAAAAGCCTGAAGGGCATCCCAGTGGACATAGGTAGGATTGCAGGACGTCCTCAAGACCACATAAACTATAGACCTCTCGGTGACGTCTGGAGGATCTATTAAAACCAGACATCTTCAGGACCATATAAACTAGGGCGCTCTTGGGAACCTCTTCAGGGTCTCTTTAGTCAGTAATTAGCAACATCTTATTTTTGGGAAGATGATTTAAAGACTGATTAAGGAGCCTTGAGTTTTACACTGTATAGGGATTTTGTATAGGGAGGTTAAAAAAAAGGTGCTACATCCTGTAGTGTAGACTCAGATTCTTATTCTTGGCAGACAGAAGTGGAACCTGATGTGTTCTTCCTGTCAGTTATGACCAATGTACTCTTCCTTTTCTGACCTCATTAACAAGACGTTTCTTCCTGCAGAACTGACACTCACTTGATATTTTTTTCGACATTTATTTTCACGTTTATTGCATCATTCATCAAACTTTAGAGACTGATCCAAGAGATCAGCAGTTTGTGAAATAGTCAAGCCAGCTCGTCTCGCACCATCGCACCTTGCGGTACCTTAGTCACATTCACAGAGATCACGCTGTGCGCATTAACCCAAAGCTCTTTACCCATATACAGTATAAAAGCTTCATGCTTGATTGATTGATTGATTGATTGATTGATTGACTGTTTTGCATCGCATCATTTTGCTGCCTCATAAATAGCTAATGGAATAACTTCATGAATGGCCAGGTGTATAGGAATCCATTAAGTATCTTTACTTATTAAGATAAGTATCATTATCTTAAAGCAATACACTAATGGTTCGGTGGCTTAGTGGTTAGCGTTGTAACCTCATGTGACCTTGTAACAAGATTAGTGGTTTAGATCTCACCTCAGGTCTCTGGGGGTGGAATTTGCATTTTCTTCTCATGCTTGGTGGATTTCCTCCTGGTACCACTTTTATTAGTCTAGGCTAAGTGGCATTCCCAAATTGTGTATGATTGGCTATATTACTCTGCCATGTGATAATTTGGGACCCCTTTTGGGGTGTACACCAGTTTGTGGATTAGGCTCTATGCCCTCTGTGAATCTATACAGGATAAATGGTATACTGTAGATACTGAATGGATGGATTGTAGAAAGCTATATTTGTTATATGGATTATAAATGCTTACATATGCACTGTCATATGGGTGGCACACTGGCGTAGTGGTTAGCAATATGGCCACGCACCTCTAGAGTCTGGGTTCGATTCCCACCTTGGGGTTTGTGTGCGTAGAGTCTGCATGTTCTCTCATGCTCAGTGGATTTCATTCAGTTACTTCAGTTTCCTCTCACAGTCCAAAAATATGCAGATTAGGTTACTTGACTTTCCCAAGTTGCCCATAGTCTGTGAAGGTCCTAACACAGTTGTGAAAATGGGAATAAATGCAATGGTCACTACTGGTATCCATGGTCCCTTAGTTGGTCTACAGAGGTTCCTAAATGGATTGATGGAATGTACATGGTGATGGTAATGTCACAACCTGTGACAAACACATTGGTAATATTCGCACACAACATACAGTACATATCTACGGCATGCACTATGATAACATTTGCACACCTTGAATCTATAGAATATGCAAGGATGTGCAATGCATTTTATGTTTTTGTTGGAAACATATATTTAGGCAATTTGCAATTTTTCAAAGCATGTCAATGAGGTTTAATATCAGTCTAGAAAAGTCTGTGATTTTGTATCCAAAAAAAGAATAATTGCGTTATGTTAGTTGGTTATGATTATCTTGGCACTTAAACGGAGATATGCAAAAAAAAAAAAAAGGTTTCGGGTAAAGGAACAGTCTACATCGAATATGTTGTCCACATTATTTATGTGCAAATTAATGTTCAGTGATACAGTAGTGTATCCAGGAACTGAAATACATCCAACAGCTTGCGCATGCCTAATTTAAAGGATGTATTTACAACTGGAAATAGACCGATTGAGATCAAATTGAAAGCGGGATTTTTTTCCTCTGTGCAAAGAATGCAGTACATAAACCCGAGGCAACAATTAGAGACCTTCGAAAAAAGGCTTACTGCTCCAGCAAAATAAAATCTTAAGTAAAACAGTGTGTTGTTTTGGTAAAACTGAGGGAATATTTCTTCTCTCTTTATTTTAAGAGACAAAAGATCATCAGATGAAATGGAACTTTGGAATGTATTGCTTCGCACGATGAACCTTTGCTTATTGTGAAATCACCTGGAGATGATTACTTACTTTGTATCATATGTGTCTTGGGGTTGTTTGTCTTCTAGATCCTCAACAGAAAGCTTAATATCTTAACGGCACAACTTTGGTCGCTAGAGAAAATAAGAATGTCCTGTCGGCACCAACCTTCATAACGATTAGTCATTGGTTTTAAAGAAAGAAGAGAGAACTCTGCTTCTATGTACAGTATATGTACAACTCTCTCTCGCTCTATTCTTTCTCTCTCTCTCTTTTAATGAGATAGAAGAAATGAAACCTCTGCCTACTAACGGCACCATTTGAAATCATTATCAGCTCCACATTCTTGTCCTTCCATTGGAGAACTAGAATATATCTGTTAGACCCGAGGCTCACTGAAATATAATCATCCCTAACAGGCCATCACTGATAAAAAAAAAAAAAAACTCTTTTCATCTTTTCTACTCTGGTGGATAACGCTCAGATGGGGCTCAGCAACTCCTTTCTATTAAGGGGAGACAATTAATGAAAGACGTTTTGACCCTAATTCCATTAACAGCTCTTCTCTTTCGCAGCACGGTAATATTTCTTTGTGATATTTGCCGAATGCATCCCATGTCTAGCCAGACTGAATATATCCTGGAGCTCTCTTGCGGAAAGTGGGCAGATGTACTTGAACGAGCGTTCTGCGTAGGAGTGGAGTTTAATTGGACGAGCTACTAGCCATTGAGCCACTGTACTAAATGTGACTTTGAGTACTACTGACAGAAAAAGAGAGAGAAAGACAAAGCGAGAGAGATTGTTGAGAGTTTGATGTTGTAGGACATCGGTAACAGGCTTCTCATGCATAAGAAAAAAACTTTTTAGGCTAAACTAGATTAGTTAATATTACCTTGTGAAATGCAAAATACTTTTTTTTATTATTTAGTATAAGATGAAATGTTGACATTTCATTTTATTAAGTCTTTTCAATTAAATTATAGTTTCTTTTTTGTTCAGTAGATCAGGGAAAGCTCACACACTGGTAACCATTTCTGTGTAAGAAAATACACATGTATTTATTTGTTTGTTTTCTTCTTTACCTGGTTATTTAGGGCCCAAGCACGATTAAAACAGCCCTTTAGGGCCCAAGCATTATGATCACAGACCTATGATTTCATAGTGTGTGAATGTTCTTCACAGCCGTGACGGTGCCTTAAAAACTTAGGTCAAAAAGTGGATAATAACTTCCTGAATGACATCATATTGAGTAACATTATACATTAGCATGATACTTTTTTCCAGCATCTGGGGCTTTTGTGAAATCTTACCATAAAATTCCCCCTATTCTAAAATTATGTCATAATGGTATTGGTATGTCCCCTTTAAATCCATGTGCCCACTGTCTTTCTGGTGCACCAGGTGGCGATGGCACAGGTGCTTGCGCACGATCATTGTTGCTTGCAAATATATTTATTTATTTATTTGTTTGTTTTTCTATTTATCATATATGTGACCCGTCACATCTTATCAGTTATTCAGGTATAATTTTCAATTTGGGTTATTTGAGTTATATACAGTATATTTTTAGATTCCTGGTTCAAGAAACTACACCTTGATCCCAAGTTTATTACTGTTTCGTGTCCGGGTGCTGAGATATGGCCAGTGTGAATTTGCTTACGAGAAGGGCCATGAAAGAAAAAAAAAACATTTAAATCCTATTTTTTAGAATATTTACATGAGGATTTTATGACACCAGCAATGAGTAAAAAATGCATTTATTTTTTATTATTATTATTTTTGTTACAACTAGACTAACCAGCGTGTGCTTTAAAAGATCTTTAGGATTACAACTGTCTAAATTCTGTTAAAAGATCTGAAAGATGAAATATTTATCAGCCAAAATTGAACATTTGATATTTCAAATTGATATATTTTGATATACAATATACGATTTTGATTGAAGATTTGATATATTTCACCTACTGTACACTATTATTGTGCAAAATTAACCTGTGCGACTTAGTACTTGACTTGATATGACAGGCCACACATATTACAGACAAATTCTTATAGAATTAAAGGAATATTATTATTAAAGGATTCGGCATGGGTTCTAATCTAGATCTTGTATTGATGATAGGAGAGTCAAAGCACTTTGTAAAGGCTTCTCTAGCACATCCCAAATACGTTCAATAGAGTTAAGGTAAGGACTTACCCTGACTGTTGTGGTCAGTTCATGTGTAAAAATGATTCCTCATGCTCCCAAAAACACTCTTTTACAATTTGAGCCTTATAAATATTGCATTGTCACCCTAGAGAAGCCGTCAGGTAAGAAAAAAAAAGTAGAATGTGGATGTGATTCCCTGGTCGTTCAGTACATTCAGGTCGTAAGCTGATTTAATTTTATTGCCATATAATGTTGCTGAGTCTAGACCGGACCAACTGAAGAACCCCAGATCATAACACTGTCTCCAGAGGCTTGTACTGTGGACACTATGCATGATGGGTGCATCGCTTCATGTGCTTCCGTTCTTACCCTGATACACCAATTATTCCGGACTCATCAGGCCACATGACCTTTTCCCATTGCTCCGCATCTTACTGCTTTCTAGCAAATTGAGGCTTTTTCTAATTAGCCTCACTAACAAGCCTTTTTCACAGACATTCTCAATGACATTTCTTCTACCACTGCTCTTTCCATTGTTCCAAATTCCAGTAATTTCAGCAATCTCACTCTTTGTTGTCTTTGTTTGTTGCAAGCCAACAAATTTGACCCCTCTGAAACACTGTGACCTCTTTTCTGCTACCAGGGGACACGTCTTCCGTCATGGCTGTTTAAGAATTGAGAAGAGACTCATTGCATCAGTAATGGTTAAAAGGAATTGTTGCCAGTTGTAGCATGTTAATTACTGCAGTAATTATCTAATCAAAGGCTTTAACGTATTTGCTAATTTAAATCCAAACAGTGACTATATTTGTCTAGACAGTGTACAGTGTATGGATGAAAAAACAGCAGCTTAAGACAAAGGCTAAAACAATAACTTAAAGTCTTAAGTTATAGTTCACATAATACACATCATATATTAATGGAGGCCAAAAGTGTTTGTGGAGTGCCAGAGTTTTTATGTAACATAGGCAACCCAGCAAAGCTTTTTGATAACTATAACATTATGGCAATATTACTGTGGCAATGTTACAGATATTGGAACACCACCCATAGCAAAGAAACTCCAAGATGAGATCTCATGTTAATCTCTTCTTTGTCTTCTAGACAGAAATGAGCCGTATTTGAGACTTGAATGAGATTTAGGCATTTTCTGCATCTTCTCAATGGTGTCTCAAATGTGGCTCATTACCTTTAATTCTCAGATATAGTTTACATTTGTCTTGTGTGCAACTCACATATGCAGAAATGAGCTTTGAGACTTGAATGAGATTTTATTCCTGTTCTCAATCTTCTCAAATGTGTCTTAAATATGGCTCTTTACCTCTAAATCTCATAGATAGTTCATATTTGTCTTGTGTGCGACTCATATTTTTTGTTTCCCCAAAGCAGTGTTTCCCACACATAAAGTATACAGTAATTGTGTAAACTGTAAATACAGTAAACTGTGCATCTGAGTTTTCTGATATGATCCTTTTTAAAATTTTTGCTTAGTCATGTGTGTATAGTTAGTTAAATATACATTTATGACTAAATGTTCAACATTTTTTCATGGCCACCCCATCTACAGTACATGTAAATTCTAATAAAGACATAATTTCCCACAATATCTCCCACACATGCTCCAAGCCTGCAAATGTGTAAGTGGCCAGTGTGTTAGAGAAATGTGCAGCAAAAAAAACAACAACAACAACAACACACACACACACTTTATCCATCATTCATCCAGACCTTTAGGTGGCGGTAGCGCACCACCTAGTTTGCCTGCCGCATATAAAATGAAGAAGAAGACCAAGAAGACAAAGCGGACGGTGAAGGTGGGTTTTACTTTTTCGCGCCGAATTTTAAATTA
>JAQMYL010000037.1:25702428-25714108 GCA_030014365.1 Clarias pachynema | reverse complement strand
TTCTTGTAGCCCTTACATACAGCAAGCAACCAATTTTCCTTTAAAATTTTTCATCTCCTTTTTGACTGATTATTTTCACTGGAAGATTGTTACAATGCTGTGGCCTTTATGTAACTCCTGTATAAATCATACTTTGAGTGGCGCAGTGTGACACTTAATATCTTCATCAGGGTTTATGACATTTTGTATAATTTACTGTCTTGATTTGCCAGATTTTACTGGTGTCTGTTATATTGTGTGAATTGTACATTTATTTCACTGTATGCTGTCAAGTGAGGATTTTTGATATGTTCAGTAAAACTATAATATTTCTAATTTGTTTAATGCATCTCATTTATATCTTATATATGGCTCATTTGCTTTTCCTTCAAATGCAGTTCTGTTTCTCATGTACATCTCAGATTTTTCAAATGTTTGTCAAAAATATGTCTCACTTTGTCTCAGTTATGTCTCTTTTGGGGTTTAGGAGAAATAGCAAAGACAAAGTTGAGCTTGTAATGAGACTCAATTCAGTCTCCTGAGACAAGAAAAAGCTCATTCTGAGCCACAAAATTTTGCTATGGGCTCTGCTATTTGGTTGGATTTGAAAGTTGAAAATGACATGAGCCCAAGGTTGTCTTAAAGACATTGGGATAACGTTGAACAAATGACCTCAAACACAATGTTCAATTCAAAAAAAGTATTTGCCCCCTTCCTGCTTTTATTGCATGCTTTGTCAGGCAGGTTTTAAGTGATTTCTTGATTCAACAGGCCTGGGTGTGGCAAGTGAAATTTAATTCAGCTTTCAAAAAAAATTTATAGTTAAGTCATGATTTAGTGGGGAGTGGGAGTTTGTTACTTTTTTACACAGGGCCAAGCAGGTTTGAATAGTGTAAAAAAAATCATAATTTCAAAAATGCATTTTGTATTTACTCGGGTTATCTAAGTGTAATATAAAAATTATTTTGGTGATCTCAATCATTTAATTACATTTGGTCTTACCATTAATACTATTTTGCTGCTGCCGCTGTTTTTTTTTTCTTTTAGCAATAAGGATGTGCTGGCTTTCACAACCAGCTCAGAGTGATCTAGAGTTAGACACTTAGACCTCGGCCATGGCAGAGAGAGCACTGAATTATACCCCACCAGTCACCAGGGAGCCTACAGTTGATGCCCATCAAGTCAAAAATACAGTCGATCCACTGTATCCACAGGGGGTTGCTTCCAGGAACTCCCACAGATAGCAAAGTCCACAGATGCTCAAGATCCTTAAATAAACTGCCGTAGTATTTACATATAACCTACGCAGGTCATCCTGTATACTTTTAATTGTATCTAGAGAGCTTAGAATATCTAATGCACTGTAAATGCCATGTAAATACTCATTATACTGTATTGTTATATGGACAAGCAGATAAAAAAGTCTCTCTTTTAGAAACCTGAAGTGTGAGAGCTTAGAAGAAATCCTTGGCATGGAGCCTATACCAGGAGACAAGGCAGGGTACACCCTGGACAGAGGGCCAATCTATTGGAGAGCACACAAAAACAATACGGGCAATTTCTGTAATTTGCAAACTGCACATACACAGACCAGAGGCGGGAATCAAACCCTCAACCCTGGAGGCCACAATGCTAACCACTATGCCAACGTGTGCCGCCTTGGAGACTCTTTAAAAAACGTAATAAAACCAAAAACCTGAACAGAAATAAGTGCTTTACTTCATCAAGCTCACCCCATGGTGTGTGTGTGTTTGGGACATATGTTTTAATGTGTAGCAGATGCTTTATTAAGACACATTGTTACTGGGTATGCTTGTTTTTGTGGAGTCAGCATAGCACTCAGCGTGTGACAAATCCATGTTATGCTTTTATATCTTGATTTTTTTTAAAGAATATATTTAATCCATGGTTGATGGAATGCGCAGAAGGAGAACCTGCAGATACGATGGGCCGACTGTAGTGCAATTTTACAAACCATTAAGACATGAAATAGCTTAAAAAACGTTGCTTTGGCTGTTTGAACACGTCAGATGCATTTCTTTTTTTTCTTTTTTTTTTAATCAGTGAATGCTATATATTCTGTTAATTTGAGATATCTTTTTTTTTCATCATTCAACTGTCATAATTGTAACCTCAACCCAATAACATAGATGGTTCGATGTTGTGATGTTACAACCATATCACAACTATATGCCAATGTTAGAGTTTCTGCATAGGAATGTGGAGAAATAGATTGCTTTCATTCACTTTGAGCTCTAAACAAAATGCATTTTATACGACGCCATAAAATGATTCTCGCTGCTTATTTTATAGCCCTATAATGTCCTTGTTTTAGATGTTCTCCTATGCCTATTTTCTAAAAGAAATAAATACAATTTAGTGTATTTTTCTTCTTCTGTTTGTTTTAATATCCACTCAGATGGGGAAAAAAAGACCTTGAAATTGCAAGCGTTTCTCCATGACAAGTTAATGCCTATGTTTTTCCACTCATCACATATAAAACCAGTAGCAATGATGTGAATGACAACAAGATGTGAAAATGAATCTGTGACTTAACAGGAGCAGAGGTGTGTGATGATGATGCTATGATGAAATAATTGGACTATAAACACTCACGTCAGCTACTTTCCCAACATAAGAAGAAAGCAAACACCTTATACAGTACACACACACACACACACACACACGTTCTAAAAATAGCATGCCATCCTCATCCGACGTGATGTCAAAAGACAAAAGAGTCAAGATAGTCTCCTCTTTATTTATTTACTTTTTTGTCGTCCCTTAATAAACCTTCTCACCCTCTTTATCTACCTGTCCGAGCTCCTTCGCCACATGTGTATCTTTCTCGTGCATTGTTGTCCTACCTCGCTGTGAGCCGGGGCTACTCAGAAAACAAAGTCATCAGATAAAGCACCGGAATAAAGAGCTCTCCAGACTTGGTGGTCCGTACACACGACATGTGCTTTTGTAAAGGACAGCTAGGCTAATTGGCTACGGTCAGGGTGATCACAAGACCTGATTAAAAATGTGACTCCAGGCACTACACCTGGCTCATGCACCGGGCCCTGCTTACATCACATCGTCCCTTACATGCTTAGCTGCCTCGTCTTGCCTCAGCAGCAAAGAGATTTGTATTTTCCAGAATGCTGCCAGCACATTAAAGGGTTGGCTGAGTTAGCTAAGCAATATGAATTCATAAAACGACTTTGAGTGCAGTTGTTATTCAGTACAGCAGTGTAGGCTGCTCATGATATAGACAACCTGAACTCATACATAAACTTTGACTTAACTTTCAAAGAATTTAAAGTTTCTGGTCATGGCGTTCTATGGAAACATGTCTTACTAAACGCATCGTGTCTTTCGAATATTGAAAATAATTCAATTTCAGTGGTGGCGGCACGGCACTATCGCCTTGCACCTCTGCGCCAGAGTCCGGGTTCGATACCCGACTCAGATCTGTGTGTGGTCTCCCTGTGCTTGGTGAGTTTCCTCCGGGTACTCCGGTTTCCTCCCACAGTCCAAAGACATGGCGATTATTCCAACTGGCATTCTCAAATTGGCCATAGTGAGTGTGTATATTTGTGTGTGTCCATATACTACCGTTCTAATTTGTGTGTGTGAGTTTAATTTTATGGCTGATCAGTGTATATTTAGAATTATTTCACCTCCATTACCACACGCACTACCTGTACACTGCACGTTATATTGTCCCAAATGGCTGTAACTGTGTCCTAAACCATAAACAAAATTGTGCATTATGGGTATTCTGTAGGCCCCACGATGCATTATTTGGATACCGACCCATTCGGATTTCATGAGCACACTGACTGTTCTCCATTATGCTTAACATTATAACACGGCTAGAAAATAGAAAATGCCCCACATAGTCCACTGTATAATGGATCGTGCAGATAGCTTTCATTCGTTTTTTTTTTCCTCGGTTGGTTTGTTTTCTGGTTCCTGTCTAAATCCGTATTAGTTAATGCCTAATTGTTTATACCTGGGCCAAGTTTTCATCTAATTTCATGAATACATTTATGCTCTGCTTATTGTTAATCCTTGCAAAGTCTTGTCATTGCTCTAGAATGCATTTACAGAGTGTTTTCTCATACTGCTTTGCATCTGTTATCTACTTGCAACCTGTTTTCCCATTACAGCCATTTGGATATCTACATTTTGCAGCATTTCGAGTCATTGGCTGTTTTTTGATTGTGCTTTTCTGTGAGAGTAAACAAGCAATATCCCAAACTGGCCCGCTCGTACTTCTTTATCTGGCCGATATACCACCGTGAAATGACAGAAATCCATATCTGAATCAGGCTGCCAGAAATCAGCCACAACTCATCCTTAATGAGACCATATTTCACACATAATATCAAGGAAGCCTGGAATCTAGGTGACATTTGGTTTAGAAATTGGACATTGATTGAATTCAGGCCATTTTTATTCCTCTCTTGATATGTGGGTTCATCCCTATGGGTATTTACCATATAACTAAGGGGGTCTGTCTAAACTGGCCCTTTGTACACATGAATCCTCTGCTATGGTAGGGGGCAGTGGTGGCTCAGAGGGCTAAGGTACTGAGTTACTGATCGGAAGATCGGCGGTTCGATCCCCAGCTCCACCAGGTTGCCACTGTTGGGCCCTTGAGCAAGGCCCTTAACCCTAACTGCTCCAGGGGCGCTGTATCATGGCTGACCCTGATATGCGAAGAAGGAATTTCACTGTGCTGTAATGTATATGTGACAAATAAAGGCTTAACTTAACTTAACTATGTCAGCTATGGCTCTGATTTGGGCCAGTCCATTGCTGTAAACATCTAAAAAGATGCATCAATACACTATAGTAACACAGATCTATTATCTATAGATGTTTAGTGCTCCAAATGTTTACATCTGTATCTGTATTCATACTGAAACCTGATGTGGGTGTGGCCTAACCCTGAAGAGGATTTATAATTGGTTTTGTTTGCAGCAGCCGCTGGATTAGTGATAGACACATGGACTTTGGATGTTCTCCCAGTGCTTGGTGGGCTTTCTCCCATATTCCAAAGACTGGTGGTATAAAATGATTGATGTTTACAATTTGCCTGTTGTCGGGGTGTGTGTGCTTGTCCCCTGTGATGGTCCAGGGTGTACCCCACCTTGTGCTCAAGATCTCTAGAGTCCATCTAGGCTCTAGACACCCCTGGGGCCATAGACAAAATACATGGTATAGACTGGAAGAATGGATAGTTTTCTTTCTTCAAAAACAAACAATGTACATGGAAGGTTACCAGTGGTTAACCACTTTGGGTGCTGTGGGTTGTAGGGTGGGTCCTCTATGAATCAGATTTATTTGTCTGGTACATCCCATGGTGCTTGATTGGACTGGGATTTGGGGAGTTTGGAAGCTGGGCTGGCGGCCCTGGGACCCATGGCGGGCTGTGGTGCGCTGGATGTTTTGGTGCCTTTCTATCATTTCCAGCTTTTCTATGGGATCAAACCAGTGGTCTTTGGTGCACACAGGAATGGGTTGGGTGCCAACAAGCCTGTTACCAGTTTACTGGTATTTAAATTGATTTATTGTTAATCTGTTCATGTTATGTAGTGTCTGGTTGGTGTATGTCAAAGAATGTCTAGTTAAATGATTTTTCATCCTTATATGATAATTTTTCTAGTGAAAGAAAGGCTCTGTCCACCCATAAAGGATTGGGTTATATTTTAAATATTTTATAATAACCTCAATATTATTCCATTTATATGAAGTTAAAACTATTTGGATACTGGATGCTGTGTATTCTCCTGATGGCCAGTGGGCCTCACCTGCTCATCAGCTTTATAATTCTGATCAAATTGCTTTGTGGACAGCAAAGGCTCAAAATGGATGACCGTATACTTTTGGCTACCAGTCATGAAATAGGGATTAGATGTATTTCGTGCTTCTGTTTCTCCTCTCTCTTGTGCTCAGCTGTTTTTTTGATAGCTTTTAAAAGAGGACATTGGGGGCATGACTTGTTTCAGCTGTCCACGTTGTGGGGGGGGAAAAAAGCATGCTGGGTTTTTTTTTTCTCCTTTTTTTCATCTATCTCCGGGTAGCTTTCTTTATATGTCTGCTTTTGTCTCTTTGCATAATTTTTTATTATTTTCTTTATTATGGGCCCCGCTTTGTCTTTTTTTTTATTTACTGCATCTTTGTCTCTCTTCTCTGTTTTTTTTTTTTTATATATCTTTGTCCAATCTGGATGTCTTTTTTTTTTTCTTTTTTTTTTTTCACATCTTTATCTCTTTATCAAAGTGACATCAGTGGGAGAGATGAAGGATGAGGGACATGCTGGTTCCCAGGTTCAGATGGATCAATCTTTTTGTCATTTGAGCCCATATTCTACATTTCTTTCTTACCATCTATTCACATATACTTCCTCATATAATTTAGTTAGGAAAGAGCTTCGGGCTGGTTATATCTCCTACCACTTAGAACCAACAAAGCTCTTCTTTCGTTCTGCAGTGTCTCCGATGGACTGGCTGAAAGCCTGTCCTGTGTCTGATGGTACTTAAGCCTTGAGACACTGTTTCATCTTCTTTTTTTTCCCCAGGAAAGCTCTCATAAGAAGAAAAAAAAAAATCTCATTGCAATCAATAAAAGCTCAGATGTCTAAGACAAAATTCTGAGGCAGAAGGAAAGATGGAATGTCTTGAGGCCAGTCAAGATATTTTTCAGCTGATTTCTTTTAAAAAATGGATGTTTTCAATTTTTTGGTTCACATCTGTGATGCAACATCATGGTGGCGTTTGAGTGACCGGTGAAAAATCCATGTCATAGACATTGTTCTTCTTTTGGACCTCTGTGAGTCTGAGTGAGCCTGTTTTCATTTTGTGCGTTGCTTCAGTTTGCAGGGAACAAATTGATTTGCGCATTGTTATTGATCCTTTTTTTTTTTTAAATATTCCAACAAGAAGAACTATTTTGTGTCTTCTTTCATTGTCTCTCTTCAAAGCTGCAGTATCTCGGGTTAAGGAGGTATTGCGATCACGACTTTATTAGCAAGTCATCCATGACTCAATGCTAATTCTCTTGCTACTTTACTGAGCGTGGTTCTTGTGTCAATCAACCAGTACAATGAGCCTTAATGAGCATCCCAGCCACACATGAGGCACTGTGGATCCAGGACTATTCGCATCAGCCTTACAGTGACCTTATTACAAACATAGCTATATATAAATTTGCCTAAACAAATGATAATGCATTTCTTAAATGATTTGTCTGGTACTTTATTCCAGTGTTTATTAATTGTACTCCTGCATGGCAACAGCACTGTACATTATCCTGCTTTTTTTTCTTCCCTCTAGCGCAACATGAACACTGGAGTGCAGCAGAGCAGAAAAATACTTTTTTTTTTTTAGTTTATAGCTTTCAGGACTGACTGAAACTCACTTCTTTATTTGATATATTTATTTGAAGTGTGGAAACATTCCGCTTATGTTTTTCATTGCGACAGTAAAAGCAAAAGTGATAAATCTAGTATGATCCAGAAGGCTGTGTTTACTACAGCAAATACGACAAACGCTTATATCCCTTGACTCATAAATGGGATAAAACATCTGTGTTGATTTTTGTTAATACTTATGCAAGGATTCATAAAGTTAAAAACAAAGTTTGTATTTAAACATAGCAGTGATAATATAAGGCGGCATGGTGGTGTCCGGGTTCGATTCCCCACCAGGTTCGATTCCCGTCTCTGTGTGCTTGGAGTTTGCATGTTCTCCCCGTGTTTGGTGGGTTTCCTCCGGGTACTCCGGTTTCCTCCCACAGGCCAAAATATATGCAGGTTAGGCTAATTGGTGTTCCCAAATTGCCCGTAGAGTGTGAATGGGTGTGTGAGTGTGTGTATGTGTATGTGTGTGTGCCCTGTCCAGGTTGTACCCTACATTGTGCCCTAAGCCTCCTGGGATAGGCTCCAGGTCCCCGCGACCCTGAATACAGGATAAAGCGGTATAGAAGATGAGTGAGTAAATGAGTGAGTGATAATATGATATAAGACATGCAGGGCCATATTGTCAATATTAATATCTAGTTATTTAGAAAGGAATACAAGACAGGGTGTGCCGTTTGACAAAAATAATCAACGACAAGAATGAAAAAATAAAAATAAAACATTTTCCTGAACAAGCATATCTTTAAGACCATTTGAGTCCTAGAAAATGCCCATGCCATAAGGGAAGAAAATATGCATTGATGGGCTACCCAGGTCATTCAGTTCATTCAGATACTCAGCTACCTTTTTTTTTTTTTTTTTTAATCAAAATAACATTGTTGAAAACAAACCTGAACAATCTGAAGCATTTTTTTAAAATTTTATTATCATTATTGATTAGCCTGTTTAGCTGGTGGCATGGTGGCTTAGTGGTAGCACTGTCGCACTTGCACCTCCAGGCTCCAGGACCCCCGCGACCCTGTATACAGGCTAAAGCGGTATAGACGTTGAGCTTATTGAGTTACAATTCTGTAAGTTCTTATCACACTGTGCAAGTAGAACTGTTTTTACTTTGACTATTAAACATTTAACTTTGATTTCTAAGGTAAGATAAGATAAGATATATCTGTATGTGTCCCACAGTACGGAAACTTCTACTTTTGGTTTTTACAAATGCAACTTCACCAAGAATTTAATTGATTTCTTATCGTGGTCATGCTTGATTTTTTTTATTCCCAACCATGTTTCTTTAGCATAGTTGATGGTTCTTATGTTTAGGTCTATATAGCACATAAGGAAAACTGTTATGATGAATATTAGCATGGCTGTGATGCCTTTGGAAGTCGGGCTTCCCCTTCCCACGATTGCATCACAGCCATGCTGATATTCAAACACAATAGCACTCCCTCTGGTGTGATATTGCTTAAATGTCCAATGAGAAGGCACAATCTGTAACTACTGGGCACTGCAAGGCCCTCAACCCCTAAATACTTAGATGTACAGTACAAGGAGATAAATGTCAGTTGCTCTGTATAAGGGTGTCTGCAAAATACCATAAATGTACTGTACAAGGGGCATTCAAGTCAAACCAGGACTTTTCATAAAAAAAATATATTAAAAAAAAACAGAACACAGTTATGAGAGTAAAAACTACCTTTATTTTTCTATATCATCTCCTGTTACACTAATGCACTTATCCCAGCGTTTCCATCAATGTATAAAGTTTTCTCAGGACGCCTGAGCCATGATAGGACTACCTGCTTCCCGTCTGAAACTCTGGCCTGCCAGGAACTCCTTTAGTAGCCCAAACATGTGAAAATGGCTTGAGAAATGTAGCGGGGTCAAGACTGTAGTTCGAGTTCCTGTAACTTGCAAGTGGTGTTCATGAGTAATTGTGTGAACGGTTCTCACAGACAGATGCGTCTCTTCCACAAGTTAATGAAAGTTATCTGTTGATTTTCAAGGGTCAGACATTCACTCACTGAATGTTCATAGGAACGACTGCAGTGAAGGCATACGGCCTTCGTTAAAACATTTACACTATTCAACTGTTTTACTGCAGAGTCTCAACACCGTACTGTGCTTGAAGTCTTCTGTTAATGCCAAACGGTTTTTAGGCCTTTATTCATGAGAAATTTCATCTAAAGTCCTTTAACTTAATTGTATACATAATGGTTACAGTTACTTTCCTGTTAGCAGTGTTTAATAACAGATTATGCCAAATGTTGCCAAGAGCAACACAAAGTCAGACTAAAAGACCAAAAGATTTAAACTACATCTCTCTGGGAGGGAAATCAATAAATACAAATGAGCAAAGCCAATATGATTGTATTTCACTAAGGGACTAAAGCCTTTACTCTGGCTTCCTCCCATAGTCTAAAGTCATGCAGATTAGGCTAATTTCCCAAAGTGTGTGATTTAGTGTGTATGTCTGTGTGGTGAGTGTGTGTGGTGTGTGTGTGTGTGTGTGTGTGCCCCACGATGGCACCCGTACAGGATGTACCCTGCCTCGTGCCCTAAGTCTCCTGGGATGGGCTCCAGGCCCCCCGCGTCCCTGTATACAGGATAAAGCAGTACAGACGATGAGTGCATGACGACTGAAGCCTTTTTCTTAAAAAGCAAAAAAGTTATTGTTCTCATGATAGGTGCTTTCCAATTTGTTTACAATTTGAACACGCGGAGCTATACTTTGCGTAAGAAATTGTTATTCCATGGTCTACATGGTGCACTTACGGCATATAGGGAGTATGAAGGTAAATACTGACTTTCTGAAAACAACATCATGCTCAGTTGGACAACTTTTCATTTTTCTATTGCTCCCAGTCACGTGATGTTTGTGAACACACTTTTTCGCTCCTGCACTTACATTAGCAAGCCTATTCTTCTGTCTCGTTCTGTATAGCTAAGAAACTTAAGACATTCAGAAACAGGCTGAATCACCACAATAATCCTAGACAGTGCGATTCTTTTGAATAGGAATGATCACTGATGCTGAAAGCGCTTCATCTTATCTTTTCTTGTGTGAGTGTAGCTTTGATGCGCTTGGGTTGCCAGATTGAGTTGATTTGGACAGGGATTTCATGGAAAGGTCTCTTAGCATCACGCCTGAGAAGAAGAGAATTAAGAAGGGGTGTGTGTTAGTGTGTGTGTGTGCGTGTTCATGCAGTCATGCGGGCAGAATTTTATATATTTTTTCCCCCTTATGTGTTGGCTTGCAGCTCACTGGCTGTGTCTCATGAAACAGAGTGACATTTTCTCAGATGTGATTCATTTTTGTTCTCCGACCAAATAAGGAGAAGAGAAGGAAGAAAAGAGAAAGGAAAAAAGGGGGATAGAGGGTGAGTCACATGCTGTATAAATCTCTAATCATTTCGCACCATTATCTTTTGGTTTATGTGTGTAAAAGAGAGAGAGAAAGAGCTGACTGAGAAAGAGAGAGAGAGAGAGAAAGAGAGAAAGAGAGAGAGAGAGAGAGCAGGTAAAATATGGTAAAATTAGGACGAATAATTATTTTTTAACTTTTTTATTTTTTTAATATAGTCAGTAATGACTATAATCTTAACCCCTTGACAAAATGATATCAAAAGTTCAAACCTACAAACCTTTACATTGAGTTTGCCGATAGATTAAAAAATAATCCAAAATTAATCACTATGGTGTGATGTGAAATGTGTCACATTGGTTTCTTCCGTTTTTAACACAGATGTTGGTCGAAGAAGGAGAGGAGGAAGGCGTGTTCGTAGGCAGAGAGAGAAGAGAAAAGGCAAGAGTTTCGGATGGATGCAGTGATGGAGGACATAAAGTTAGTAGACGTGTGAGAGAAGAGGATGCAGAGCTTAGGGTTAGATGGAGGCAGATGGTTCGCTGTGGTGACCCCTGAAAGATGAAAGACGAAGAAGTAGAAGAAGAAGATGTTCATCAATAAAGTGTGCTGCTGTACTTAAGTACTGTACTTACTGATGATTGTAGGTCTCATGGGGCACATTTGGGTCACTAATGGGTCTGTACTTTAAAAACAGTTTTATAGTCACATAAATTGTCCTAATCTAATACTGTAGGTCCTGATAAAAATAAAGAATAACAGTAAATGCTTATGAAATACTTAATTACTGCAAACTTAAAGTACTGTCTTGAGCCACCCCTCATTTCTTCATATTAAATCAAATCCAATTACAAACCGGATTCCAAAAAAGTTGGGACACTAAACAAATTGTGAATAAAAACTGAATGCAATGATGTGGAGAT
>JAQMYL010000037.1:25666158-25679809 GCA_030014365.1 Clarias pachynema | reverse complement strand
AACTGTAGACTAATTAGCAGTTGTAATCAGATACAGGTGTTTGTTTTAGAAATGCAAAGTGCATGGTGATTCCATATAATTTTCCTCAGATTTGTGTGATTCCATATTTTTTTCCTCTGTTTGATCTTTAAAACAGTAGTCATTGACTATAGTTATCTTTCTTTGTTTTTGTTTTTTTAAAGTGTTTTATACAGCCACAAGTTTGGATTGTTGAGTGAAAATAGTTTTGTGGCATGTATGTAACAGTTGTTACTCAAATCAGCAACGGCCCTGGTTATACATAATTTTATGGCTTAAGTTGAGTTACATAAAACTTCACCCTGTACCGTTGTCATGAATGGGAAATCTAGCTATGGAGATGAAAACTATGGGGATTGACCAGCTCCCGGTGGAGTTTTAAGGACGTGCACATGTCGGCATTTCACATTTGCTTCATTTTTCAGAACGGTGGCCCAGAAGTTTTTATGCGTTATGCTATATTTATTTATTATATTAACCATTTATTTTTACATAAGGTGCATAGCAATTTTCAGCAGCAAAACATGTAGCCTATCCCTCTGAGGTGTCACACTTCAACAAGCATGAAACCAGTATTAATCTGCTGCACAAGGCTTTATACAGTATGTGTGGCTTTTACACATAAAGCATTAATAGCGCTGAAAGTGGAGGCGACGTCCACAACCTTTCATGTGCTTATTTGTGACTAAATCTCAATAAGGTGACTGAAAAACCATATTTATGTAAACGTAATACAAGAGTAATGCATTACTTTAGATAGTAACTAGTAATAGTAATTTATTACTGTAATGGAAAAGTAATAAGTAATATTAATATTTTACTTTCACTAAAAAGTAACTGGCTGCACGGTGGCTTAGTGGTTAGGACAGTAGCCTTGCACCTCCAGGGTCCAGGTTCGATTCTCACCTTGGGGTCTGTGTGCATGGAGTTTGCATGTTCTTGGTGAGTTTCCTCCCAGAGTCCAAAGACATGCAAATTAGGCTTACTGGCGTTACCAAATTGCCTGTTGAGTGAGAATGCATGTGCGAATGTTGACCAGAGGTCCTACCATGGTCCCTAGTTGGACTACAGATGGTTGGATGAAAAGGTAACTACAGTAGTAGTAGGTTGTTACTTTTACAACGCTGGAGAGAGCACATGATATAGCATGATGTTGTTGGTCTTTCGGCTGCTCCCGGCAAGGGGTCGCCACAGCGGACACTCGGTCCGCACAACAACTTGGCAGAGGTTTTACGCCGGATGCCCTTCCTGACACAACCCTCCCATTTTGTCCGGACTTGGGACCGGCACTGCATCCAGTGGCTGGGGGGAGGGTTTGGGCACTGGCTGGGAATCGAACCCGGGCCTTCCGCATGGCAGGCGAAACACCTACCACTGAGCCACCAGTGCCCCCGTACATGATATAGCATGATAGTATATGTAAAGTAAAGTAAGGAAATCACTGGATATGTAAACTGAGAAAGCTGGAATATCTCTCAAGGATCTTTGGTTGATGTACAGATTTTGGCAGTGATCTTATCCTGGAAATCAAAGCCAGGAAGGTTAGCATGTGAGAATAAGAGCTTAAAAGGTTCGACCCTGGAGCAATTCTGGATCTCAATAATGCCCCTAGCCTTAGCAGAGCTGCCTTTTATGTCTGACTGATGAACTTAGGGATAAGATGTTGCATGAGGGCTGCCAGCAACGTATGATTTTATTACTTTCTCATTTTCACTGTTTCGTTTGGGGCAGAGTCAGCAGCTTCACTGCTGGTGGCTCATGCACACCCATTTTTTGGCCAAAGCAACTGGAAGACGTTACTGTAATGACGCTGTTCACCTTGTCACCACAGCGGTTTTAACATGAGGATGCTGATTTTAAGAACCGCACATTCATTCTTCTGTCTGTAAACCTTTTTTTTTTTTTTTTTTAGGATAATTAAGAACGTGTATTTTAAGGCCATCTTTAAGACGGCATGCATACTGCATCAAACAACGAGACAGCATGACGATTTGTTATCACTGGGTCTCACGTTGTGAACACGTTGAGCCCAACAGATTGCCTCTGAGAAATCCCTCGAGGCAGCGGCTGTGTCACCTGATCTACAGCAAACACATGGCTTCCAGCAGATACACTCATCTCTCAGCCGAAACCAGGGCATACTGAATTTCAGTCATTAGATTTGCTCAGCTGTCCTTTGATTTCACTTTGAGAGTTGTTCTTTTCCTTTGAAAGGATCTTTGTTCGAAGTGGCATTATTAAAGAAGATGCATTTATACACTCATTATTCATAATTCCATTCTCTCTCTCTCTTTCTCTCGGCATCTCATTCTCCGAATAGGAAAGATGTTAAAATTTCAGAGAACATATTGAAAGCTTTTCATCTCCCCATTTTTACGATGATCGTGTATGTGTGTGTGTACATATAGTATGTCTTGCATGTGGGCGCCATTACAAAGCAGACATTTTAAAATCTTCTCTGATTATCACTTTATGCTCACCTTATGCTGTTTTCTTTTTTTTTTACTTTTCTTTTCTTTATGCTGTTATTTTAGATAATCACACCAGACAAATGTTTTATATATCAAAAAGATTTGGCGCTTCATTTACAATGTCTCATTGAAAGTAAATCTGAGCACATCACCATGTGTATGAAACATGTTGCGCTTGAGTGAGAGCACCTTCAACATTTTAGCTAGTGGAGGACTCTGCTGCATTCCGAGAGACAAAGGGAGAAAGATGGCTGTGGGCTCACAGACGCCTCAGCCATCTGTCCCCCACGTCCCTGCTGGTTGTCCACGCTCTGTCTTGAGTGGATCCTGTGAGATTCCCCTGCCTCACTATGGCTCCATCTGACAGGGTGATGCGCTGATGTCATGGAAACTTGAGCGCACATTTCATAAGTCACCAACATGGCAAACACACAGATAAGAAGGAGTAGGAGGGCCTCACCATCATCTGTACGCCAAATCATCCAGTTTAAGACTTAAAAGTCTCATTAACTACACCATAGCAAATGCATATCTATTTCTCTTTTGTTAAATACGAGGGAGGCAGCACAGTGGTGTAGTGGTTAGCACTGTCGCCTTGCACCTCCAGGGTTCGGGTTCGATTCCCAGCCAGGCTCGATTCCCGTCTCTGTGTGCATGGAGTTTGCATGTTCTGTCCATGCTTGGTGGGTTTCCTCCGGGTCCCCTGGTCTCCTCCCACAGTCCAAAGACATGCAAGTGCCAGAAGTGTGTTAATGAGTGTGTGAGTGTATGTGTCTGTGCCCTGTGACGGATTGGCACTCTGTCCAGGGTGTACCCCGCCTCATGCCCTAAGCCTCCTGGGATAGGCTCCAGGCCCCCCGCGACCCTGAATACAGGATAAATCGGTATAGGCGGTGAGTGAGTGAGTAAATACAAGAGCCAAGTCAAACCGTTCCTTGTGACTAGACTTGAATGCATAAAACCTGTTGAGGACTTACGGTGCTGAGACTTTTAGCTGCAGTAAAAGATTTGAATGGTTGTGGATTGGACCCCACTGCAATCACCACTGCAGTTCATGTCCTGATCATCCGTACACTCAATTTTCACATGTTTGGGCTATTAAAGGAGTTCCCGAGAGGCCAACATTTCAGACATGAAGTAGGCTGTTCGACTGAGAAAACTTATTAAATCTGGTTTACTCAAACCAGTGATCGATTATGGAATGGTTATAATTATGGAAACTCCCATCACCAATGCAGCAGTAACACCTTGATGGGATAGAAGCACTAGTGAAACGCTGGGATACTGTAAGTGAATTAGTGTAGCAGGGGATTATATAGAGAATAAAGGTAATTTTTTACTTATTTTCCATTTGAACACTCCTCATATCTACATGTTTTAATGTTTATTGTTAGATTTTGAATATGTCTAGGATTCACCATTCAGCCTGGTGGGCATGCAGAGTAACCCTCAGGTCATCTGTAGAAGAAACCTCCTTTCGTCTTCAGGTTATCTTCATGTTATCTAGATGAATAGAGTGTAAAATCCCCAGTGTTGATTTAACACTCAGAGTTTATTCGAGTCCAATTGGATGCATATAAACACCTCAGTGTGTTAAGTCAACACTCTACTGTAAATGTTACAGTAACTTAGCACTGCATACCGCTGTGTATGACGACTTCAGGGCTATAATAGGTATCTAGGGTGTGTTCCAATCCACAGTGCTCCCTACTCTCTGCTCCGTGCGCAGAGAATTTCAGTTCAACAAAATTCCACCATTCGGAAAAACCCTGCAACGTCACCAGTGCAGACGTTACCCTGGTAACATGAGCACCGCAGATGCCTATTGCTGCCACTGTTGACATTTCACACTGCGAAAATTAAACATTGAATATTTATTGAAAGAAAAAAACGATAGCATTATAAAAAACATATACAATTAAAATTACATATACAAATTGTGTATAACTCGTGAATAAATTAAAGTATATTAAATTATATAATAAAATATGTTATAATAATTCATTTACAAGATGTATGGAGAAATTATTATTGTGCAGTTTTTTTTTTTACAGATTCCATCCAACCATCTAAGAACCTCTCTAGTCCAACTAGGGACCATGGAGGCCGTTGTAGAACCTCCGGTCAACCGGCAATTTGTGAACACCACTTAGCCTAATATTCATGTTTTTAGACTGGGAGAAGAAAACGGAGTACTTGGAGGAAACCCACCAAGGTTTCCGAGGTGGGAATCGAACCCAGCTCAGCTTACCACTAAGCCACCGTGCCGCCAAACTGTGCTACTTAATATATAAATCCCTTTTAGAGCTCCATTTTTCTTTCACCCTCCAGCGAGGCACAAAGCCTGATGGGAAATTTTTCATGTCCACTTCTGGCAAAGTGATGACCCATTGTTCACTTGTTCCCTACACTGTTCACAATTCCCCTTTCAACTGAACGGTTTCGCTCTCTGTGGTTTGAAATCACACTTAACATTGCTGAATACCCCATGCAGCATACTTCACAGGGTACTTCAAGCTGATTGGAACACACCCCTAGTTTGTAGTATCCTGAAAACACCTTCGACTCCTACCTGTGCCCACTGGGAGGTCCCTGAGTATCTGCTGATTCTATAGAACTGATAGAATATCAGAGTGAATGTAAAGCTGCGGTTCGTGTTTCAGCCAGAACTACTGTCAGAGTTTAACCAGCACTTTATGACTAATCAGACTACTGAATTATTCAGTGCTGTAAAATAAAGTGTAGTGAAACATAAGAAACTCAAAGTGCTCAAATGCTGTTACCTTTTAATGATCCGAATCCTAGATGGCAAGGTGGCTTATGGATAAGCACAACTGTCTCACACCTCAAAGATCGGAGGGAGGGTCGAATCTCACCTCCTGTCTGTGTTCATAGGGTTTGTCTATCCTTCTGGTTCTTGGTTGTTTACCTTCCATAGACAAAAGACATGCAATCGACGTTGGTTGGTGTTTCTATAATGCCTGTAGCATTTATGTGTACTTCTGCCCTGCGACTATTTGGCATCTCATCCAGGGTGTGCCCCAACTTGTGCCCTAAGTTCCCTGGGATAGACTCTAGGCTCCCTGAGATTCTGTACAGGATAAGCGGTATAGATAATGATAGATATAATGTATCTATATATATTCGCGGCAGACAGCGTGGTGACACCTCCAGGGTCTGGGTTCGATTCCTGCCTCAGGTCTGTGTGCATGTTCTCCTCATGCTTGGTGGGTTTCCTCCGAGTACTCCGATTTCCTCCCACAGTCAGAAGACATGCAAAGAAGGCTAATTGGCATTCCCAAATTGCCAGATGTGTGTGAATAAGTGTGTGTGTGCCCTGTGATGGATTGGCCAGGATGTACCCCAAGTCTCCTGAAATAGGCTCCACAGCCCCGCGATCCTGTATACGGAATAAAGCGGTATAGATGATGAGTGAGTGAGTGATACATTATTAAGTTGCTAACCATCGTCACTCTTTGCTTGTTCATTAGAAATCCAGATGTACATCCGCAATTTCTGTAAAACTGCTTCATGACAATGTGTTTCCTCAAACCGGCTATTAAAACAAACCAATCGATGAAGAAAATCAACCTAAAAAAAGTTTATTCAAAATTTGAAGTGAAATATCAGTGCCGTTTCTCTACAGCGTGGTCAACATACGATCCTAATCAGTTATATAGCCATGCAGGCGGCGTGAGCAGCTGTTCAGTTTGGCTGCAAAATTATTTACATAAATAATTTCCGAGAAATGCTGATGGGTTCATTTGGGTGCAGGCCAATCAGTCACTCCCTACTCGCCAAGCTGCATTACCTACGGAAAAGGTTTCTATGGCAGTTAAAAGGTAGTCTGAAAAGACAGAATGTCGGGTGTGTACATCTTTTGGGAAAGAAGGTGATTGTTTGTTTAAGAGAAAAAAGAGTAATCTATGCCATGAAGCTCGAGAAGCAAAAGAAATTGCGATCATCTTCCTCATGGTGTCAGCACTGAGCACATCTGTTTCCATGGGATCACTTGTGTCTTCCGTCCTCGTGTTATCTCAGATGTTGTTGCAGGAATGAACACACCCATACACACACACACAGATTTGAGAGAGAGAGACAAATCTACTTGGTGCAAGTAAATAGCTTCTCTCCTATCTATTTTTCTTCTATTCGCCTTCTTCAATCCTCACTCAGTGTCTCCTTGTCGCATACAGATTGTCCTCATTTTTCTGTCATCATCTCTGTTTCATTCCCACCCCTCCTACTCTCCTCTCATCCCTCTTTCGCTCTTTCCTCCTCTATCTCAGTCTCTCTCCGTCCCTGTTCTCCATTTCTGTCGCTGCCAGTTTCTTTCATAGTGATCCTCTGAGGGCATTTCCACTCCTATCTGCCACTTTTTTGGTATGTGTGTGTGTGCGTGTACGCTCTCGAGTGCATGTGTGGGGGTGACCGTGCATGCACGCACACACATTTGTGTGTGCATCTCGGTGTATTTGTGCAAGTCTGCCTCAGCCGAAAGGCCCATCTGTTTAAACACTGCAGCAATCCAAGCAGGATCACTCCCACAATCCTTTCTGCTGCATGCTGTTTGTTCATCCGTGATGCTCCCGTGGCTCCAGCGCTGCCCACAGCCCTAACTCGGAGCGCTGCAAACTACATGCCCTTAGCACCAAATCCGCAGTCCTAATTGCCGCCAATTTGAAGGTCAGACTCTTGTTGTTCTGTCTTCGCTTGTGAACCCCTGCGTGTTTCAGCCCAACGTGGTCAGCAGTAATGATGAACCTTGCTCCACTTCTTCTCATCCTAGCGCCTAGTATTTCACAGCTTGGGATCTAATAATAGTTCCTGTGTCTACAGAACCTGCAGTTTCTGTTTCAACAGGCATCTAAAGGCTTTCTATTTTTATACCCTACATTTCTTGTTGCCAGATAAAATGCTTTCAAGGATTTAAAACGACCATCCGAAACACATTTCCATTATAGTTTCACTATAATAATTTGTTTAAAGGTGGATACAGACGGATGGACAGACGTGCAGACAGATGGACAAACACACCGACAGACACCATGGCGCCAGAAAGAATTACAGCTTAAGAAGAAACAAAACCAATGCAATAAAATCAATCAGAAAAATATTTATTATAGTCGTGATTATGATTCATCAATAATAATAATAATAATGCAAGTGATAATATTTGTGATATTCTTTGAACCATCACAGGTAGGCACTTCTGACAGTGTGCCATGGCTTTACCTCTCCTTGACCTAAGCTGCTTCCTCACTATAGATACCTTGCCAATGACAGCTATTTATAAATCCATGCTCTGCTGTCGGGGATGTTGGACTCCATGACCTACAGAACCAAAGTGATATTTTTTCATGATTACACAGAGACGGTTTTGACCTTATAGGATCTACAAAGCAACCACGGAATGATAAGGCAGGTGTTATAAGTGATAGCACCTGCAGTATCATTCCACGGTTGCTTGTGGATCCTTTACGTTTGGGGGTTTGAATCATTTCCAGTCTTTGCTCATGGAGTTTGCATGTTCTCTCTGTTCTTGGTGGATTTCTTCCTTCGGTCCTAAATACGATTGATTGGTGTTTCCAAATTGTGTGTGTGATTGTGCACTGCAAGGGGTTGGCATCTCATCCAAGGTGTACCCATCTTCATGCCCCAAAGTTCCCTAAATGGGCCCCTAAACTGTTTAAGTGGTATAGTTGGTTGATGGATGGTATACATTCATATTGTACAGCAATTATATAAGACCATTATTCAAATACATCCAAAAGTGCTTTACAGAAAAAGAAGGAGCCTTTAAAGTGAAAACACTTCAAATCAATTGTATTTATAGAGTGCTTTTAGCAGCTGATGTTACAAAGCAGCTTTCGGAAAAGCCTCACACCAGCTTTTTAGTCACAGCAGTTGTTGTTGTCAAGTCGCTGGGAAATCAAGCTGAGATGATTCACTGAATCAGGAAGGTGAATTGGATAAACAACGGCCTCCAAGTAAGAGAAACCTGTCAGTGTTGCATTATCAGAAAGTTTAACTAGCATCATGTCAGACAACACTCACAACTCAACAAGCAATGACAGATTGTTAGGTAAGATGGAAGTCTACAACACCAAACAAGGTGATTAAATGGTACTCTTGTGGCAAGGAGTCAGCTGGAAGAACTTAACCAAAAGAGAAAAGCAAATCATTATTCGTGTACAAGTCAAACTTTTGATCGTGCAGAATAACAGAACAAAGTTATGAGAATAAAAATATCTCTATATAATTCATTTACTTTCAATGTAAAAAATGGACTGGTTTGATCACTGAAGGCGTTCTGTCTTTCCAAGTCAATGCATGACCTCACACTGCACTCGGCACCACTTGCACATTACAGATTCTCAGCAGGGAGTTATTACCACATTCTCCATCCATCCCTGACTTCGCTCCAAGCCACACGTTTCAGATGTGAAGCAGATAGTCCATCATGGCTCCAGCACACTTAGACAACTTTCTACCTTGATTAATGTTATGCAAGAAATCACAGGATTGGGACTAAATTGATATCTGACCATAAGAACACCACTTGTTAGTAAGACTGAGCAGAAATAAAGGCTTCAATTTGCTAGGGAGCATAAAGATTAGACTTTGCAATGATGAAAAAAAGGCCATGTGGTCGGGCGAGTCCAGATTGACCCAATTCCAGAGCGATGGGGGCGTCAGGGTAAGAAGGAAAGCTCATGAAGCGATGTACCCATCATGCATAGTGCCCGCTGTACAAGCCTCTGGAGGTAACGGTATGATTTGGGGTTGCTTCAGTTGGTCAGACTTAGACTCAGCAAAGGTATACAGCAATAAAGTGAATGTGAATGAGTGTGCTGTAATCAAAGCTAAAGGTGATCAGAGTGTGAGACTTTTCTTTTTATTTTATTTTTTCCCAGATAGTGGGTTACAGAATTATCTGGTAAAATTGATATTAAATAAATGCAAAATGTAACATGTACAGTTAAGCCCAAAAGGGTACATACACTTATGCTTCTCAGTTTTTCTGCACATTTTATAGGCGTTAACTGGGAATGCATTTGGGGCTGTAAAATGGTTTAGAGTCAGTGCCCTTGATAGCAAGGGAAAATCCAAGAAGCTTAAGCCCCCCCACAACATATAAAGAATTTAATCTCTACAAGTCCAGTTCCTCTTTATAAGCAATTTCACACAAGCCTTCTTGAGATACCACAAGCACCTATACAGCGCATTTTCCACAACATACAGTATGATGTTGTAGATACCCAAGTTAGTTGTTTAAAGGAAATCGAGTAATAGTGGAAATGAATTCAATGAATATTCTATGATTACTCATGCTACCTTTTGATAGAAATAAAATATCAGTCCAACAAATCAATACTCGCATTTATATCTGCAATGCACTTTCTCTCTCAGTGTACTGCTGTATTGCACCCTTTTTTTTCTCTTTCCATACTGGCTGCTAAACCCAAGCTGATGCACAAGATTATGGGATACATGTCTCCCTTCACAAATCAACCAGATGGAGGGATCTCAGGGTCACATTCTATTCAAACGCTCAATTCAGCCTTGCTGTCTCTTAGAATACGGCCTGAGTAGGCAGCTTTGGTTATGTTTTAGACACAGCCTCTGCGTCCGTGACCTCCTAATCTGCACATTCATTGAAAGGATGTGCTAGTATATGTGACTAAACAAGCAGCCTCGATTGGAAAATCGAGGGCATTTAAAAAAAAAAAAAAAAAAAAAATCTCTCTTAGTTCTTTTATTGAGTTTGAACCAGAATAGAAATGTACCTTTTTTTCCATTTGCTACTTGGTTTGGTTCAACAACGGCGCATCATTTACAAACTGAAAGCAAATGCCCGGTACAACTATACCGTTCTTACGAGCAGGTTCTTACCAGTCCGGTTCCAAGTGTACTCTAGCTCGATTGAATTGCAGTGAGGAAGTAAATCGACCCAGAATCGACCCAAATGCATGAAGTGAACCAAACATAATGTCTATTTTGGGTTGTGGGCAGCATTTTCTTTTCTTTTTGTGCTGTAAAGGCTGAGGCATGGCAGAAATGTGTAGATGTGTTGTGGAGATTTGGACTTATAAACTCAATCCAATGCACCAAATGTATTAAACCAGTTATTTAATTCACTGAGATATAAATTTATCAATCATTATATTTCTGACCAATAAATAACCACACAGAGAATGGTTGGATAGAATTCCATCCGTTTTGCAAGTAACTTCAACACATCTGCCTCAACATAACGTACTGCGGATATACTTATTAGACAAAATTTTATATTAAATATGAATATTTTTTGAAAATGTATGTTTATTTAATGGTAAGGAATCACACTGAAAATCGTAAAAGGTGTAAGTGGACTAAATATGTGCTGAAATGCCACTTTACACTTTATTCCAAAAGCTGAATGGGAATCTAATTACAGATTTACATTTAGGCATTTGGCAGACGCTCTTATCCAGAGCAACTTACATTTTTTAAATCTCATTATACATCTGAGCAGTTGAGGGTTAAGGGCCTTGCTCAAGGGCCCAACAATGGCAACTTGGTGGTTGGGGGGTTTGAACCTGGGATCTTCCGAACCGTAGTCCAATGCCTTAACCACTGAGCTACCCCTGGCCCTATGATATATTCCATTGCTACAGTAGGAGATGGTCTAACATCAACTGCATAGCCATAGCATAGCATAATGTTTATCCCTCTGTTGTGCTGCCATAAACAGATCTGACAAATCATGAGGTGGGACCTTCCTTGAATTGTTTTTCTTGGTCTATCACATACTAGAGACACTTGACTGGATTAAAATATAAGGAATTTGAGGGGCAAGTCAACACCTCAAACCGTGTCATATTCCTCCAACCATTCTTTTTTAGTCTGGCAGGGCACATTATCCTGCTGAAAAAGGCCACTGACATAGGAAATAATGTTGACATGAAGGGGTGTACTTGGCCTGCAACGATGTTCAGGTAGGTGGTACCTGTCAAAGTAACATCCAAATGAATGCCAGGACCCAGGGTTTCCCAGCAGAACATTGCTCAGAGCATCACACTGCCTTTGCCAACTTGTCGTCTTCCCATAGTGCACCCTAGTCTCATCTCTTTCCTAGGTAAGTGATTCTCTCTCTCTCTCTCTCTCTCACACACTCACACTCACACACATACACATATCTGGCCATTCACATGATTTTAAATAAAAAACCTCATTCATCAGACCAGGCCACCTTCTTCCATTCCTGAACTTTGACAAGTCTGTGGCTGTGCAGCACCATAGGCATCAATAAGCCTTGGGTGCTCATGCCCATTTTGCCAATTCACTAGTTGACCTTTATTGGACCACCTTTGGGAGGCACAATCCACTGTATACCAGGAACACCACACAAGTCTTTCCAATTTGAGATGCTGATTCATTCATCTAGCCATCATAATTTGACCTATGCTTGCTCATTTTTCTTCCTTTTAATACAACATCTGTGAAAATCAACTGTTTACATGCTGCCTTCTACTGTATATCTCACCCATGGAGGCATGCCATTGTATCAAGATAACCGGCGTACTTCACCCGTCCTCTCAGTGGTTTTTAACAGTATGCCTTATCAATATACCTGAGGGAAAGTCAGAAATTATTCACGCTCTGGACATATTTAAACTTCTGTTGGCTGCACTGACTTATCAGTGATTTCCGTTCAGGGATGATGTCTCCCCAGTGACTGCTGTACATCAGTTCATTTATAACTGTGGTGCAAGCAAAAAATGCATGCCCCACTTGTAATTTGGATGAAAGAAAAGCAGCCTGCAGTGATTAATTTCAATATTTATTTATTTAGGTTTGTGCCCTGAGGAAGAAGAGCATAAAAAGAAGCGCTTGGATATCGGCAAGCAAAATTTGGACCGATCGCCAACCAAGAAAATGTCAACTACCGGGTGGAAAATTGATGCTTACAGTTTTTTGGGATTTTCGAGGGCCAGTATTGGAACATTATGAGGAAAGAGGTTCAACAGTCAACAGTACTTGTTACAATGAGATGCTTATTGAAAAGCTGACACAAATCAATTAAAGAGTGAAAAGGAGGGGAGGATTGCTCTCTCTTTTTCGTTTTTATGCATGAACTTCTGCAATAGTCAATGATATTTTAAACTAAATGGGACCAAAATTCTTTATTTATCAAAGCTAGGTTACCTCATTATGTCACTGCTGTTCCCGTTATCCCAAGGCCTCCCCGTCTTCTTGCTCACCGGAGGTTCAATCGATAACTGTACAATACAGGATTTGACATCACTTTTAATCTAGCGCAGGGGCACTGGGTATTACTATTATGGAACAGTTTTGGATGACTTTTGTTGGACCCATCAAAGATATATATCTTCCACTACCTTAAATACCACATTAACCTCCTTGTTCTCTTCACTGCTGCTGGCGATGGATGGACTGACCCGGACTAGATTTCTTTTTAAATGCCCAAGATATATCATCGCCATTTCTGTTATTAGCAGTGTAATCAATATTTATGGAAACAGACCCATAAAACCCCTCCTCGTGCTGATCGCAGGAGGGTCTGCGCAGATGGCACAGTAAATAAGTGATAAAGGGAATATAGTTCACAAGGGAGGTAGAGAAACAAGGAGTAAATAATAACATAATCAATAATAAGTAATCAGGGTGGAACATGGAAGAGGTGAACACAGTAGCGTAATAAACCAGTGAGTCACATAAAAGGTTGCAACGTGGTGGCCAAAATGATTCTTCACGCTCCAAAAAACACTCTTTCACAATGGGAGTCCTGGAATATATCCATGCCTTCAAGAATGAAAAAATCCATTTGATGCGATAACCTGTTCATTCAAGTCGTCAGCTGACTTAATTTTTTTGCCAAATAACGATGCTGAGTCTGGACCTGAAGAACTGAAGCAACACCAGATCAGAACTCTGCCTCCAGAGGCTTGTACTGTACAGTAGCCACTATGCATGATGGGTGCATAGCTTTATGCACTTCCCTGCTTAATCTGACAGGTCCATCACTCTGAAATAGACTCATCAGACCACATGACCTGTTTGCATTGATCCAACGTCAATTCTTTAAACTGCCTAGCAAATTGAAATATGTTTATCCGATTAGTCTCACTGACAAGTGGTGTTCCTACTGTATTAGT
>JAQMYL010000037.1:25653150-25666058 GCA_030014365.1 Clarias pachynema | reverse complement strand
TCTTTAAACTGCCTAGCAAATTGAAATATGTTTATCCGATTAGTCTCACTGACAAGTGGTGTTCCTACTGTATTAGTGCCTGCGAGTTCCCATTGTGTTGTTCAAGTTGAAATGCTTTTTCTTTTACTATTAAACATCGCTGTGATTTCTGATGTCTGATAACCAAGCGTGTAATTTTGCTTCTGACCACATTTCTTCAGCAAAGTTGCCAGTTCAGCACTATCCCTTCAGATTTTAATAATATTCTCCAACAGTTTGTAATCCACTTCTATTAAAGGCAGCATGTCCTTCATTGTTTCCTTCTGAAACTGCAATCTCTTTGGCCAGGTACTGTAGTGTACGTATACGCAGACACACATGCATATTAAAGCGATTTGGCAACAGGAAGTAAACAATACTAAACGATTCAGTGCATCCAGAACTTGTGTCCTTAATGCTTTTTTCGGGAGGGAGTTCATAAAGAGCTCGACGCCGCACCCGAGCGACTTCTCTGAAAACTTAATCACGATGCAGGAAGTCGAATGCGGGCAGAGTGCCGAGTCATGCAGGAGACTTTAGCAGCTATGTTTCCTGATGTATTTAGCTGTCGTGCAGCTACAGTTTTCATCCGATTTCAAAAAAAAGGGAATAGATCCACATGATATATAACTTGTCAGTGGTGCGCAGATTCTAGTTTATTCATCTTCGACCAAGTGTCACGCTGTGAGCAGAGAGTTTGTCTCTTCTAGCAGCTCTATTGACCAAAGATTGTGTTGAACAGACAAAGAGAGAACGTGATTGATGCCTAAAGTGGCGTTTTTGAAGTGTATACTGACAACTGTGCGTCTTCGCTTTGTTGTCTTCCCGCAGCCTACTTCAAAGGAAGTAAACACCACCAGACGACAACGTGATAGAAACAAAAATGGAAGAGTGTGTAGTATTAAGGGGCCTCCCAGCATCCTGTTTAGTCTCCATTAGCCCGCTATCGGCACACACTCTTTTCCAGGTGCTGGGAGGAGAGGGAGTTGTCATTACGGTGGGGCTATTAGGGAGGTAATGATGACTCTACTCGCACCGCTGCAGGGTGTGCACTGCACCAGATGATGCGTTCGCCTTGCATAAATAATGAAACTCAGCTTTTCCCCCCCAGATCTGACATGATAAACACATTTGTGTGATTCTCTCAAATAGTTCCCATTTCTGCTCTTATTATCGGACGGTGCTGTAAAATGTTTCGGCAGCTTTAACGGCTTGCAGGGCAATCCATCCATGTTTAACAGGACGATATGAGGACAGGTGTTTTTATGCGCAATCGTCGGAGTACAGTGTCCTCATTTACGACTGAATCTCGAAGGTGTTAGCTTTGTTTTATTGAGCGTGAAGGTATAACACGGCGAGGCCAGTGGTTCGGTACATCTTTAGCCCTTTGTAATTTTCGATCGGGATCCATGATTGGGAAAGGACACGCTTAAACTTATAAATCGCCCTTCTATGTAACTATGTGTAACTGCGTCAGATTAACGGAGGAAGTATGACACCGAAGTCCTATAAAAGGACAAAGAAAACATCTAGTTGTTCATGATGCGCAAATGCATTTGCCACAGCCAGTGGGGAAAAGGAAAAAAAAAAAAGTTCAGGTTTATTACAATAAAATGAAAGGTCACCAGAATAATAGGTTTGCAACAGCTTTTCGGTTGTAAGGATTTTAGTCTGCGTGATCTACATTCTTGGCCATTAACCTCTAAACCCTGCTGTTTTAATGTTGTTTAGAGTTATTATAAATGATTATCCTTTCCCGAGTTTATCCAAAAGTCATCCAGCAATTAATGTAAATGTCAACGTGAATTAGAAACTTTTTGCAGAGATTAAAGCTAAGTGCTACGACTAACATTTGAAATACCATGTCAAACAGCATCGCACACATTTTTCTTTTTCTTTTTTATAGTGTGAAGATGTCAGGGAATAATAATGATTATAACAGGCCCTTGTGTTGTATGTAAGCATACATTTAATAAAAGGGCATACTATTAAAGCCTTTTATAACGCACAGTGACTAATAGGTCATTATTTAAGGCATCTATGTGCATACTGTATGTACATGAAATTAGATTTTTTTTTTTGTTTTGAGAATATAGATGGAATAAAACAACAGTTATAGGAAAGCTATAAACAACATGGTGCTGATATGCAGCCTGATGTGACATGCAATTATTGTTAGCACGCTAAAGTTGATTACTTTTCCAATAACGGCAAATCCTGAAGTGGTTTATTGCTCATATTTATTCCCCAGATCAATCTGCCAACAAACAATCAGATGTAAAAAAAAAAAAAAGGAGTTTAATGTATAAGAGTTTAAAGGAACAAGACTCCTTCCAAAAAAGAAACTAAAGTTTTCCCCTGCATATAAATAAATAACTTAATTAATTAATTAATTAATTACTTAATTAATAATTGCTCCTGGGAAGTATCTGCCGTACCCTGTGCTAGTCCATGTGCGACTTATAATATAAACATATAAATATGAACCTGTAATTAGTAGCCAGAGCGGCTATCAGCGCTGCTGTTGCAGAAATGTAATCAACACCAATCAGAATTCAGCATTCAGCAGCAGTGACATTTGGAGTTTGAAGGTGAAATCCCATCAATTGAAAATGATGTAAAGCATTGGCCCTTTCCTCTCTCTAAATCTAATAGTAATAAGGCTTACTATAAGGTCTACTGTAGCAGATGGTTTAAACGTGCAATGTCACATGACGTGAAACAATATACTGTACACAGAATGAACAAATACAGAGGTGACCAAAAAATGTATACACACTTCAACATGAAAAATATGTGCCTCCCTTCTTGTGGTTACACCATAGCATCAATGATGGTGAGACTACTGACATTCCTATTATGACGAAACAATAAATAGTTAGATACATATGTACAACTTCGATAACGAAATGCAGTCTAGCATCTACCATAAGTACAAATAGTAGTGTATTTACAGTCTATCAGTGGAAATATAAGCATTGTACAGATTGTAAGGTGCAGGTTAAATAAGTAGAGGTATGGGCAGCATGGTGGGCTAGTGGTTAGCATTGTCACCTTGCACCTTCAGGGTCTGGGTTCGATTCTCGCACCGTGGTTGGTGGGTTCCCTCTGGGAACTGCTGTTTCCTTCCACAGTCCAAAGACATGCAGGTTAGGCTAATTGATGTTGCCGTTGATTGTGAATGTTGACGGAATAAATACAATGGTCATCTTTGGCCTCCATGGTCCCTAGTTGGACTAGATGGATGGCAGGATGGATATATATATATATATATATATATATATATATGTGCAACATGGCTATGCTGTGACTATACATAGCTATGTACAGTACACATATAACAGTATGATGTAAAGTTTTCATTTTTATACAAATAATACACATTGATGCCATAATTCAGTTACATTTTTAAAAAGGGTACAGATAACTACTGTTGAAGTGTCTATATATTTTTGGCCCCCACTGTACTAATATAATTAGAATTTTCATATAAAGGGATTTCTTTGTGGAAGCGATCAGCGTTGCCAACATACACTTGAGCGCAACCATCTCACATCATGTTTACTTTGTTATTTAGTAGAATTAGGTTTAACATCTAGTAGTTGTGAGCATGGGCTGGAATTTAATCAGTCAGTCTGTCACTATGATTTTCATGATTAGTGTTTGGAGCACGCCTGAGTACCAGCACTTAGCACTTGTTTCCACCCTAGTGTTTAGCTCTCTGTTCCTCCTACAACTGTCTAGCACTTGTTACTAGTGGAAACCTGGATCCTGTTTACATAAGTATTTTAAACACTTGTTTCTGTATAATGTGTCTCCAGTAGTTCAATTTCTTTCTTTTTTGTAGAATATGCAAATTTGGTTGTAACATTTGCAGAGATGGGATGGCAATGGCACAAAAAAAAAGGAAGAAGAAGAAAAAAAAAGAGATGTTAAGAGGACAAATATTCAAAATAATGGTAAAAAAGTATTAGTCCAGGTACTGAAGAAACAAATACGTCTTGAGTCGTCGTTTAAATATAGTCAAAGACTCAGCTGTATGGACATCTAGAAGAAGTTCATTCCACCACCTAGGTGCTAGAACAGAAAAGAGTTTGGATGAATGTCTTCCTTGATCCCTGAAAGATGGTGGGACCAGGTGAGCCGTGCTGGAGGATTGGAGGGAACGTGGCGCGGTACGTGGTGTGATTAGAGCTGAGAGGTGAGTGTGTATGCTGGGCCATTTTTAGCTTTGTAGGCAAGCGTCAGGGTTTTGAATTTGATGTGGGCAGCTACAGGAAGCCAGTGCAGGGAGCGGATATGGTCTTCTGCTAGTGTAGCACTTCTGCTTCAAGGTTGTATGTGTTGTGCGTTCAGAGATGCTCTTCAGCATACCTTGGTTGTAACAAGATGTTATTTGAGATACTGTTGCATTTCTATCACCTTGAACCAGTTTGACAATTCTCCTCTGACTTCTGGCATCAACAAGGAATTTCTGCCCAGAGAACTGCCACTCACTGGATATTTTTCTCTTTTTCAGGCCACTCTCTATAAACACTAGAGGTGGTTGTGCATGAAAATCCCACTAGATCAGAAGTTTCGTAAAAAATACTCAGACCAGCTTATCTGGCAACAACAATCACACCACGTTCAAATTAAATCACTTTAAAATAAACAGTTCTTTCCCATTCTGATGCTTGATTTATACTTCACTAGATCGTCTTGACCATGTCCACATGACTAAATGCATTGAGCTCTTGCCACGTGATTGGCTGATTAGATATTTGCTTTAACTTGCAGTTGAACAGGTGTACCTAATAAAGTGGCCATGGGGGTTAATTTTTTCCCCCTTAAGTGCTCGCCAAAAAACAGTACGTCCGGTAAAATTGCTGAAATGAAAGTAACCACTAGCAGAGTAAATGTGTCTTTCATGTCTCCATCCTTACTCGTTCAGTGAATTGAGTTTTCTTCCAGGCAAATTTGATTTGTCTTCGGTCCAAAACCTGCTGTAGCTGAGAAAGCAGAAAGTATAGTTTTGAAGGGTCAGAAATATAAGTATGCATTTGAACAATGATATATGAATATATATTTAAGCAATATCGCAGCATCATAGCTGAGCTTATATTCAGCACAACAGCACGACCTTGAGTGTGATATTGCTTTTATACAACAGTTCCACAAGACCGTTCATCATCAACAGATTATGCTTTGCTTGCTTATTTAACCAGTTCTTTTTCTCCACCAAGACATATCCTTTTGTGACTGGCGGAACTAACCAACCACGACTGGAGATTACCTGGTGTACATTATTTTTAAATTCTTTCCAGTTTTAAGTAGCCAAATGGTGGGGGGAATTAAAACCATGGAGGTGTTGGAACGTCCTGCAAATAGACTTTATAAAGTTATAATATATTTCCGCCTATTCCACCTTAGAATATCAGATACGTTAGCTTCCGGGTTTCCGGGGTTGAATAGCAAAGAGCGTTAAAGGGAAAACCAGTGCACTATGCTACTAGTGCACGAGGGTGTACAATCACTTGTTCCACACACCAAGTAGTGACTTGATCAGGGATTTGGGATTCAGTCTTATGTTAGAAGGCAGTTAACTTTGTAGCTTTCCTTATGCATTAATAAAACAATACGGACAGTTCAGATGCCTTTAGGATTGAGTTACAATCAATTATTAAATAGACAAAGTGGTGTTTAAGATGACTTAATGTTATCAGATGTGTTTTTTGCTGAAAGTGCTTCCGTGATTGGTTTCGAGTATGGGTTTTGGCAGGCAGCTGCTCTTGCCAACCAACTTTCAACCATGCTGATGACTAGTCAGAACGAACTGTTGTTTATGCATTTTGACAGGCAGTTTCACAGCAAAATGAAATCCATTTTTGAAAAACAAAAAGAACCTTTTTTTTTCTTTTCAAATGAAGCAAGCAGTATTGCAAGTTGTTAGAGAATATTTTGTTTGCTTTGTTTGAGTCACAAGCAAGAAAAAAGCACAAATGGCACAATATCATTTCAAATTGTTTTGTGCATATTAGTGTGAACACTATAACTAGACCTCAGACGGTATTGTCAATGATATGTTAGTTGAGTTTTAATAGAAAATATATCAATATCATGCTTTGATTGTGTTTGCGCAGTGAGTAACCGCAGCAAATTGGAACAAGATTGAGTCTTGTTGCGCACAGTAGTTTTTAATTTTGTTTTATTTTTGTTTTTTCAATTTGTCAAGAGCTTCCTTCTCTACCAGATTCTGTTTCACCTTGAAAGTTGATGGCAGCACCTTATTGAGGTACAGATACGCGCCATATAACGTTGCGTAACATTATATGTCGCATATCTGTGGTTCCATAAAGTTTAACATTAAACAGTAATAAGCTTAAAAATCTTCAGGGAGCAACAGCGTCTTTCAGAAATATATGTATCTCATGTGTAGCTAAATTGTCTATTGAAATATTAACGAAGAGTGTCATCTACCCCAAATGCACATAAAACGTTATAAGCTTGTTATAGGAGCAAATGGAAAAAGGAGAAGTTAAACAGGTATATTCGGCTACAGTGTAGTGTACAGTGTGTCTCTTAAGGTTAAAAGATACACAACTATAGTTTATTAATGCTGTTTCAGTGGCTTTAATATTCTCCAAAAACCCATTGAATGCATTTAGCTAATTCATGGCAGCCGCTATTTTGCTCAGTTGGTAATTTTGCTTTATGGATCACATGACAAAGGAAGTGATGTAATTGTTTATCCAGATATAATCCAGGTATAATCCACACAATAACTAAACAACCATGGACAAAGACTTTTACAGTACCACTGCTTTTCTGAAAGAGTTCAGTGCTTGGATTTGATTGATGAGCAAGTGGTTTTCAATAACCATATGTTTACACTAACAAACCACAAAGCGACAGTTGATCATTTATTTTCTATGCATGTGCTACAATTTCAGCCACAATGACAGGTGACAAAGTGTGACAATTTAGGTATGATACATTAAGGTGACAAATCTAAATGTCTGAGCTATAGATAATTTATTACATACCCTAGTAGGTACTGTACAACAAATAAACATACAGCAATCAGATATAACATTTAAACCCAAAACTTTGGACCAAAATTCCAATTTTGTCTAAGTTCCCCTTGTGCTACGGAGCAGCTGTGGCCCCTTGAGGCATAACTCCACAAGACCTCTGTGGAGTGGGGTGGGGCCTTTATGCACTGGACATGTTTGTCAGGCGCATTCCATGGATGCTCAATCAGATTGAGATCTGTGGAATTTAGAGACCAGATCAACACCCCTGAACTCTTTGCGCTGCTGGTTGTGATGCACTGGGTGTACTGGTACTGTTCTATCATTGTCAGTATTCACTTTTTTCAGCAAGTGGACTTTTCTGTGTGATCAGACTGGACTGGCTGGCCATAGATGGGCCTGTGGTGCCCCTGATATTGTCACCATTTCACTGGTATATAATTAATAATCAATATTATTCAATTAACCTGGTGGTGGTTAGTGTTACGGCTTTGTAGTTATAGTGTTATACTCTCATCGGTGTATAGTTACTATTCTTTGTTCATCAGGAAAAAAAAAGACAGTGCATGTCCACAAGCAATAACAGCAGCAGTCGTGAACTGGCTAAAAGTGTAAAAACCACAAGTGACTTGTGTGAAGGAGGTTAGTGCAGGCTAGACGCTACTGAATCATTGCTGATTCCTAATTCTAAGTCAGCGATCCCTAAAGGCAAGTCTTTACTCAAAATGTTCCAGAAAAGACCGCAGCTTATTAGAACCATCTTTTCATCTTTTTTTTTTTAAATATGCTTGTGATGAACAAATTAAGAGGACATAAATTAATGAAGGGAAGGTCATGCCCTGAGGGAAGAGACTGTGCGTGTGTGAGAGCAGGATGGATGTTATTTGTCAGGTCTGAAATAGGGAATTTAGGGATCTTCCTGGCTTACGGCTGGCTCTTCTGTCTGCTCCTCCCTGAAGAGTGCAAAGAGGGCCAGGCTGCAGCTCTGGCCATCTGCTCTTCTAGAACTGTGCCAAGGAGGCAACATGTCCGAACCCACCTTATTACAGATATGTGTGTGTATATGTATAAAGTGATGTTTGAACAAATGGTGGTGTTCAGATGTGCATGTGTGGGGGAAAAAAAATAACCCTTTTTTTTTTTTTCCAGATTTGTATATATGTGGGTAACCAGCGTAAATTTTGTGTATGTTCAATATGACCAGGTTTCACTTTTGCAGCAGAAAGCCATTATTATTCATGCGAGAAAGTCATTATTGCACCTGTGTTTGTGCATGTGTGTGAAATTTCTTGCCTGAGCAGTTGGTCCTGTTTTGTTCTGAATTTGCTAAAGAAAATGTGCTACAGTACTTGTTTATCTGGATTTGGTGATCATTTACATTGGCAACAGTTCAATTTATGTAACTTTTATCGTATTGTATCATAAGCAAAAATTGTATAGGCTAAAATTATTAGCTGATTAGTCGCATGCTCTCTGTTTCAGGGTTACATGTTACAGATGATATTGAAGTCAAATACATTATTTGTAATCAATATGTAATGTAAGAGAAATTACAAAAGAGAGAGAGAGATATCAGCCTATCTAAAACCTAAACAAGATCCATTAAACAAGATCCATCGTTAATATCCATTAACGATGTCACCGGGTTTCTCACAATTTACAGTTAACTTTACAGTTATGCCTTGTAGTAGAATAATATAATTCATTAATTATTTCTAGCACATTCTATGGAGACAATGTATCACAGAGGGTGCCTTATACAGACACACTCACACACTCAGACTAACCTGTAGCAGATTTTGCACAAACCCCTATATGGTTTTGAGTTCATGACTCGAACACACAGTTACAGTCAGTAGGCTGTGGGCACATGTCTACTGGCTGCATTCATCAAAACTGAAATCTGAATTACAGTATAAAAGAGAAAGCATAAAAACAACCCTAAACACAAATGAGCAGAGGCTGCTAGTGTGTGTAGTACAGCTTTATCGTATACTGTAAGGAATGCATGAGGAGAACAGAATGAACTGCAGCCTGAAGCCCAGTGGAGCTGTAAGATAAAAAGATCAAAACCCTCTAATTGAAATTTGATTTGTAATTTAAAATTCTATTTATTGACTTTGCCTCAGGGAAGGCCACATGAGTCTTGATATACTGCATTTTTTCTCTATGTATTATAAATCCCTATTTTCTCAGTAGGTTGAGACAGTAAGGAGTAATCAGGTTTTTAGGGCCTCTAAAGTGATAAATAACGATTTGAATAAGCGTTGAAATCCGGTAGAAGTACAGTAATATTTCACTCTTTGGATTCTTTGAGGATAGATATACAATAGATGAGCTGCACTAAAAGTGTTTAGCTAGATGAGGCGGTATCAGGGAGGTTTGTTCTCAGCTACTGACCCAAACCCAGCCTCTGGATACAGGTGTATCCTTAGTGATGGTGTGTCCCCACCAGTTATTTATCCCATGGGGGCCTAGGGTAATTGGCGGGGTACACCATGGACAGGGTGCCGGTAAACCCTGGACAGGGTGCCAATCCATCACAGGGAACAAAAATGCACACTTTTACACACTACGGGCAATTTTGGAACTCCCAATTAGCCTAATGTTTTGGACTGTGGCAGGAAACCATAATACCTGATCTTCAGTGGTGGAAGCTCAGTGGTTAAGGCATTGGAGTTTGGAAGGTCCCAGGTTCAAATCCCACAACCACCAATTGTGGATAAGGGCATCTGCTAAATGTAAATGTAAACTCATTAAGTGGTCAGGAGAACATGCATACACCTTCCATACAGAGGCGGGACTCGAACCCTCAACCATAGTGGTGCTAACCACTATGCCACCATGCCACCTGGTGTAAATCATGTGCCAAGTTAATTGTGCTGTTGGATGGTCCACTATAGCCGACAACAACCCACAGGCATATCTTTAATGATCGAATGAAACTCCATTACTCAACTGAAAAAAAAACCCCTTAAAAGCAATACATAGTACACACAACATAATGAATTGATAATCATTTATATACAAGTAAACTGGTTACAGGATAAGTGGTACACTAGGCTCCACACAAAAGCAGCACCAAGTCCCATCTATGAAGGTTCCACCCTGAAACACATATCACCAAAAGATCTGCTGCAAACATCCCGATGCCAGACACACAGCTCCCCCCAGTAGAACGAGGGGAACCTACACAATATTATGGTAAATGTTTTGCATTTTAATGTTATGGCTAATTGGTGTATGGCAACGCTATTGCCATATTAGCCATATGATCAATACCACTGCCAGATGATGTGAAGTTGATGTATTGAAAATGGGGTAGTGTAAGGGAATGAGTTACTTGACCCAAATGACAAATTGTGATGGCCAGCCACAGACCGGTCAGAGTGCCCTTGCTGTCATGTGTCCGCTTCCTTCTTCCATTGGAAGAATTTAGCCTTGTCTGAAGGTGTCATTTTCTTTTGCATCATATGGATGCCCATTTACAGTACATGATGTTGCTTAGGTGAGGAAATTGGAGGAGATGGCACCGGGATGCACTAGAAAAAACAAGACATGCCCATGGGCTATGTTTGTGCAATGTTCTGCTGGGAAACCTCATGTCCTGGCATTCATTTTGAAATTTCTTTGATGCCTACCACTTACATTGTTGCAGACCAAGTACCTCTTATTTATGGCAACGGTATTCCCTAATGGGAGCAGTGCAAAATATTGTTCAGGAATGGTTTGTAGGACATAACAAAGAGTTCAAGGTGTTGACCTCTAAATCCTCAAGATCTCAATTCAATCAATCATCTGTGAGATGTGCTGGACATACAAATCCAATCCATGGAGGTACCACCTCACAAGTTACAGGACTTAACGGATCTGCTGCTAATATCTTGGCCAAAGATACCACATCAGAGGTCTTGTGGATTCCATGCTGGGTGGGTCAGAGCAACATAACGGGGACCTACAGTACTGTTAAGCAACACAATGTTAAGCAAGAGGATTTAGTATTATGGCTGATTAGTGCAAATCCCTATTGGACTGCATTCCACTTTCATGAATATATTGTTCTTGTGCCAGACTGCAGTGCAATGTATGTCTAATCACAACCCAAAAGGAGGAGGGGAAGGCATGAAAGTATCATTTTTCTCAAAAGTCATTACTGTACATAAAGAACACCATTTATAGGCTTATTGTTTTTTTTTTGTTATTGTTAGTATGTTAGCAAGACATGCATGGTTTAGCTTCAAAACAATTGCATGCTCAAAGTTTTTATTAAAGAGATCAGGTGATGCAAAAGTAAGGCAATGGCTTTGCTTTGCTGTGCTGCCCGGACACAAAGCAAACAAACTCAAAAACAACAGTCACGATCCCAGCGGCAGCATGGCACGCCGGTAGCGGATAGTGTTCCCTTTGCTCAGGATGAATAGAAAGAGGAAGAGAATATGACAGGAGGAGAGATGGATTGGTAAAGCCAGACATGAGAAGATGGAAGAAAGAATATGAGTGTAGGAAATTTACCCTTTAACAAGGACACATAATCATTCGTGCAAAGCACAACTGCTGCTTCTCCCCACAATTCTCATCTCTGCAACAGGGCTGAAGTATGCAGTCGTACGTCTCGGCAGAATGTTAGGATTTACGTTATGTTAGTGTATTGTGTTTACATTTAGGCTGAATACCAACATTTATTTGTCAAATTTAATGCTATTTAAGTGTTTGTCAGATCCTGCTAGTTTGGTTTAATTTCTCTGTTTTTTTCAAATGGCATCAACAAATGCTACTTTTATTAATTGAGAAAGGTCATTCAGGTTGCACATGTTGATAGAGTTTCCATCACAAGTGATGTATTTGTGCCATTGTTGGACCTAATTCTTGAATCCTCTCTGAAAATACAGTTGTCTCCAACCGCGCCACAGAATATTTACGGGGATGAAACCATTGACAAGAGCAATGTGAACAGATGGATGAAGAAGTTTAAGGAATGGGAAACCCGCATTCAAGACAAGCCATGCAGTGGGAGCCCATCAACTGTGACAAAGGGATTGACGAAGGCAATGCTTGTGATGGAGACTATGTTCAATAGTACCTTTTTATAGAGGAGAGTTACTCCACCAACATGTGCAGGTTGAACGACCTCACTCACTCTGTCTCACTTATCGTCTTATACTGCTTTACCCGTGTCATAGGGGGCCCAGGAGACTTAGGGTCTGATGCGGGTACAACCTGGACAGGGTGCCAATCCATTATCGCAGGGCACACACACACACACACTTGCTGATTCACACACTCAGTTAGTCTAATATGCATGTCTTTAGAGTGCCGGAGGAAACCAGAGAACCTTGAGGAAACCCATCAAGCACAGGGAGAACATGCAGATTGCATGCACACAGACCCAAAGTGGGAATCGAACCTGGATCCTTGAGGGGCAAGGCGACTGTGCTAACCACTAAGCCACCATGCTGCCATTTGAATGACCTTTGTTAGTTAATTTAAATAAAAGTTATGCCCACTTTTGCATTACTTTCACAGAAAAAAAATGGAGACAATGATCCCTTTTATAGTGGCCCATAACTGCTCAGACATCTGTTTTAAAGAAGATCTGAATCTTTTCTTAAAACGAATTTGCATAATCTTTCCCCCAAACTATTTTCTGGACCATTTGCGTTCCTAGCTTTTAGCAAGATGACTTCAGAGTAGAAAAAAAGAATTCTGCTCAAATTAAACGGGCCATTGCTTGCCCCGTGTGACACCTCTGGATTTAAAGAATTTCATGGAAACGCTGATTAATTCCTTCAATTCTTTTATTTCATTTTCTTACTGACATTTAATAAATGACCTTAAACAACGTTAGAATGTCAAAGAAGGACCCGGCTTCAGTGAATG
>JAQMYL010000037.1:25638578-25653050 GCA_030014365.1 Clarias pachynema | reverse complement strand
TCATTTTCTTACTGACATTTAATAAATGACCTTAAACAACGTTAGAATGTCAAAGAAGGACCCGGCTTCAGTGAATGGTCAAGTTACAAAAGCTGGACATTGAGTGGTTTTTTTTTTTTTACATAAATAAATATAAAAAATATATAGTCCTGTCTTTTTACTTACGTTTAATATGAATACTTAGTTTACCATAAAAAATACAGACTTGGGTTGGAGAATGGAATGAAAGATAGACACTAATCCTGGTACTGCCAATTAACTGTTGTATACTATGTGAAAAAACTAGATAGTATGTAATATGGATATTGCACAATCATTAATATTTAATTCATGTTAGTGTGAAAAAAAGAGCTCTACTGGAGTCGACACAAAAGCATGTGTACAATCGGTTTCTGATTGTCAGCAGTAAAGAATATATCACCGACCTTAGAGGTTCTACGGCAGCAATGACAGATGACAGTGATAGTGATCAGTGATTGCTAGACCGCTGATCAGAGGAGAAGTGAAAGAGCACAGGCTAGAGTGTCTTACGATGTATGTATGTGTGTGTTTGCGATACAGCAGGGGCCGTGATTCAGCAGCTCTCCTGCTGGCAGCGCTGACAGTGAGCGCTCTTTCCTCTCCCAGCTTTATCTCTCCATCTCTGATTGATTTGGGCCCGTCGATGCTCTCAGGTCTTGGCTCCAGTCGGCTCCTGATTGAGATTCGCTGCTATAGGGAGGAGACGATTGGATCGGACGGCTGAAAACACACACCACAAGAGCGGTTAGAAAGAAAATGAGGAGGGAAATGCATGGCACAGGAGATGGGTAACTAGAGAGAAATCAGATCGAGAGCCAAGACTTGATTTCGTCCGAGGTTTGGGAAAAGTGTTGCTCCTTACTGTAGAAGTCACAGAATAGAAGCTGGAGATGTGGGTGAAGACACAAGCGAGGAATGAACCAAGGCTTGGAGAGCACTTAAGGCAGATGAATCTGGGCACAAAAATTGCTCTAAGATGGAAAGTTGGGCTGACACACACACATACAGTACATGTACACACACACACACACACACACACTCATAATGGCAGGTTCATAAATTCATTTTGTTTCAAGAGGGCATTCAATGAGCTCAGGAGTGCAGTGAGCACCATCTAAAGATGACCCATAGTGGTTCTGGTACAGTATGTTTAAAATCACATCTCTCACTCTCTCTCTCTCTTTCTCCACATATTCCAAACCCATCCTAGCTGTTTCTTTCACACTGTTCCTGTTTCTATTCTTGGTATATGAAGCTGTGTCACATGCATATTATCTACACATGGACAGAACAGAGCTGAGAGCTAATATAATTATTAGCCTTGGAGAAAGGAATGAGATTTGAGTCACCACCCAAGAACTGCAGAAAGACGTGTGTGCATGTGTGTGTGTGTGTGTGGTAGAAATGTAACGATGAAACACAATAATGCAGTCGATATCTGTGTCTATTCAGATTTATACTCAAACTAACAAATAATAATAATAATAATAATAATAATAAAAGCTGACAAAAAGTTTGAATGCATTTTTGTAAAGAAATACATATTCTATGTAATAATAATAATAATAATAATAATAATTAAAATAATAATAATCTTTAATATAAATAATGCACAGAAAATTATGTCTTATATGAATTAATATTAAAATATTAATAGGTTTATTAAATTTTATACTTATTCTCAAAATGAAAGTAACAAGAAATTTTAATGACTTTAACTGAGTTTTTTTTTTTTTAATGTTTGTATTTTATTTCTTTAATTAAAATATATTTTTTGTTTGTTTTTCTTTAAAGTAAGTGAAATTCTAAAAGAATTTAGTAGCATCAGTTTGTTAGAAGGTACGTACAGTACCAGTCAAAAGTCTGGACACAAGCATGTATTTTTTACATTCCAAAAACATTACTTGATTTTTTTTTTTTTAAATGTATAAAATAACATAGTGGCATAATATAATTAACTAACAACAAAGGTCAGTTGTTAATGCAAGAACATTATTGTCAAGACCACGAAGACCATCCCAGGAAAGCAAGACCAAAACGTACCTCTGCGGCGGAGAAGTTCATTTAGAGTCACCAGGCTCAAAAATCACCAATTAACAAACAGCACTTCAGATTAGAGACGTTATGAAGAATTTACAGAGCATATGTACAGTAGCAGATACATCTCAATATCAGCTGTTCAAAGGATATCATTGCATATTTTGCACGCCTTCAGCATTGTTTTAAAAATGTAGAGAGAAAGAAAATCATGGAAATAGAAAACCATTGCGTTTTGTATAGCATACTGTTATATTGTATACATGTTCCCCGGAACGTTATACCCAGGTCCTAACCTACATTCAATCTTCACTCAATTCTTCCTTTTTTCTCCGCTTCTTTCATATATTTTACCCCTTTTCTAAAGCATGCCCTCTCATGGTCCCTGCAAAAGGATTGCTAATAAAAGAGCACACTTGAGCACATGCAGCCCTCTCAAGCGAGCGCCATCAAAAGGCATTGAAAAGTCACTCATCAGGGGAGCTGCCCTCAGCCACTGGGTACACGCAGGCACAGAATAAACAGGAAATGAGTTTAACACACACGCGATAAAACAACACAAACTGTAAAGAGCAGTTAGAATTTGATGGCTAACACTAGATGAGGTCTACTAGATATGATTATGTATTTTTTCATGTAGCAGCTCCTATAAATAAGTCGTGAAAACCTATTGAATTTGTTACATTTGAAAACACTTTTTTTACATAAATAAAATTTGCTAAAAATCCCATATTTGCAAACGTTGATCAGGATAAATTATTATGCAGCAGGGCCATTTAAGTCAAAGACCTTAACCACTGGAGATGAGATCTGCATTAGCTGCAGTAAAACATCTGAATGGTGACAATGTTTTAAAGAAGGCTGTACATGCGTGAATGACGATCCCGGTTGAGGTCGCTCAGAGCCCACTGCAGTCGTTCCAATGAACATTCAGCGACCTGCTCCTTGAAAATCGATAGATAACTTGTTGTCAACTAGACAAAAAGACGCATCTGTTTGAGGGAACTGTAAACACATTTATTTACCAGCAAGCCATTTTCTGGGAGTTCCTGGGAGGCCAGTGTTTCAGACATAAAGCAAGTAGTCCAATCATGGCTCCAGCGTTCTGAGTAAACCTTCTACTCTCATAACTGTGTCATCTTATTCTGCACAATTGAAAGTCCCGGAACACCCCTTGGATTAAAGCCTATTCCTTATTTTGTGATGTATAACTATCCTTTAGACTAATAGGTATTATTTAGATCTAAAGACATTATAATCAGTAAAGCAGTTTTTTTTTATCATTAACCTTTAATTAGTTTGTTTTTTACATTTTAGAATTTGTCAGTTATTTTGGAATATTTTCATAAGTATAGTCTGTGATGTGACCCAGTGACCCTGTGCTCTGACCACAGCTTCCTAACATATCATTTAAATTTGCTAAAAAGTCTTTTCCCATATTTACCTATTTATTTACACAACTAACATAGTTTTCTTTCAGAACATCACACTACATTTATTTTACTCCTTCTCCAAATGTACTGTTTCAGTGTCTATGTAAAAGAGCTACCGCTGAGCCACGCCCCCTCCAGAGAACAGCAAAACTGAGCAACAAGCTGGTGGAAGCTCTCTGTCATATGAGGTCACATTAGTGGAAAAGTCTTATTATTTTGTTTAAGCCCTGGGCAACATATAAATGAAAAAAGGAGCGGGCAACATATAAATGAAAAAAGGAGCAAAAAATAGGCAATGTGTTTTTCTCATGTGTTTTGTTTGTACACACATCAGAGACCCATCTGAATGTCTGAATGAATGACCCATCTGAATGAATAAAAAGTGAATTTGAATAATAGGTCTCCTTTAAAATGTATTAAAAATGTAAGCCTCCTGGCATTTGTTGAATACCTTAAATAAACAATTAATGCAAACGAATATATATTAGTCTCCATTCGTCACCCTCTAACAATAAAGGGCTTAAGATGAGACCCCATGTGAAAGAAAATCCTTCCAAAGCTGTTCTAATGGAGTGTTTTGTCCAAGAGCAAAGCACTAAAAATTACTGTAATTACACTTATCCTTTCTTGAAGGATTTATGGCATTCTTGCGCTCAAAGCACCTCAACAGAAGATGAGGTGCTTTCATGTTTCTTTCACCACAAAAAGTAGTCGTGAAAGAACGATTTATACAGATTAAGAAATCATAAAAGCACTTTCCAAAAAAAGTCGAATGTCCATTGATTGAGGGCATCAAAGTCACTTTAAGTTTCTTCTTTTTTATTATTATTCTTCCTCCTGTGTAGTGCAGTGTGTTGAAATTCCTGTCCGTGGTAATTGCACAAATGCTACAGATGTGGTACGTACAGTAGTGATTACCATAAACTGTATCTATCACATCTGTAGTGGGAAAAACAAGCAAAAAAACCCCCATATGTTTAGATTTTGCTGTTGTTGTGGTTTTTATTTTCAGCTGTAGAGTTGAGCCTAAAAAGCACGGCTGATTCAGTGTGTCAGCATGCATTGGTCTCATATGATGTCATTCCATTTGGACAGTGACAAATAAAGACTTCTTTTTCTTCTGAATCGAATTTCCTTAGAATAGCCTGGAATAAAGGCACACCTCCTGTTCCCTATGGCAATCCATACTCTGATCATTCTAGGTCTTCAAAGCTTTCAATCTAGCAGATTTACAATAGGAAAAGCAGGTCACGGAATTGAAGCACACTTCTCCCATACAGGTGCAAAAAAAAAATCCAAGACACATGAGATACCCACATTCCACGTAGGATGCTGCTGTGTTCACTGTGTTTGCTTATGTCCACTTCTTTTGTTCTCAACTGAAGTTCTTTAACTGTGATAGAAACTTATGGTACTATAGGAATGTGTGCAACAGACAACATACGGTACCTACATCTGCTTTAATACACTGCTGCAGTCAGCTACTTATGTAAAATTAGAACTGGTACAGTGAGAGCTTGATGTTGCAGTGCAAACTGAAGTGTTTGCATTGTTTAAGAGGTTTCTCCTAATCTCCAACAATTGTTACGGTTAGAAAGGTTTTATGCGCAGCAAAGCTCGACACTTTTTTTTTTTTTTTGCCTTGATTTATCTGCCGATTTATCCCTCGTGACAAAATAGTGAGAGGTGCAGTTATAGCATTTTGCAAAATCACATTAAAATTCACACTTAATTAACCAAAACAAATTTGGCATAATATTGTGGCATATGTGCTTTTTACCACCCTTGTGACTCAAAGAAATCGTGCACAAAGTACTCTCTACCATTTCACAACACTTTTTGCTTCAATGGAAAAAAGAAACAAACATTTTTCTCAAAACCGCAGAAAAGGAGTTATCTCATTTTGCTGTCAAACTGTTCAGATATTATCACCATGCTGCTATTCTCTGAGCCTAGCAGTTGTACATGTTGTGCTGGTATGAGTGCATCAGGTGTGGAAGTGTTACTGTGTTGGAAGGCAATCACAGTGCAATACTTTAAAAACTGTGATGAATGGATAAACAACAGACAAGATAAAGTCAAGAATGAAAACTCTGACTCCTACAACACAGATGAATAGGGGAACGGTAAAACATACAGTAGATTACTTACAAATTCCGGCCAGCATTGCTGTGCATAACAATTGCTGTGCTGATAATGATCTACAAACCAAATAATATCTATCCTGTAGTCGTCCAGTGATGGTCTCATTTTATTAAAAGACACTGTTAACTGAACCTGACAAATTGTCTAAAGCATCAGATGGCCAGTAATTTGAAACCTGCAGCAGAATAATATGAGAGGGATAGTTAAAGTGGTCATTGATTGTATGTATATTAGGTACACTGATCTACTAACTAATAAACTGGTGACAAATAAACTGCAGTGCTGTTCCTGGAATCTCTACAGAGAGCTCTATCGATTTCCTGCTTCCCAAAATGGCTTGTTTGCAGCACACAGCAAGAGCAGTGAATGTATAGTAAAGCCGCACTCTAGAATGGGGTCATCAACTGGCAGAGCATGGTCCAGATGGCAACCCGGCAAAAGATTTCAAAGCAAGCACTTAAAAAATTATATTGTAGCAAAGCTAATATAAATGTATGGGGCAAAGAAAAGTTTCATGTCCAGTAACTCCAGTTTTTTAAGTATTTTATTCATTTTATTCATGGTTTTGGAGCAAATTGTCAATTGGAAACCTGTTGTAGATAAGACGTTCCAAAAAGTGGTAGAGAGGTCAGAAAAGTTTATGTATTTTTTGATATGCATTACCTACAGTAATTATGAGGACAGTTGATGTGACTTGCTTTAAAAAAAAGTCTAGGTGAAGAATTATGCATTTAAAGTTTAAAATAGGCTGACCTGATGACATAGTGGTTACCAAGGCCTCACACATCCAGGATCAAGGATCAAAACCTACCATTGGGTCTCTGTGTGTGGAGTATACATGTTCGCCGTGTGCATTGTTACTCTGGCACTCCAGTTTCCTCCTACAGTCCAAAAACATGCAGAGTTAGCTAATTGGCATGTCCAGATTGCCTGTATTGAGTGTGTTTGTGTCGTGCATGGGAATGGCTCCCTGTCTAGTGTGTACCCCGCCTCGTGCTGCAAGTTAGGGATAGCTTCCAGGCCTCCTGCAACCCTGTATAGCATAAGTTGTATACAGAATGAGCAAGTGAGTAAGAGTTTAAAATAGATTCAAGTAAAATATAAGGAACTTTAACTTTAATATAAGCAGTCATATTAGAAGCTTACAGTATGAGACAAAGAAAAGCCATGTTCATTAATACACTAGTTGCTTATGGAGATTTCTGTGAGACATACAGTAGACCACATTTATTCATTCATCCACACTAGCTGCCTTATCCTAGTCAGAGTCATGGTGGTTTAAATGACCAGCTGCAATCAACATTGGCACCATGGTGGCTTAGTGGTTAGCACTGTCGCCTTACACCACCAGGGTCAGGGTTTGATTCCCGCCCTTTGTCTGTGTGCGTGGAATTTGCTTGTTCTCCCTGTGCTTGGTTGGTTTCCTCCCACAGTCCAAAAATGTGCAGGTTAGGCATTCCCAAATCGCCCATAGAGTGTGAATCAGGCGTCGAGCTGTGAACTATGAGTTACACAGAAACTATGGATATACAGTATCTCCAGAAAAGGAGTATCTGTGATCTGATTTTAAAAAAAATAGATGAAGATTTTCTTCAGTAGTGAGCTTGAGTGGGATTTTTATTGCAAAACATAATCACTATGAAATGTCTTATTTATAGCCATAAAAAGTTGTTAATTATTAAGTATTAAAAGTTCTTCAGGTACAAGAAATTCTGTGCAACTGGACCTTTACAGATTTTAGTCGACTGTCTTTGCTCTTGATGGTTAGTTGACAAGAGGATTAGACTTGAGACCAATCCTGATTGATTTCAACCAGACAATAAATGCATTTTTCTTTTTTTTTATGCAAAGCACAACTCTTTGAGTTCTGCTTTCAAACTAAAATTAGAAAATACACGACTCGGATGTAAAGCATGATTTATGATTTGCCTCTGCATGTTTGTTTTTTTTTGCACATCACTGCAGCTTTATGAGTTGCCGGCGAACAAGCAAAAGCATGCGAGATGGACAGATTGACAGATGGAGAGGGAGGAAAGGTGCAAATTAAAAGAAGGATAGAGGAACAGAAAATAGAGAGAGATACCCTTATTACCCTTCCTACAGGGTGCCTGCCATCACCTTCGCAACAGGACACCTGAACACACACTAATTACAAGCCAAGCTCAAACAGGCACATCACAGCGGCGGCGCAGGGTTTTTCTGTTTGCACTCTCTCACTCTCTCATACTCATAAGCCTTCATCATGCTGAATAACTGAGTCTATGACCCAGTAAATCCACATATTCATGTGGGATCTCACACTCCTTGTGCTTCTACAGCACTGTGAGACTAATTATAGATATAGAATCCGGGCAGCAAAAGCTGCACAATGCTGTGATTTCTGGTTCCCTTTTTCATCATCCTCTACAGAATTCTCCTGAATACCAACCACACACATGTCTCAATTACAGTCACAACCACTGTCTCAAAGCCTTAGATCCAGAAACAAGCATGGCCATCAGGGTACAGTGACATATTATACAGTAAGTCACTGTGTTGAAAATGAGGAAGCCACTGTTTGGATTTTTTGCCAAATAACCAAGAAAACAGGAGAGAATTTTAACCATTTTTGAAAAAAACATGTCATCCGTGACATGAATGCTCCACCTTTCTCATTATACCGTAATATGTGTGTGTGTGTGTGTATATATATATATACTTATTTATTACTCATTTATTATTATTATTATTATTATTATTATTATAACTTATTAACTTATTTAATAAATATTTTTAAAAATCTGCCAGGAATTTCTTGAGATGTTTAAAAAAGTTTAAAGAGCTGTTCTCGATGTACAAGGGCTGGTCATCGGTATTGGCAAATTCCTTCCGTGCTATTCAGGACAGCTCCGATTTACTTGTGTGCCATCTTTGCACACATTGTCAGAACATTTGCTTGAGGATACATAATTGTTCACTGTACTGTAGAACAGATGGATGTCCTATTTTTATTTTATTTTTTTTTCACACAAGATGGTGGTATACTGTCCCGAAATATACTGTATAACAGCCTACACTGCACATACTGTACACTACCTCTTAGGTCTGGTACTATAGGTTATCTATGCTGAATCCAAGTGGGAAAAACTCCAACCATGGAGGTTCAGGGTAACAATGCTAACCGCTAAGCCCACATCTCACCAATATACAGTATGAGCTGATCCCAATTAAATCTTGTTTAATTCTATAACATACTGTGTGCTACCATGTTATCCATGTCAGAGTATAAGTAAGCAATCAACTAATATTAGACCAGCGGATAATGAAAATTACTACATCCTGCTTACATCAGCTTGAAATAATAAGGGGATACTTTTTATCAATAGCTGTGCGCCACTTCCTGCTACTATCATTATTATGCAGTTGTCATGTCACTTTTGCATCCTACTGTATGCCTTTCTATTAATGGTGGCCTTTAGATTTCCACCACTCCTAGAACTTTCTTATTATCTTTCTTTGGTTGCAATGGCACTAAATTGACTGCTGGAGAGCAAATCACATTAAGCATTTTGGGACCACCTGATTTCCACTCATAACCAAAGAATTGACTGGGTGATTTTTGTCTGAGACAATAAAACTAGGCCCCAAAATTGATAAAATAGAGTCAGTCATCTCCTGCTTGTGTGTGAATGAGGGACTTCCTTCTAAAATCCTCTGATGCTCAGCCTCAGCCTTATGGTCATCACTTTATTCAAGAAGAACCTCTAAAGCCACACCTTTTAGACTTTACACCAACCACAACTGTCTGTGACTGAAGGATCCCTCTTATTTTCCACTGTGGGAGCATTTCCTCAATGTTAATGCTGGTCATCCAGTTTCATGTGGGGTTACAACTTAATTTTTCTCCTTTTTGAAACCTAACTGCTTAAAGCAAGTCATGTTCTAACTTCCTCTATTCCTAAAACATCAGAAGCACTATTTTCACACGCAGAATTAACCAGAATAACACCTTCACTTAAGGAACACTTAGGGTTTAAAACAGCTTTCCACCGTCAACAATTTCCTCTAGCTTTGCCACTCAACAATCGGTAGGTTCCACTTACCGCAGCAAATTGACTATCTTCCACAATTAACAAAACTCTGTAAGCTGTAAGAAGCAAGAAAAACAAGTCCAATAAACGTTAAGCAAATAATAGTTCTACTGTGAGTAAAGAACAAACTTCCCATGAATATAAAACTACCCAAAACCTTCCTATTAGTAATGCACCACAAATTGTGTGCTTGTGACCCAAATTATGTGCTTGTGACCCAACGTCTCAGTTAGTTAAAATCATGGCACAGAAAAAAAATATGCTAAGAACAAACATTAAATATATAGGATCTGAAAAGAAACAAGACTAAGACACTTTTTTTTTTTTTTTTTTGCTGAAGTTATCCTTTAAAAAAAGTTGAAGCTAAGGTCTAGGTGTCTATATAAGCTAAACTAAATAAGGTTGACTAAAACATTATGATATGAATTATAGAAACTGAAAAGAAGCACATACAAAGCAGTTAGAATCTTATGGTTCCTTATACCTGAAAAATCCTGGAGGTTCAGTACCTTAGTTATCCCATATTTTTGCACTGTGGAAGGAAACCCACCCAGCACAGGGAGAACATGAAAACTCCATGCACATTGCACATTGCATGCACAAGAACCTGGACACTGGAGGTGCAAGGCAATAGTGCTAACCACCAAGCCACCATGTCGCCTTAAATTTTATTAACTATACATTATAAATATAAATTACATATTTTGTTCATGTATAGTGGTAATTTGTTGTCTTAGCAAGTCAGCTAGCTAGTTTTGTTAATTTATGTTGTTAATGTATGTTGTATGTAGCACCTTGGTCTTGGTCTTGGAGGAACGCTGTTTTGTTTCACTGCATACTGAACTGTATACGGTTAAAATGACAAAAAAAAATGGCTTGACTTGACTACAAGCCAAGAAAATGTTAAAATATACAGTTGGTATCAATATTAAATGACATCTTTCCAGCTAGATCATACTTGCATGTGTCCTGCTTCATACTAACTTATCCAATGACCTTTTTTTCCCCCCAAAGTGTAACATTCCCAAACAGTACAAAACAGATAAAATGGTAAGATGATGATGATGATGTGTGTGTGTGATACTGTACCTTCTTGTTTAGAGCTTCTTGATTAGCAATGGTTTCATCGGTTAAATCCATATAATTATACTGATATTTGGAGCATGAACACTTACACATGATCATATTGCAATACAGAGAGTCAATGTCAGACAAAGTTGAAGATAAAATAGCTAAATAACCATACAGTATGTACAAATAAAGAAAAATACTGTAAGCTCATTAAGTCTTTTAGTGTTTTTAATAACATTCTTTTTTCCCCACATTCGAAGATTTTATTTGACTGCCTTAAGCTTTTATTACAGAACATGAGAAAATGATTCCTCATAGTCCAAGAACCACTCTTTTACAACCTGATACTTGGAATATGCCCATGCCTTCAGGAAGAAAAAAATTCCATTGTTGTGATACTCATGGTCATTCAGTACATTTAGGTCATCAGCTGACTTCATTTTATTGCCACATAATGTTGCTGAGCCTAGACCTAACCAACTGAAGCAACCCCAGATCCATAACACTGCCTCCAGAGGCTTGTACAGATGGGTGTATCACTTCATGTGCTTACCCTGATGCACCCTTCACTCATGGATTGAGTCAATTTGACAACATGACCTTTTTCCATTACTCCAAAGTCCAATGTGTATGCTTCCTACAGTAGCAAATCTCTGATCATGGTCATCCATGTTTTTTTCAGACATCCATTACACTTTAAGTCAAGTCAAGTCAAGCTAACTAGGATTGCCAACCTGAACTGATTAAGTCTATTAAACACTTCTTAGGACATGGAAGATTTTTTTGGCACAGTTACATAAAATTAGCTTACAATAGTAAGAGATCTAATAAAAAAGCAAGAAAATGTAAATAAATTACAAGACCAAACGCCAGACTAGCTCACGTAATTGAGTCACAGAGCAACACCAAGTTGCGGATTGATTTGAGATAGACCTTCAGTGCCAATGATAATGATGCAAAGTTAACCAGATGAGACACAGAAGACAGATAATGTTTTTTTTTTTGAGACTCTGTTCAATATATATTGAGTCAAGCACCACCAAGAAGTCCTAACTTGTGCTGGCACTGTGGCAGTTGAGAGTATTAAAATAGGCATAAATCATTTTTGTGATTTATGAGTTCTCCAATGGTCTTACTTTTATTACACAAGGCTTTTTAGGTGTAATGCATTTATGATGGCTGCATGTATTGTGTGATAGATTGCTGTTAAACATCACATACCTGGAGGTAATGTCGGTACCACATTCACCCATGTCATGAATGATTAACCTGACAATAAGGAATATGTGAAATATAATTTCTATGACTATGCAACTGGATATTAGTGATTGCAGTTCTACATTCTGTTATGTAGACATCTCTTGCACACTTTCTTTAAAAAATTCAATAATATTACATTTTCACCTCTGCCAAATTCAGTCAAGATATTGGAATTCTTTCATGCCCTTAAATCGTACTTTATCCAGCTTCGTCTAAGCTTTTCTTCATCTTCATCAAGGGTAAATTGATCATTGACAATAATTTCAAACAAATTTCACAAATCCTAAACAGAAATCCTGCCACTATCTAACTGTCCTTGTGTTGGAGCCTAAATAGAGTAAAATGGAAAGCTAGTACACTATGTATGGTATACAATCAGTTGTATAACAAAGTGAATTAGAAGCAATTACTCTGGATACAAAGAGTTGTTTAAGATGACATAATGTTATCGGATGTGTTTTTTTCTTGATGAAAGTGCTTCCGTGACCGGTTTTGCATGTGGGTTTGGGCATGGCATCTGATAAGCAACATGCCTTTTTCCGTCCAGAAGTGGGTGGGACTATAAGAGGACAGACGGCATGACTCACTCATCATCTATACCGTTTAATCGTGTATTCAGGGTTGCGGAGGATCTGGATTCTATCCCAGGCGGCGGGGTACAACCTAGACAGGGGGCTAATCCATTGCAGGGGCAATTTTGGGAACGCTAATTAGTCTAATCTGCATGTCTTTGGACTGTGGGAGGAAACCGGAGTACCCAGAGGAAACTCATCAAGCACGGGAAGAACACAGACTCGAGGCAGGACTTGAACCCAGACCTTGGATGTACAAGGTGACAGTGCTAACCAATACGCCACTGTGTCGCACCAATTCAATTCAATACACTTTTATTTATATAGCACTTTTAACAATGGTCATTGTCGCAAAGCAGATTTACGGAATCACAAATATAAGATCCAGAGACTGTAATCTAATTGGGCGCATACAGTACATTCTAAATAGCCACCTACAGTAAATAAGAGCTGGAATAGAGTTTGTCCTATTTTAGTGTTCTGCCCGTCAGCTATAAGCCTGTAAACACCGGAGGAGTCGTGTCTGTTATGAAGAGCTATTTTAATCAACTCGGTAGTAAACATGGCCTAATTGTTCTTCTTGGAAACCTTTAAGATCAGGAAGGAGTATTATTATTGAACTTTATTCATGTTCTCTCCAGGATTTGAAACTTTTAGCATGAGGATGCAATAGTACTATAAAGCTGGAGGATATACTAATGATAATTTAGTTGTTCTAGTTAGCATTGTGGTAGAATGGTGGCTTAATGTTCAGCACGGTCGCATCACATTTTCGGGGATGTGGGCTCAAATCTCTTCTCTGGTCTGTATTTGTGGAGTTTGAAAACCATGCAGTGAAGGTCGATTGGTTTTCCCAAAGTATTTGGGCTTGTGTCATGTCATGGGTTGTACCTCACCTTATGCCCTAAGTTGCCTGGGATAGGCTCCTGTGACCCTGTGACCCTATGTAGACAAATGGTAGATGCTGTGGTTGGATAGATGGATGGATGGATGGATGGATAGTTATCATTATTATTTAAATATTGCAATAGTCTGTTGCTTAAGAAGAGTATTTGGCAGCTTAACAATAAAATAAAGAAACGATTTTGGCAAATGAGATAAATTCCCATTAACTGAGTGTGAAGCACAAATCTAAAGAACACTAAGCGGGTCTTGTTTGATGGATTATATTTTTTGCGCTGAGTAGAAAATTAGTTAAATGTGCCCTTTTTGTTGAACTTTTTGTTTAAGACAGTTACATGACTTTCTTTTAGCATCCACTTCTGCCTGTTCCTCTGACCTGTGCTAAAAAGACACAAAGAAAATGTCTCCTGTTCTTGTCATTAGTAACAAAGTGAGGTCTGTGTTGGACAGTCACCTTTAATCTTTTAAACCAGAAGCCTTTCTCTGCATTATATTCTTGCATTCACTTACACATCCTCCTGCACTCCTACTAGAGAGTCATTCACATTAATGAAGCCTGGATGATTCATATAATTAAAGGGTTTGAGTAGAAAAGGACAGAAGCTAAAAAAGGCAATGTTCGAAAGCTCAAAGAGAAGAGCTGCTCTTTGTGTTAATGACAGGAAATAATGGAAATAAAATTTTTGTTTGTTTCATATCACTCATTTTTTTCTTTCTCGCTTTATTTCTCCATAAATATCACTTTTCTTTTTCCCTTTTGTCTTTTTCTCTGATCCCACCGATCTAGTAGTGTCAAGAATTATGCCTGAACAAGAATTTCTTCTTCTTCTTCTTCTTTGTCTTTCGGCTGTTCCCTTTCAGGGGTCGCCACAGTGAATCATCGGCCTCCATCTAACCCTATCCTCTGCATCCTCTTCTCGCACACCAACTAACTTCATGTCCTCTCTCACTGCATCCATA
>JAQMYL010000037.1:25590199-25606663 GCA_030014365.1 Clarias pachynema | reverse complement strand
AGGATAAACGCACACTACATCACAAAACACACGCCTTCTCGCTCTCCTCCTTTTCACTCTGTGTGTGTGTGTGTGTGCGTGTATAAACAGAGCAATTTTGTTTGAGTAGAATTTATCAGTGTCCATTCCATACAGCTCTTTATGTGCACATTGTATAAGAAGTGCCAATTTTCTATTGTTTACTATCTGAATTAAAACTACATCTTGTGATAAACTAAAAAACAAATAAAAATTGCATCCTGTGATAAATAAAAAACCCAATAATTAAAAAAGGAGGTGGGACAGGGGTGGCCTGGTTGGTAAGATGTTGGACTGCTGATCAAGGAGTCCCCAGTTGGGTCATGGTCAAGGTCCTTCAACATATACTGCACAGATACAATCGGGCATCAAGTTGGCAACCCGGCACCATAAGAAACTGCCAGGCGTAGGGATTGCCCGATGTACCTAGGCACATGAATTTTGAAAAAGAAAAAGAAAAATTTTAAGAAGACTCAATATATATGCAAAATTAGATCCAAATTTCATTGGTTTAATTTCATGCTATCAAATATAAGGTTCTGTAAAACATAACTCAGTTATAAAGATACACTTTCCAAGTGAAGGTACAATTTATGCATTCTTTATGGATCTAGGATTTGTACCATGTTATATGGGAAATCATCTTTTTCACAAGTACGATTATTTTTTATAATAGAATTTGTTATAATAGATTTAATGGGTCTTGGATTGATAAAAAGATAATGTATTCTACTAACACTCTATACAGCAGGACATGCATTAGGCCAATAACAGTGGTCTAATGGTTTAACATATTGGTAAATTTTCATTTGGATGGTGCATTTAGCTTATTATTCCTTTCCAGTATACCATCATATCTCATCAAAGTGTAATGACTTTTCCTCAGAAATAGCTTTCCAAAGTTGATATTCTTCTATTTGATTAATAAATTGATTCTCCATTTAGCTTGCAGGAGAATAGGCCTGCTGTTGGTTTTCTGATGCTTTTTTCCCCGCTTTATTTAGTTTAGACAGAACCATCAAAATCGATGCAAATGACCTTAAATGAAGGCCGACTGCATGGCGACACAACTATATGATGAGAAAGCATTTGGGAAGGAGTGATCCAGGAGAAATGTTTCTATATAAGAATGAAGGGACCATTGCCAATGGAGCTATGGGATCTGAGGACAATCATGAAGCGTGATGAGTCTCATCATTTACATACAAATGAAAGAAAGAACACCTTAAAAGCAAGTATCTTCTAAGAAAGAAAGAAAAAAGAGAAGGATTTCAAAACCAAGACAAAACCACATTTCTTTTTCTGCTCGGTGCAGCTCATTATTCTTAAACTTGAATTCTTAAACCATTATCCTTAAACCCCTTACACTGAGGAGGGAAAAAAACAAGCTATAAATTAACTGTTTATCTTTACTAGTTGTAAGCAGCCAAGTGGTCAGTGAATCAACATTGAAATAGCCTATATGCGAATAATTAATTTCAATTTTAAAGTCTTGAACAGAATAAGACCAGACCGTGGACAGATTAAGACCATGAAAAGATTGATACCAAAAGTCATTTGTTTTTTTAGTGATAGCCAGAGAATAAATAAAATGTCTTTCAGAATTAAATAAATATATGCATATTTGTCAGGGTTAACCCCTAGAGGGCGCCTTGCGCTCAGAGACTTGTTTTGTGTTTTTTGTTTACTGGACTGCATTACCCAGAATGCACCTCGGTCAGGTGATGGGAGCGCTCACCTGAACCGAGGTGACTCATTAGTTTGATTATAAATAGCCTGTTTCACATAAGTTCTGTTGGGTTGTCTTGCGTTGGTTCTATAAAGTGGGCATTTGTTTTGTGGAGCTGTTAAGTTTACATCTGTTTTGGTTAAGTCTGTGTTGTTAGTTTGTCTTCTTGTCTGTGTGTCTCCTTGTCTATATCTCCCCCGGTCGTTGTGTCTCCCGGCCAGGGTGTCTCCCAGCGCTGCGTGTATCCTAGTCTGTTTAGTTCTTAGTCTGTTTAGTTCTTAGTCTGTTTAGCTACTAACCATTTAACTACTAACCTGCTTAGATCTTAGTCTGTTTAGTCGCCTAGTCTGTTTTGATACCTGTCTGTTGTCCTAGTCTGTTATGAATGTTCTGTTTGAAACACGCTCCAGCAAACTTCCTTTGTTCATTTTTTTGTTTTTTTTTAATAAAAAGACTTTCACTCGCTCACCTCTGCATCTATGCCTCACCCACAATCCCATAGCCACAACACACTAGCATGACATTCACTATATGTTAAAAATTATTTGACCAAACTTGCAATGACATTGTATCAAAATATATATACTTCAATATGGTGTTGGTCTCCATTTTGGTTGGTCTCAGTGGAGTTGACGTCAAAGGGCTCTGTGCGGGCCGGTCAAGTTCTTCCATACCGAACTCATCAAATGATGCCTTTATACCGTAGTTCTTGCTTTGTGCACTGGGACACAGTCATTTTGGAATAGAAAAGGGCCTTTCCCAAACTGTTGCAACAAAGTTAAAAGCATAGCATTGTCCAAGATGTCTTAATATGCTGAATAATTAGGATTGGCCTTCACTGGGGATAAGGGGACCTGATTGAAAAAAAACTGAATTCAATAATTAACTGTTTTGGCCAAATAATTTTGTCCATATAGAGTATATACCAGGATTTATGCCAATAGACACTGAGAGAATAATTGAGGAGCAAAATACTGAGCTTGGCGTGATGAACAGGATAAAGAACTGGAGAAAGGAACTACTATAGCTTGATTTCAAAAGGTGTGACCTGTTGGCCAAGTGGAAAGTTAAAGCAAAAATGCAGATAAAACCTGAGATGTGATGTTAGAAGTCAGAGATTAAAAAGCTGGTAAATCAGATATAAGCAACAGAGGAGAAGCTTAGAGAAGGCTGCAGAAGGATCAAGTAAGAACATGTGGCAAAGTATAACTATATCTATAATCAATAGAATCTTCCTTCTGTACTGAAGACTAGAAGAAAGATTCTCAGTGAATATTCCAGGTGGTTTTAGAAAGCAAAAGCAAATGTCAGGGATCCTGTGGGTACATGAGCCATACAGTAGAGTTGTGGGTTGGTGGAGGGTTAAAATTGTCTGGGTTAAACAGGAACGGTGCTGGCTGACGGGTGAAGGTGATGAATGAGGAGTTTGACACAAGGGAATTTAGAGGTGGCGATGATTAGGTGGGCTTGTCAGAAAACGCTACAATCAGTTGTCAACTGTCAGCATTTAAAAGCCTCCCACCATTAATTTTCCCCATCTTCTTCCCATATGTGCAATGAACAGGTAATTAAATGGAACTTTCAGCACCTGATGATAGAACGCCACATTTTTGACATACAGGCTCTGTCTGACCTGTCTGGGCCTACCCCCCCCTCTCGCCGACCTCCTCTTGATGCCTCTGGTGACAAATCAGTGGCAGGCTGAACACCTTGGTATCTGAAAAGGAGAGAAGAATAACTTATATGTCCATCAAGTGCTGTTCTAAAGCTTCTACAGCCATCACACTGAAGGTTTAGTGTGTCATCTCATTAGAGTTTGACCTTGGGAGACCAAGAACCTTGGTATATTTAAATTCCCCAAATGTGAAAGAGTGAAAGTGGCATATTTTTTAAAACCAGTTTGTAGCACAATATTATTGCATTATACCGATGGTGATTATGTACTATGTACAATGTGCTATGTACTATGTAATGTTAGCTAAGTTTAACATGCAATGATACATTCATGTCATGTGTTTCATCTCAAATCAATGTCTGAGACTGCCTAGACAGTGCTTTTTTAAAGTGGGAAAGATGAGAGCACTGGCTGAAAGGTTACCAAGATGAGATGGGGGAAGGTGGGCAGGGCTTTCAGAGGCTGTCAGTTAATTTTGGAGATTTCAAAACACCTACTCAACTGTCAGTCATTCCTGATTCATATGATAATTGGCACATCTGCAGGTTTTATTAGGAGGAATGGTATATTTTTGGTATGTTTTGATCGATAATTGGTACCAGTATATATCAGCACTATTTCCATGGCTACTTTATTGCAGGATAAACTGCTTATTTCTTCTTTGTTTGTGAACAAAATTATTGCTTTGACTTCACAGTCAAAAGTTTAGGCACAAGTTTTTTTTTTTTTTTTTCAAAATCTATGAAATATGAAATATGAAATTAAGTAATTAACTAACAACAACAACAACAACAGTCAGTTGTTATTTAAAGACTTGAATATCAGCTGTTCTGGAATAGTACTGTACTTGCCAAGTGCATTTGCAAAACCCATCAAGCACCAGGATGAAACTGACTCTCACAAAGACCATCCCAGGAAAGCAAGACCAAAACCTACCTCTGCTGCAGAAAAGTTCATTTAGAGTTACCAGCCTCAAAAATCAACAGTTGACTGCGCCTCAGATTAGAGCCATTATAAAGGTTTTACAGAGCAAAGTAATTGACAACACTATTGATGGAGATTATTGTATATTGTGGAGAAATGGACACTGACCAGTTAGCCATCTAGCCATTACAATTTGGCCCTTGCCAATGTAACTTAGATCTTTACATTTGTTCATTCTTTCTTTTTTCAACACATCAGCTTCAGGGACAAAATGTCCTGCTGCCTAATATTTACCCACCCATTTCCAAGTGCCATTGGCACAAGATATTGTATCTACAGTATAGCTACTGATAGAAGTGCCAAATTGTAAAGGCTAGATGACTGGGTCAGAGCACCTCTCAAATTTCAGCTCTTGTCGGATGTTCCCAGTCTGCAGTGGTCTGTTCCCGGTTAATATTAAGCAGGTGGTCATAATAGTATGGTTGATTGGTGTACATGGCCTTTTTATATGATGTTTACATATTCATGTATGGCGTAGTTTTTGACTAAAGTCACGATAGTTCACTATACCAGTTTAACTTTTACTGGCTGTATGTGACTGTAATCTCTACATATCTCTATCACATAAACTGCTGTAGATGGCTCTTTAAACAATGATGCGTGTCAAATGTGACTGAAGTACGTGATTTGTGACCTCGCTTGCTCCATCCATTAAGCAGAAATACCTTCTGTATGCGTGATTACCTTTGCTGTCAAGTCAAGCCAACACACACATACGCGTCCACGTATCAGGCCAGTAGACCAGGTCGTGCAGCACAGTGACTCTGATAAATAGAAATGAAGCACTGGTGGTAAAGGCTAGACAGAAACTGTCGCTCTCTCTGAATAATGCATGACTCAGCCAGTCTGAGACTAACCTGCTGCAGAGCTCACATTCTATTTACATGCAAACACAGTGTGCAGAAGTGTGTTGGAATGTGGAGGTCGAAATTAATTTGAGCAAAAGTTGTAAGGTCATATGTTCACCTGTGATGGCCGGATGGCCACCTTACCCGTCCTCTACATCTTTGTCTTCGGTTCTGTTTTATTTTCAAGTACATTCACTCGAGGCGTTGGTTCTATTCATTTTATTTAAGCACTGGTCAGGGTCACTGTGACTCCAGAACCTACACAAGGAACATTAGAGAAACACACCCTGGATGGGATGTCATTCCATCACAGTGCAGTTCGCGTACTTATTCACACCTAGGAGAAATTTCAGAGGTGATGATCCACTTATAAGATTATTACTTTTTATTCTGGAGATGGGATAAACCTAGATGAAACCCACAGAGACATAAGAAGAAAGAGGATGCAAAACTCAGCACAAACCAAATTTTCGGATTAAACTGGAAACCCTGGGTCCTTACATGCTGCCAGCAACTTTGAAATTGATTCCAGTTGCATTGCTTCGCTGATAGCACCCTGCTCGTGCCACAGTCACCTACAAGAATGGCTTCACAAAATCATTTTCGGTGTCATGCATTTATTTACTGTAGCAAAATCTAATAATAGTTCCTTAAATGTTCAAAACTATTGCAAATATAAATAAAACCATCTGCTAAACAGGACGGAACAGTCAATGTAGCGCCTTCTCCTCTTTATAAGCCAACTAATACAAATGAACACTAACATCCAGTGAATCTGGGCTGATTTCCGATAAAGCCATCGCAAAGTGAAGATATTGTTATAGGGAGAGAGATCGGTATGATGCTCGCTCTACTACTTAACAATGATTTTTGTGCTGCAGTGCCTTTAGGAAAATTGACCCAGGATTGTGAATTTTTCTGTCATTTTTATTAGTTGGCTTATAAAGAGTTTAGAAACATCACATATTGCTTGCTAGCATTCAGGCCAGAAAAAAATTATTTCAGAAAAGGTAGCTTGATCTAACTTCTGCTAATTTCCCGGAACATTTACAGGATGTTAACTTGTCTGAGTGTACGGTTTAACAGGATTAGGATGTTTTGGTGGTGTATGATTAGTGTTTGGCTCTTTTTAGTTATTTTGCCAAAATGATGATTGCACCAACGTTGGGATAGTGTTGAAGGAATGAACCCAAAACAACATTGCAAATCTAACTTAGAACTTCAACTGAATTACAGTACTATGCAAAAGTCTTAAGCCACACCTCATTTCTTCATATTTTGCTTCCAAAAAGCCGGACTGTCTTGTTTTAACGTAGTCTTGAGGAATAATTCTCTGTGATTCATAGGTTAGTGTGTGGCTTAACGAAGAAAAATTGTTCCTCTTAACTTAAGGCATGAACCAGTGAGAAACTGGTGCAGATGGTGACAGATGATCAGGCTGGTGATTAGTATACTAGTGTTGCTCAATGCTGAGCTGGTGGAACAGACGAGAGGGGAAATGAGGTTGCTGCTGATTAAGTTACATAAATAGCCAATTTTTATTTCGTATTTACATCTTTGGGCACTTTGCAGTCTGTCGCCGTAAAACCGAATTAGCCAAAATAATTTCATTTAATCTAATATGAAGAAATGAGGGGTGGCTCAAGACTATTGAACAGTACTGTACATCCTTGAAGCACTCATACTGCTGATGTTAGGTTAATGTTAGCCACAAGCCCACCAGTGAACCCGCTGCTGAGAAGCACACAAAAATATCTCCTTCAAGTCAAAAACCAAACAACTAGACGAGTGAAATTTACCAAACCAGGAAATCAGGAAGCAGCACTACAAAAAAAAAAAAAAAAAACTAGCATGGCCAGGGGCACTCTCAGGTGGCTTAGAGGTTTGCACTTTCACCTTTAGGGTCCGGGTTCGATTTCCGGCCTGGTTTGATTCCCGTCTCTGTGTGCATGTAGTTTGCATGTTCTCCCTGTGCTTGGTGGGTTTCCTCTGGGTACTCTGGTTTCCTCCCACAGTAGTGGCATATTAGGCAAAAAAAAAAAACTAACCGTATAGTGTGTTTACAAGACAAAGTATGGGTAAAATCAGTGAGTTGTCACTTCCTTGTCTTGAAAAAAGACAGGCTTCAGTCTCATCATTATTATTATTATTTACATTCTAGTGCCAGCTGTGCTATTAGGGAAACAGCAGTGTTCCTATTTTCACTTTCATGCCGCATTGTGACCAATTAGGCATCGACTGGTCAAAATAACCGCGCTTTGATATATTTTTTCTCTAACTCATCTCTGCGTTCATTTAGGAAGCATGATCAATACTGCCAGTGCTACAGAGAGTCCAATAAAATGTGGCAAATGTAAAATTGAATTGATTGCACTGTTTGCCTATATTTATTTATTTTTTGCACACAAATATGTCTCAGCTTTACATTGAGCTTGGTGTAATCAATAGCATAGTTTACTGCTTTGGTCTGGTACTCATGTTCTCTCTGACTGTCTTTCAAAATGTTCTCCTAGGATGATTCCAGCCTCGTACAAGCTGTTCCAGTTGAGTGACCTGGCTTCCGCACGGGACTACGATCTCTGCGTCTTGGCCGTTTACGATGATGGAGTCACCGCACTCACGGCCACGCGCCTCGTTGGCTGCGTGTCGTTCAGCACTGAGCGTGAGTACCATCACTGCCGCTCACTCCATGACCAGTTCCTGGGTGGCACCATGATCATCGTCATCGGAGGTATCATTGTGGCCTCTGTGCTCGTCTTCATCTTTATTCTGCTTATGAAGTACAAGCTGCACAGTCAGCACTACAAGCAAAAGGCAGAGCGCGTCAGCAACGTCTGCTCACAGACCAATGGCGGCCAGCAAGGATCGGCATCCAACCCGCCACCACCTCGATCATCCTCTTCCTCCGCTTCGGCAAGTAAACCATCCATTCTTCTCAGTCAGGAGAGGCCAGAGTGTTATGGAGCTCAAGAGGGAGGCTATGGGGCACTCAAAGGCACCACAGTGGTGGACTTAAATCCAGAATATGGGAAGTCCGTCAGAGAAGAAGACTCAGTATCGCAATAACGCAGGGTCAAATCCCACCCCCCATCCTGTCCTCCTCCTTCCCATCGTCTGGTTTTGTTTTTTTCTTTTTTTTCTGGTGCTGGGGTGTATCTGCCTTACTGCGAATGCCCTCGTGTCCAAGGTAAGCAGATGTGTTTCCATTATTTGTTTGTTAAGTATTAGCATTAAAGCAACATAAGGTCAGAATGTCTTAGGATTTAATTCCATTTCTTGGGTAATAAATCAAGGATGAGGCAGATATTGCCCTGCCCTAGGTGATAACCAACGCTTGAGGTCAAATAATCAATAGAAAATAATTTCCCAAGGTTTTTGCACATATACTTCATATGTTTCCTCATTTTTGCTAGAGGGTGAAAGAACCAATTTGTATCACCAGAGATTTGTTGTATGAGATATGGTATATACACACACACATACACAAAAACACTGACACACACACACACACACACACACACACACACACACACACACACACACACAAGGGTGAGTCAAAAATTATCCGCACTCTAGGTATATTAAGACTTTTGTCTGCGTCTTGTCGGCGCTTTCCCAAGCCCAAGGCTACTTTAGATTAGTGAATGCCGTGCAGGTGTGAGCGTGTTACATCAGTTCATTTGTAACCATGGTGCAAACAACAATGGGTGCCTCATTTTTGATTTGCATGAAAGCAGAGCAGTGATTAATTTTTTGGTGGTGTTTGGATATCTGCAAATGAAATTTGGACCGATACTCTAAGGAAGGTAAAACTGAGAGTAAACAGCACCAACCTCAATCGCCAACCAGGAAAAAGTTCTAAGGTCAACCATCAGCTGGTAAATTGATGATTACAGTTTTCTGGGATTCTTAAGGGCCAGTATTGGAACATTAACAAGAAAAAATTTCAACAATCAACAGTGTTCGTTACAGTGAGACGCCTACTGAAGAGCTGAAGCCTAAACTTCAGATTAAACACAAAGGACTGCTATCCAAGTGCGATGTGATCTTGCATGACAATGCACTTCTGCAAACTTCTGCCCACACTCTCGACACTCTGCAAAAACTTTGTTTTGAGCTGTTAAAGCATCTTTCCTATAGTCCTGATCTCGCTCCATTGGACCTTCACTTGTTTGGTCCCTTGAAAGCAACTCTACGAGAACAAAGATTATTTTGTGATATTATAGAAGTGAAGACAGCAGTACATTCATGACTCGCAGCTCAGCCTACAACATTGTTTTAATGCGGAAATATGCAAGATTGTTGACTGATGGATAAAGTATATTGAAAGGTCGAAATATGATGTAATTGTCTTTTCTAGATGTGCAGATAATTTTTGACTCATATATATATATATATACTGTATGTGTGTGTGTGTACATATAAATCCTCAATACTACCAGAATATACCATTACATTTACTGCATTTAGCATTAGCATAAACCTGCATTTAATGCATATAACATTTAGCATTAGCATTAAATGCAGCATTCAACAAATAATGGACTTCAAAACACTTTCTTAAAGGATTACAAGGAATACAATGCCAGGCAGCAGGCATGCTAACTATGCTAGGGATCCGTCTTGAAAGAAAGGGGCTAATAAAGCATCTGAACAAGATGCTAGATTACAGTGTCTGAAAAAAAAAAATTCTTTCACCCTGTTACTATCCCTGAGGCGATCTAACACAAAGGCAAGGTACTCGCATGCATATAAATGACTAACCCCAGCAAGATGTTCTCTCAAGTTCAGTTTTGGGGGGAAAAAAAGTGCATGACAGAACCCACAGAGTTTTTCTTTGCTGACAGCAAGAGCAAATTTGTATTGATAAGTTTCTCATGCAGAATAGTTATCTGTTTTGTTGAGGTAATCGAAGAACAGTCGGATTCGGAGCTGAACAAGACAATCGGGATTCGCAAGTGCTAAATTGTTTTGACTGAAAGTACTGATGCTTGAAAATAAAAAAGTGATCAGCTGCCGTTCTCATTAATCATGAAGGTGTGAGAGGACTTCTCTCGGTGAGAACACTGGACTGCATTTTAAGTTTACATGACCACTCTCTTATTGTCTATAGTGCTTTATCCTGTATAAAGGGGCGGGTCTGGGGGTCAGGGCACACATATACACACACTCACACACACTATGGCAATTTAGCTTAATCTGCATGCCTTATGTGGAAGGACTGTGGGAGGAAACCGGAGTACCCGGAGGAAACCCACCAAGCAGGTGGAGATCATACGAACTCGAGGCAGGCACATGACCTTTTATCGCATTTAAAATTAGTATGTGACTTTAAAATAGTATAGTTGAAACGATTTACAGCCATATTTAAGACTTTGACATAAGCAGCGTAGAAAAAAAGCTGTGTAATTCGCTCTCCAAATGGAGACACATGCTTCAGTAGACATGTGAATATATACTAATATATGTGTATTTTTTTTCCCTGATTTGTAAAGGTAATAAGTACTCAAATCAATATTTGTCAAAATTACTGCTCATTATTAGTAATACAATATGAATAAGAAAGGAAAAGAAGTTTTCTACAGTAGGCACCTTGGCATACTGGCATATTATATCCCTTTGTTATGATTATGCCTGCTGGGGAATAACAAGCGTATTCTTTGCAAAGAGTTAGCAATGCGATTAAGTATCTGCATGAAGCAGGGGGTGTATTTGAATAAGCTTTACATCGCAGCATTACAGCTCCACAAAGAAAATGATGAAAATCTCTTCATTTGAGCTGCTGCTGTTGCTGCTGTTGCTGCTGCTACTGCTGGTGCTGGTGCTGGTGCTGCTCCGTCCCCCCGCCTACACGTCTAAGTGCTTGTGGGAATAAGCAATCATGATAAAAATCACAAATCTTTCACAGCACATAAACGCATAAAGAGAACTAGGGAGACTGGCGAAGAATACGTTTCCCGCTTGGCTTGCCACTCGTCCTTCTCCTGGCTTCTCTCCTGCTTTTTGGATAACCAATTACCAGTACCCTGTCCACCCTGGAGACATTAGTTTTTTTTTAGTTGTAGCTCTGGTACAGTTAAGAGACTATTCTCCTCCACATCTGCGCTGCTTGAGCTTGAATGGAGCTCCGAGTAGGACTGCTGAAAAGCCGGGTTGCTTTTCCTATTCATGGGTTTGCGAAAGGATAATGGCTGCTAGCTGAGTCTTTTGACCTTCCACGTTACAGCTTTCTGAAATAGCCAAGTCCATTTAGCATCGGTGCATAGCCCAGGAGGGTCCTCTTAGGGAATTACCTTCCACAGAAGTGCATCTACAGAGGGCATGAAGTGGATTTAAAGACAGTGAAATCGGTGGTTGGGTTATGAAACCGTGCCTTATACTGACAGAAATTAATTCTAGAATGGCTGACAGATGAAGGATGTCAGGTTCAGTCAGGGTCATGATCTGAGGGATGGAGAAATTTCAAAAGCTGTCCCTGACTGCCAAAAAATCAATGAACGCTGATCTTGTTCGCGAAGTGATTTATTATGTGGACGGAGTTTAAAAAGAGTTTCTTTTGCATTTCACAGGCTATCAGGTTCAGTGGTTAAAATATGCGGCCTTTTCAAATTTTGATTCTGCACTATAAGATAAGACAGAAGCGGCCGTCATGAAATTATACTGCCTTTTTATGTATTTCCGCTGTGTGGCTGTCATAAGTTAACGAGTTAACAACTTGAAGGTCTTGAACGCAGAAAAGAAAACGGAATGGCGCACTGTGTTCTCTAGCACACCTGGAAGGGATTTTCATTTCTCTCTCAGGCTGAAAAAGGAGATAGGGAGAGATAGATGGCATTGCAAAAGAGCTGGGGGAGGAGAGGGGGAAAAAATGTGTGAAGGAAGAAAATCGAGTATAGATGATGCAGGAGATAAGAGCATTATGACATGGAGGGGAGAATGTGGCTAGAAAAGGTGAGAGGGGGTCATACAGGCAGAGCTAAAGGGGTAAAGAGATCGAGTTGAGGAGATATGGAGACAAATGGGATAATCTTTAAAGTGAAGTCCCACCTTGGGACAGATATGGGGTATGGTGGGTAATTACTATTGTTTGTGTGCTGTCTAAAGTGGGCCACAACCTTCTCGCCGTCTCCCTACCAACAGCACTTCCCACCCAGAATCCCTCCTGACTGCAGCAGCGGCTAAAAATAGCTAACTGAAGAGGGCTTAGTGCTGGCCTGCCGCTGCCTGCAGATAGCTACCGGCATGAAAACCCTGTCTCCGCTTTTGCATTGTTAACTCGGAACTCTGAAATGTATGAATAGCTTTTCCCCTTTAGTAACTACTTATTAATAATAAGGGTTGAGGCTAATGAAGGTGGTTTAGGGGACGTAAGCGTGCCATTTATCACAGGCTTGTTTAGTAGCTGCTTTGTCAGCTCTTCCAGAGTGGAAAAGTTGCATGTAACTGAAATAAAGTTGTGTGTAACTCAGCTGAAACATTCTGCCCGATTTAGAAGTTTCAGTAGAGCTGATTCATGTATGTATACTATCATTCCAGTCATATATATATATATATATATAGTATATAAGCCAGTCACACTAAACTGAAGGGAATGTGCAAGGGTCGTTCAAGTCAAACCGGGATTTTTGATTGTGCAGAATAACAGAACACAGTTATGAGAGTATATACGCACACAAACACATATACTCTCTCTTTATATGTGTTTGTGTGCATATATACTATCATAACCTTGCAAATATGTTTATAGAGAGAGAGAGTGAGAGATAAATAATATATAGATTGTGTGTACAGTTCAAACAGAGAGATATACCACAAGCTGGTGACAAGATATGTCCATTTTCAACAATCAGGTTTCCTATTCTCTAAATATTTACAGGATTACTGCAGTGGGCTATGAGCCACATCGCCTAGGATCATCATTCATGGATGTATAGCCTTCTTTATAAGGGGCTCAGGGTGTTAATGCTCTAAGTTACTGATCAAAAGGATGGAGTATCGAACCACAGCTCTGCCAGGTTGCCACTGTTGAGCCTCTGAGAAAGGCCCTTAACCCTGTCTGAAAAAGGGGTGACGTATAATACTGACCCTGTGCTCTGGCCCCAGCCTACTAACAAGATGCTGGGACATGCAAAGAATAAAATATTTCACTGTGCAGTAATGTACAGGGGTTGGACAATGAAACTGAAACACTGGCCAGTTTAGTGTTGGAGGTTTCATAGCTAAATTTGACCAGCCTGGTGGCCAATCTTCACTGATTGCACATTCCACAAGAGCAGATATTGCAATGCACACAACATTATAGGTGACAAATAATGTGGCGCATCTGTGACCAAGACAGCGAGTCTTTGTGATGTCTCAAGAGCCGCGATATCCAGGGTAATGTCAGAATACCACCAAGAAGGACGAACCACATCCAACAGGGGTAACTGTGGACGCAAGAGGAAGCTGTCTGAAAGGGATTGTATCTAAAAAACATAAAACCACAGCTGCCCAACTCACTGCAGAATTAAATGTGCACCTCAACTTTCCTCTTCCCACCAAATCTGTTCGTCAGGAGCTCCACAGGGTCAATGTACATGGCCGGACTGCTATAGCCAAACCTTTGGCACTCGTGCAAATGCCAAATGTCTGTTTCAATGGTGCCAGCGGTGAAAAACTTGGGCTGTGGACAATGTGAAACATGTATTGTTTTCTGATGAGTCCACCTTCACTGTCTATCCTATATCCGGGAGAGAAGGCATTCCCTAGGCCCAATACTTGTACTGTGGAGGACCATGGGCACCCAGTGGTTCAAACATTGTATCCTGAAGGCAGTGTTGTGTATCAGGATGAAAATGCACCAATCCACACAGCAAGACTGGTGACAGAGTGGTTTGATGAACATGAACCTACACCATACTAATGAATTATTGTGGTCTGAAACCAGGCGTTTCAGTTTCATTGTCCAACCCCTGTATATCTGATGAATAAAGGCTGAAGGTATAAAATGTTTGCACGATTCAAATGTTTTACTGCAGCTAAGAGTCTCATCACAAGTTCCAGCCTGACTTGAACGCCCCTCGTATGTTTGAAAACAGCTTTCATGTAAATGCCCTTCTGAATGATTTCTAGGTTGACAAATGAGGCCCAAGGTTTCGAACATGCTGAATTTACCTTCCATATGCTGCTCATTCGAGAATCTGTTAAGTCATGCATATTTATGAAAAATTTCAGCAAAACTCTTGGCTAATGCAGAGATGAAAGAGGACAGTCGACTGTTCTTGTAAATGTTGTGCTTATATACAGTATTGGGATCCATGGCCAACTGCATGGTAGAAAGACTTATTTAAAGGGTGTAATGTAAATGCTAAATAATAAAAAGCAATAACAAAATTAGGTAGATTTTCCAAGGTGTTTCTGTTTTCCTTATAACAGCATGCACTTACGACTATTAAATTTCAGAGTTGTGTTATCACTAACAATGATTCATGTTGTTTTCAGGAAACAGCTGTATCTAACACCTTTACTTCTTGTCCTTCTAGGCAAAATCAGTCTAAAGGGAAAATTAAATTGCCTGGGATTGGAGCCAGTACACTCCTGGGAGGAGAGGTGGGTGGAAGTCAGTAACTCTTTTCAGTCCCTTATGCAAGCTTCTTAACGAACAATGGATATTAATGAGCCTATTCGGAACATATGGGCAAAATTCTGTCCTACGCCGAGGCCATCACTCTTACAGAATATAATATGAAAACATGACCATCACTATTGGACGAGACAAGTGAACACATCACTAATGGAATCTGACGCTACTCTTTTACAAACCTGGGGAAACTAAATGAACGCCATGGTTCATTCATGCTATTCAGTCACTGAAGGATGTCCAGGCTGCAGAAAAGGAATGTTCTAGAATATTTCACATTTCTGAACAGAATGTGAAATGTTCCAATGTGATGCATAACACTCCATGGAAATCCAATATTTGAACAAACCATTGAAGTACAGACATGATAGCAAGTATCCATTTTTGGTGGACTTTTGGGGCACACTTTATGATATTCCACTCTTCTATTCTCTCTCAATCACTATGACTATTCTCCCTTTTATTAAAGGGAACTGGACATCGGACATTTATTCAACTGGTAATCAGGCATGGTTGTACTGTACGTGTGCATCGGAGATTTGTTTAAAAAAATAATAATAACAATAAAGAAGAAAGGCATCACCAGAGTTTTCTTAGTCACCATGTACTGATGCATTTATATTTCACATATATCAAAATGGAATAATAATAATAATAAAGAAAAATAATAAAACATTTTAAGAGCCAAGACACTGACCTTCACAGACATTAAAGACCGTATCCAATACAAAGCAGGCCACTTTACAAGGTTGCCTGATGAAATAAATTCTGTTTTTCTTTTTTTTCCCCCTCCAAATAACTGTGTATGTATTTGTATGTGAGGTAAACCTTCAGCCATCTCCTGATTTGAATTACACATGAAAATAATAAAGTCCTCGGATGGAATTTTATGCTTTCATAGATACTACATGTGGATTTATAAAGAAATAAAATATTTTTCTTCTAAATGCGTGAACGTTTATTTTTTCCCCTCCTTTTCTCTTTTTATACCTGATGAAAGTGAATACTTAATGTATATTTGTGGCAAATTAGCATGGGTGGAAAAAGTACTGAGAAATTATACTGAAGTGAAAGAATACTGTAGATAACAAAGCTAAAAAAAAACTATACTTTACTCTATACTCTATACTTTACTTTAAACTATACTCAGTTATTAGAAAGTAAAGGGTGAATATGGTTACGTCATTTTATTACCTCTTAAATGTTTTTTCTTTTGAAATCAAACATGCTATTTTGCCCAAAGACATAATTCAATATCTTTTAATTTATGTGTGCAGTAGCTTAAAAATGAATTACCTAGAAGTGAAATACCTGATAATTACTATTACATCAAATTTTACTTGATGCATAGCTAATTTATGTAAGCTACTTAAATCAGTGTTTTTCAACCACTGTGCCGCGGTACATTAGTGTGCCGTGAGAGATCGTCAGGTGTGCCATAGGAAATTATTCAATTTCACCTAATTGGTCTAAAACATTTTTTGAAAACTAATAAGTCTGTGAATAATATGCCATTGTCGAGTGTCCCGCGCTGTCTACACCGGCAGAGTAATCATGTCATACTCTTCCATATCAGTAGGTGGCAGCAGAT
>JAQMYL010000037.1:25557332-25571577 GCA_030014365.1 Clarias pachynema | reverse complement strand
CAAGCACTAATCTATAAGACTAAGAGATTTTTGATTATATATATATATGTATATATAAAATCAAAAATCTCTTAGTCTTATAGATTAGTGCTTGTTTTTACATCTGGCAATAAGAACCTCTGTTTGCTTTGGTTTAGGTTGGTTTCTTTTGAACAGTTTGGTTCAACTGCATTTTATTTAATTGGATTAGATTTTTTTTTTTTTGCATTCGTCTGATGCATTTGTCTAGTTTTGATTTCATGCAGCTTCTCTTTCTTATTTTCTTGTGTGTTGCTTAGGAGCAGTGTGAATAAAATGGCACATTGTCCTCTGCCCCATCTGTTCCTTCCCAGAAGTCTGTCGGGTGCCGCTACTGGGTGACCTGCTTAAACACTCGAAGGAACAGCGGGCTTTCAGTGGCTCATCAGTATAATCCTGCAGGCTCACCCTGACAACAAGCCTGTAGCAAACAACTCTGTCTGCGTGCTTCCACGTTCGTGTGTGTATGTAGGAATGTGTGTGTGTCAGGCACTCTAAGCACACCAGTCACTCCTCAAGCTAATGGTGGTTAATGAGTTGAGTCCCTGAGGGGTTTTAATGAGGTATACAGAAGTGTGAAGCTCCTCTCTGGACTAGAAAGTCTAAACAAACTAAACACTGATTGTACATATCAAACAGACTTCTTGAAATCAAAGACATATATGAGTAAGGAGGGTTGAGATTTGTTGTTTGTGTGAAAGTAGCAATGTCTAGATAACCTCTAACAATGTTCCGCTTCTCCTGTTTCTCTGTGGGCTTTGCTGGTGTGACAGAAAGCTCTTTATAAAGGATTCAGTGTCTAATAAATGTTCTGTGACGTGGTGTATGAAAAACTAAAATATAAATGGCATTTTTAGGTCAACATTTAAGTAAATATGGGATTGAAATAATGATGTAACATTTTCATTCCTGATTCCTTCACCTGCAGAAACCTTAAGAGAATAATTTTTAAATAGTCCTTTAAATAAATAAATAAAATATTAAGATATTTTGATTAGATAATTACTGCAATGATTAATCTGTCTCAGATGGAAGCTGTTTTTTGACTCTAACCAACAGAGTGAGTAGCTCCTCATTTCTTAAACAGCCAGTTTGGAAGACGTTTTCCATGGTCATGGAAAAATGTTACTGTGATTCAGGAGAGTCAAATTACTGGTCAATTCAGATTGACCCTATTCCAGAGTGATGGAATAGGGTCAATCTTGCGTCAGCGTAAGAAGGAAAGCGTATGAAGTGATGCACCCATCATGCATAGTGGCCACTGTACAAGCCTCTGGAGGCAGTGGTATGATCTGCGGTTGCTTTAGTTGGTCAGGTCTAGGCTTAACAACGTTATGTGGCAATAAAATGAATTCAGCTGATGACCTGAGTGTTCCTTCCCTGATAGAACAGGCATCTTTCAGGACTCAAAATGTGAAAGACCTGTTCTGGGAGCTTGAGGAATCACTTTCACACATGAACTGGCCACCACAAAGTCCTCATCTTAACCCCACGGAAAATCTTTGGGATGTGCTGGAAAAGATTCTGCCAAAATTGAATGCAGCTTTGGATAGAAATAAATGTTGAGATCAAAGAATGTCACACTATAATCTAAGCTGAAGGTAGTTCCACAAAATATTAGACTGTGAGCCATTTAATTTGGCTGTTTACTTGTATAATGTAAAGCACTTTTTTTCCCTTCTAGATATTTTTCTAGTTATCTGGCCAGGCAAAGTTAGTACAGAAAAAAATTCCAACTGAGTGATCTCTGGACAGGAGATATTTCATGAGTGGTGATAATGGATGGTAACAGCACTGGGACATTTACTGTAGGTATGGGTGAAAGTAGGTCTGCTACAGTACATGCGAAAACTCACTGACTGACTCAAAACCAGTCAGGCACACACTTTAAGCAAGAAAACATCTAATGTAATGGCAATTTTAAACCACACATTGTCTCCTTAATAATTGCTTCTACATCATTCTGATTTATTATGTTGTTTTTCTACAAAGCTAGCTAAAAAGACTGACTCACTTGGCACTACTTGGTATGTTGAACAAGTGATTGTACAATTTAGTGCATAAGCTAGTTGGGATTTAACCCTGGAACCCGGAAGTTACAGTAGCTGATATTTTATAACAGAGTAAGTGGGATTATAAAGAGAAACTAACAAGATTTATGGGACCGTCAACCACCTCCATGGTTGATTTTCCTCACCTTTTGATTACATATTATTGGTAAGAATTTAAAGCTACTTCCACTCCTATTAATTACACTAACTGTTGGTCGCCAGCGCCACCAGTTGTGGTTTATTAGTTCCACTAGTCACGGAAAGAGAAATAAACAAGCAAATAATAATCCTACACTTGTATTGCAGACATGCTAATAACCAGCACAACAGCACTCCCTTTAGTGCTTTATTAAGAAACTCCTGTAAATGCCCATACATAAAGAAAACGTCTTAGTCTTAGCTTCATAAAGACACAAATCTTTAAGAATTCAATTACATTTTTTATGGCTAAATCTTTGATAACATAGCTAACACAGTTAATTATACAGTACATGAAAAGCAAAGTATGCTGTGTTAAGAGGTTTTTAACTTCAATCATGATGAGCTAAAGAAAAAGACCCCATGAGTTAAGAAAGATCTACCAGATCTAAGCTTTTAATGAGAATATTATAGATAAATATGTGCTGTAAATCAATCACCATACCAACATTTGCTCACAGACTATACTGTGTGAGCAGGTCAGGATAATAGGTTTTGAGGAAAGTTTGTAATTTATTAATGTTACTTTTTTCTTCTGTTGCTTTTAAAATATGCCTAATGTATACAAGAGGATCCAAATAATATAATTTGAAAAGCAGTAATTATGAAAATGAGCCCTAAATACAGGCTGTGGGAGGTATGTGAAGCCCACTTCGTCCTCTGTTCATTCCCATAAGGGATGAAGACCCAGGGCTCATGGGTCGATTAGAGTAAAAAATGTTCCATTGTGTTGAATCGGTATTGCATTGCCTAAACGAAAGCGGTAATAAAGGCCGCTGCTTCTGAAACAATGGAGGCTCTTTGTGTCTTTTCCAGCAGGTCTGGCTTTGCGAAAGAAAAGGCACTTTGAGTTTGCAGCCATTCACAGTGTGTCTCAAAATAGGTTTCAATGAATTGTGTAACTATCTCGCAACATGTTGCTACCCCTCCGCACCCCTTCTGCAAACCGCCTGCCGTCCATCTCTACTTTTGAATGAGGTGGCGAACGGTGCCAGGCCTGCCAAAATGCCCACACAGCGGAAACAGGAGACGGAAACAGGGAGTAAAAATTAACATTTGGATGAGGAATGATAGAGGAGCAGAAGAATGGAGTAAGACTGGGAAAAAAAAGTTGTTAAAGACACAAAAAAGTGTGCTACCACTATGCTACCATGCCATGCACCAAACATAATGTATTTAAGTGTGATAGAGTGTGTGTGGGTGCTTGTGAGGAGAAAGTGATGGACTTGCTTGCTATAAATGGAAACGTGCCTTACTGTGAGCCTGCAATTTCCATCCCATGTGGAGAGGACGAACGCGAATGCATGTGCGTGTTAGCGTGTGGGTGGGTGTTTGTGCTAATAGGAGGCAGGCCTGTGGAACGGCGTGGGAATGCTCTGACCTCGTTTTTGTTGTGGAGATGAGGCGAGAGGCGGACAGAGCCACTGTGCTTGTCCACAGAGCAAAACTCCATTGTCCGTTTCCCCTGGGACACAGAGGGGATGGACCTGGTAAACAGACGCTCACACACAAACACACACACGCAAACCAAAACACAAGCAAATGTAATACAGCTAAATGAAAACGTAGCGCTGATAGAGATGTTTAAGCTAGGTGGAGAGATGAAGAATATCAAAAGCAGATAAACAGCAGTCGCACTGTAACTGAGAGAACAAAGAGCACTCATTCACTTTTTTTCTTTCTTCTGTTCCACTTAATGATAAGATGTGAACATTTCCCCCTCTCTCTGTGATTCATTAGCTATACCCTGGACTCGATGAAACTGTTTTATGGCTTCTGATGTCACTTACATAAGTCACTAACCAACTTTTATTCAACTTGTAATTAATGTAATGCTTATTAAAGGAATATCCCTGAATTTTTCAACCTTAATATATCACTCCACCATCCTCGCCTCCCTTTACATCTTTGCATATTTTACTTTTTCTGTCTTTGTACTTTAACCGGTTGACATCTTTCTCTTTCCTTTTCCACCTCTGTTTTTCTCTTTCCCATCTCTCACTTTGTATTTCTCTTTCTCCCTAATTTACTGCCAGTTTATTGTTTCCTTTCTGTACATTTCTGTCTCTATTTCTGTTTTATATCCAATTACCTTGGCAGTTATGCCAGCTTTCTTTCTCAGTTTTGCCATATATTGAGCATTTGTATTGTACTTGGGTTTCCTGCACTGTAATAGAGAGAATATACACACTTTGTATTTCTTAACCATGTTATAGTGTAGAATTTGACTCTAAAGCATCTAATCTTTGATGTTTGCTCTTACTGGTTTCTTTGTAACATGACAAGCTTCATTTTGTATTTTGTAAAATAAATTATTATTATTATTATTATTATTATTTCTTCTTCTTCTTATTATTATTATTCCATCCATCCATCTAGTAACCTCTATAGTCCAACTAGGGACTGTGCAGGCCAATTGTGACCACTGTATTTATTCCTATAATAATAATAATAATAATAATAATAATTATTATTATTATTATTATTATTATTATTATTGTCAGCATATGTTGTAACATGCTGTAATTGTTGTGATATTTAAGCAATTCAACACAGCTGTGACGATGGCGTTCCCGGGTGCTGAAGATATCATAGCCGTGCTGATATCCAGCACAACAGCATATAGCTTTTATTCAATAGTTCCACAAGCACCATTTATTATCAACAGATTTGTTTGTTTATTTAATCAGATATTTTGCTCCACCAGCGAATATCATTCCGCCACTGGTGGAACTAAGTAACCGTGGTTGGCGACCAACAGTTAGTGAAATTAACCAAGGGGTGAAAGTAATACTGTATATTTCTGCATTAGAATATCAGCTACTGTAACTTCCATGTTCTGGGGTTGAATCCCAGATAGTGTAAAATGGAAATCTAGTGTACTAGCTGTTTTTTGAGTGTACAATCACTTGTTTCACTTGATTAGGAATTGGGCCTTGTGTTCAAAGTTTTGTAGGTGCAAATAAAACAACATGGAGGCGATTCGGAATGACTTCGAAAGTGTTGTTTAAGATGACATAACGATATCAGAGGTGTTTTCTTGCTTTTGAATGGGCACTTTGGCATGTAGCTGCTTTCTCCTCAATACTGCAGACTGTACAGACCTACTTCCACCCATGTTTTGACTGACATTTAGCGTAATTTGCGTAATTGTTACTGTCCTTTATTATCACTGTTGAAAAGCCTCTTGACCAATCAAATAACTCACTAACGGTTGCATAAAATTAATATTATATTAATTTATATCATAATAACATGTATGTCTTTTATTATTTAACATCACAGCACTTGTTGATTATTTTCCTATTCCAGCATTCACCATTATCTAGTATCCCTTGGATAATTGTTTATGTTTTGTCATCTCTCTCTCTCTCTCTCTCTTTTTGAGTTTATGTTCTGCCTCCATGTACCTCTCTCTGTGCCAGGTGCTGTTCTTCCCCAGTGTCAGAGATTAACCCAAAAGCAATCAGCTTTTTAATGTCCATCCTATTAGCTATGGGCTGTCATGGGTTGAAGACAGGCATGTGAGGGGCCTGTATGCGTGTGTGCGCGAGCACAAACCCCAGGGTGCTCGAGTGAACGTAGTTTCAAGGAAAGCGTGGGAAAATCAGTAGCAGGTGAACTGAGCACCAGCACGCGGCAGAATAGGATCAATATTAATGACCAACTCCTTTCTCTCTCTAATTAGCCTCGAAGATGCATCGCATTAGCTGCTCAATCAGCCCGGGGAAAAGTCACATTCCAGGCCAGACAGCAGAATTTCATTAGGAGCGAGCAGAGGAGTCATAAGGGGGTTGTGCGAGCAGTGCACAGCGGATTGCTATGCATTACTCTCCGAATTGGATATGTCATGAACTTATTGGAGAACTTGTGTTTGGCAGAGACTTGAAGTGAATAGTACTGAGAAAGACTAAAAGGCCATGCATTTCCAATCTTGGTATAGGGACATAATTTGCTCTACAGTTTTATAGATTTCCCAGCAGATGACAGGCTTGATAATTAACTGGTAATTACATCATGTGTATAATGTGAATAATGTAAAACTTTGCAGCACATAGGACTTCTCAGAACTCGGCTTTGGGAACTATTTGCTTCAGTTGTGTTCTGGCGCCAGACTGTAGTGCTCATTACGTTTGCCTTCAGACAATTTATTGAATCTAATCTGATTTAACATGTTAGTAGAACACTTGCAAAATTCTGTAAATGATGGCATTAGGAGCAAATGAACATATTTGAAGTTTGCAATTATTAAAAGAGACGGCCAGTGAGAGAAAGAGAGTATGACTGTTGCACCAATGAAATAAATAAAACATTTGAGTTACGGTGGCTTAGAGCTTAGCACTTGTTTCGCACCTCCAGGGTTGAGGGTATGAATCTCACCTCCGGTCTGTCTGTGTGTGTGTGTGTGTGTGTGTGTGTGTGTGTGTGTGTGTGTGTGTGTGTGTGTGTGTGTTTGCATCATGTTTTGTGAGAGTCAGGATTCCCCCCAAAGTCCCAAAACATGCAATGTAAGCTCATTGATGTTTTTAAATTGCCCAAAGTGTATGACAGGGTGAGTTGGAACTGCATACAGGATGTCCCCCATCTTGTGCCCCGAGTTTCCTGGAATGAGCTCCAGCCCCTAGGCAACCCTACACAGGATAAGTGGTATGAAAAATTAATGAATAAGTAAATGTCACTAAAGACACACATTTGCTGTCTTGGCGAACTTTAGCTAGTGATCTGGTCTGATACTTTTTGGCGACTTGCTAACATTTCCCCCTTATGAATAGGTCAATGATAAAAACAAATATTTAAATACTAGATCTGCTGCATGAAATTTAATTGCACACTTAAGAGCACTTTTTAAAAAATGTACAATGGCATTTTTTCGTGTTACGGCGAAGTGCAAGAAACCGTGAGATAGCGTTTACTCATAAGTGTGTACTAAAAAATGTACAGCGCCTTTTGTTGAATTTTGAGAAGAACTAATGATTTATATAGTAAATTAAAAAAAGTTTTTTTTTATGATATAAGGGCATTTTCCAGACAGACAAAAATAAAAAAATAAACATCTTGATGTATTTTATTACTCAACTAATGTCCCCCCAAATAATATTTTTGCAAATATCTTCAATGTACAGTCACGTCAACTTTACAATTTTATTATATGTATAATGGATATGTACATGGATAAGGTCTAATTGATGACTATTAAAATATGTTTAATTCTTTTCAATTAATTCTATTTTTATTAATATTAATCTATACATTTTATTAATCTATAAATTCAATTTTATTTATATAGTGCTTTTAACAATGGTCCTTTTCGCAAAGCAGCTATACAGAATAAATAAAAAAGGGGAAAATATGTTTACAAAGTGTGAGTAAATATGTATAAATTATATCTTTCTAATCAGTGTGCATGATGAGCATGTGAGGGTGCCAGAGGCAAGAAAAATCTCCAAGAGATGGCAAAAGGAAAAAACATTGAGAGAAACCAAACTCAACAGGGAATCCATCCTCATTTGAGTGATATCAGATGACAGGGATTAATCAGCAGTTAAACTGTTTACAATGAGGCTGGAAGTTCAGTATAACATGAGTGGTGGAAAGCCCACTTTTGTTATTGGAGCATCAGGTATAAAACTGTTTGTGGGAATTTCATGTCTACCTCAGCCGAGCACAAGATCATCTTCATGGTCAAGTGGAAACTGTCTCCGGTCATCACATGCGTCCATAGCAGATCAGGGTCATCCTCAGTAGAGAGCCAAAGACCTTCACGTGATGAGCTCTCCAACCAGAAGTGGGTCACCAGGATGAGTCAGACAGGTCCGGAGGGCAGACGGGGTCTGGATCGCTGGCAACTCAGTAGTGACATGTTTAGCTAGACAGAGAAAAAGAGAGAGAGAGAAATAGATAGAGAAAAGTTAGGTATGCTAGCAGTCACTTAATGTATAAAGTGAATGTATATTTATTGTAGAGTTTAAGCAGGACTAAATATGAGAGCATAACTAAAAAGGAGAGCCAGGAGGAAACAAAGACATGAAAGCTCTTTGGCAATTAAATCAACCAGTCACTCCACCATCTTCAAACCCGAGTGGTCAGAGTCGGGGGAGACAGCATCCAAACATACCAGTTCACCATAAAGCGCTATATCTATTAGTCCCCCCCAGATTTGCACCTTTACCTAATACAAATCCATTGACGAAAGACTTGGCTAAATAAATATAAGGTTTTCAGACTTAAACACTGAGACTGTCTCTATTCCATATAGTAGTTGTATGTATGTAAGAAAAAGCTCTGCCCGCTGCTGTAGTTTTCATAAAATGAGTACTCACAAGCAGACTGCAACCTTTGATTGAAGTACTGGATCATAAAACACTAGTAGTTCGCTCAGGTAGTATGGTGCAAGACCATTTAGTGCCTTATAGGTCAATAGTAGTATTTTTTAAATGAATGTGAAATTTCACTGGGAGCCAATGCAGTGTGGATAAGATAGTCGTGGGGTGATCATATCTTCTGGTTCTAGGAATAATTGATAATAAGTGAAGGTAGGCGAGCATTATATTCAGGGGCTGATTATTAATCATTGGATTATTATAAAAGAAATATGTTGAATATTTCAATATTAAGAATTGTTAAGAGATATAAAACAAACAAACAAAAAAAAGATGAACACAATGTGGTAGCAATATAATGCTAGTATAATAAGCCGGCACTTCTGCAGGTGGGTAGAAAGCCAAACAATGGCACAAGATTGCAAATAAAAACATAGTTGATCACAAAGTAACCAGTCCAAGGACATGCATAATACATGCAAGAATGCAGTGGGCACGAGCAGGCTGACACTGTAACGGCAAAACAGGGACATTTTCCTTTCATAGAAATAAAGTAAAAAAAGAGTTTCTATCTATCTACAATTTCATTCTGCCATGTTTTCAAAAAGCTTCATTTAAGTGACTCAAAACAATACTTTTGTGTAGATGGAAGGCTCTGAATGTGTGTGTATTGCGTGCTCAACTGTGATTGGACACCAGAAGCTGAATGAGTGCTGCTTTTTGAGCATTCAGAGACAAAGTATAGAAATTCTGTTGTCTATTGCATGAACAGGGAGAGGGAGGGAGCGTGAGGGTGAGCAGCAGAGAAAGAGGCATTGGGGACTCTTTTTTTCAAAAAAGCAGCTGTGAAAGGTTAAAGGTCAGAGGTGAGGTTTCCTAACCCTCCGTGGGCTACTGCGTTGCCGTGACTCCAGGCTTTGTGCCGCCGACTCAGTGTTCTGCTAAAGCAGAAAAGACACACACTCACTCACACACACACACACACACACATACAGAAGTACACACGTGTGAAGCATGCTCTGATCCCATCATCAGCACTTTTGTTGCGCTGGCCTGCAGATGTTTTGGTCTTCAGAGAAAGGTTAAAGGATGTTAGGTTTGATGGAGACCCACACACATTCCTCAACTGTTAATTCATGCCAGCAGAACATATGTTTCCAGCCATAAGAAATCTCAACTTAAAGCAATGCCTTGAATCCACATGTTGACACGTTTCAAAATGATGAAAGAAACAAGATGTTGGAGTTGATAGAGATTGAGCCTTACAATGATATTTAAAACGCTGCTACAATCTAACGAACAAACAAAAAAAATTATATATATATATTAAGTATGTTTTATGTATGTTGATCGTGGCCACATCTTCCCCACAGAAAAAAACCCAGTGCATTACAGCCCACCATGCATGAGGCCCAGCAGGCAAAGAGCTCAAGGTCACCAACCCCTCCAAACTCACCAGATATCAATCCGGTCAAGCACCCAGGGCATACGCCGGACAAACATTTTTGATCCACGGAGCCTCCACCCAGCAACCCACGGCTCATCCTGGTGCCAGGCACCACAGCACACCCCTAGAGGTCTCATGAAGCCAGAGCTGCACAGAGGAACAAGGGGAACCTAAAGCCAAGGTGGTTTCAATGTTAATGCTTTAAAAGTTATGGCTGATCAGAATATTTTGTTGTGTCTTGCTTTGTTTCTTTTTTTTTCTTTTTTTTCTTGTATCTTGTGATTTTCTCCAAGTCTAAACGTTTTTTCCTAAATGCTTATCTTTATGTTATAAAAGACAATTTATTGTATTTTACATGTTTACGTGTGAAATAGTTTCAATAAAGAAATTGTAATGATGATAAGAAACAGTTTTAGGTTTTGTTGCATCTGTTTTCATTATCACATTGACTCTACATTTAGCCAGTTTGAACTGTTTCTCAAAATAAGACTAAACTAATTAAAAAATCAAATAGATTACATTTGAATAATTAATCCGCTTAAATTTTGCTGTAATATTGCAAGTTTTTTTAGTACAACAACAACAACAACAACAACAATACGACTACTACTACTACTACTAATAATAATAATAATAGTAAACTGTTAATAGTAGTATTTTCAAGCCGACTCCAAGGGACGTAGACAGTTTGTCACACTGCTTTGCTGTTCAATCCCATTAATTTGATTTTTTAATAGCTATGACTTCATTACTCATACTGATATAAAGCATCCATATTGTGGATCTGGGAATGTAAACCCATTTAATTGCTCTGGGACAAGGTAACCAAGTGGGTTCCAGTCTATCCTGAGCAATAACAGTAAATACAATTTTAAAAAGCTGCTTTGAGCCATAAACTTCAGCTGGCTGTCTGGCTTCTATATTATACAACTGGAATATTCCTCGAAATCTAAAGCAAAATACAGTTAATATATCAAAAAACAAGGTCTGGTTTAACCTACACAGTGATGTTGAAAACTCCAATCTGATAGGTTTACCATTGCATTGGAAATAGCAGGAATCTCGCTTGTCAGCTGGGGGTGTGCAAGTTTTGGTAAATAATTAACTTTGGTGTTGTTACTTAGCCTTCCATTATTTTCCAGTAACAACATGCCATGATGTTAACAACTTGCACATGAACTTGTATGGCCTGCATACAGTTTTAAAGAAAATTGAAAAAGTTAGAGGTAAAACTCTTGCTTTGACATGGAATGGAAGACTTTGCATTCTTTATTTTTTAATAATATGTCTTATTTATTTTAAGAAAGAGAAGGAAAAAAAGAGAGATCGGTGAAGGAAAATATTTTACAGCTGTTATAATGTAATGTATTGCAATATAAGAAACTATAAGCTCACATTTTGTGAACTTTCCATATTGTTAAATGTAACTATATATGGATAAAAAGAATTAAGCAATTCTTAGGCAAAGTGCTCTTGTATAGGATGAATGCAAACCGTTGAGTCATGCTGATCTAGAAAAGTCATCAGTTAAAACATGGAGAGGAAGTTGGAGAAGTTATGAATTTTTTTCTTATCTCTTTAACTAAAATGTGATTAAAGATTTAAGCCTTAAATTGTGCTTTTAAATAAGAAAAATGACCTTATAGAATATTCTTTCTTTAAGGTAAAATCAGCAATATCTCTATTCGGGGTGGAAAAGACATCGTTCTATTTAAAATGACAGTAATAAATCATGCACATACTCCCTTTACGCCAGGCAGTTACTGCCCCACACCCTTGTTTGATGGATTGCTAAAATCCTCCTACTGTTCTAAAAGAGTCCTCGGGGCTTCCCCGAGTTTATTTGCTTCCCAAAAGCTGTACTGACAAATCCAAACGGACAATGTGTTATTGTTAAACTTTATTTCAATATATACCTTTGTGCCACTGGAACATAGAATTCATTAATATATGTACAAGTGAGTTCATTAAGATAACACATTTCTGTGTTAGACCACATGGTTCTACAAACTGGACCCTTATGGCCCTTTGTCTCCTGGTCCATGACAAAGCTTTCTCTTAACAGTACCACACTGATGCCCTAAAGATTGATCATAAGGACTGCCTCCGCAGCCCAGGACCCTTATTTACAATACATTTGTAGTATACATCCCTTCAACACACCGATTTTGTTCTTGTTCACCGGATTTAGAATCCATCTGGTGTTACCCAAAAGAGGATGAGTTCCCATTTGAGTCTTGTTCCTCTCAAGGTTTCTTCCTCATGTCATCTCATGTCATCTCAAGAATTTTGATCTGAATCTTGATTTCTATTATATTCATTATAATCTCTTTGTTGTTTTGTTCATGTCTAACCTGAACTACAAAACTAATAAGCTTCTAACACAAGTCTGAATCACAAATTCCTCTCTAACCCCTGATCGAGGGCACTACTTGGTGTAAGCAACAAGGGATTGCACACCGTACATAGCATACTAGCTTTCCATTTTATGCTATTTGGGATCCAACCAGAATAAATGGAAATATATCATAGGTTTCTTAGGAGTGTCCACCACCTCCATGGTTTATTATCCAAACCTTTTGGCTACATAGTCCCAGCAAGCATTTAAAACTACTTTCACCCCTGTTAATTACTCTACCAGTTGGTCACTAACCGTCAGTCGCCAGGCCAGGCTAGCTCCACCAGTCACGGTTAGTTAGTTCCACCAGTTGCAGAAGGGTATTTACATTTACGCATTTTGGCAGACGACCTTATCCAAGAGCGACTTACATTTTTCATTATACATGTGAGCAGCTGAGGGTTAAGGGCCTTGATTGGGACAACTTGGCAGTCGTGGGATTTGAACCTGGGACCTTCTGAACCATAGTCCAATGCCTTATGTTTGTAGAACAATTGTATAAAAAGCAATATCAAACTTGACTTTTTGCTGTTGTATTCAGGCTCTACTCTATTGATAAATGGCATTAAAATGGTATTGTATATGTTTTGAGAGTTGCCATCTTTGGTTCAAAGCTACTTTCTGGAAACATTATAATATTGTTTGGCTGATAGTAACATATTCATCCATGCTTGCTCATGTGCTACAATGTAAAAAGAAATTAAATCTAATCAATTCAGTTATATAGACACATCATATTTGTCTATTGTAATCTTATGGTCTTTTATAGGAACCACATTTGAAACCTTGAAATCAATGCATAGTTATATTCTGCCCTGTTTTCCAGATAGGTTCATCAAATGGGTCAAAGTACATATTTTCTCATGGACTTGTGCAACTCAAAACCTAATTCGCCTTTTTATCAACACCAGTGACAAAAGTTTTGTCGTGATGCTCTTTCATGCTTTTCTATATCACCTCTCACCCCTTCCTCTTTTCTACTTCGCCCAGGTGAGTGTTGTAGTGAGACTGGCAGACAAGCTGAAACCTCAAGGCAAGCATCTGATTACCACAAACACTATACTTGGGGGCTGCGTTCTGTCTCTGTGCAGTAAATGCATCTTTGTATCCTGCTGTGGAGTATTCCTCTGAGACCTGTATAAATGCCAGCTTTTCAGCATTCAGCCTTTCCCGTGTAGGACAAGCCTTGTTTTTTTGTGTCTGGTTGTTTTTAGAGATTTATGTGCCGACATTTTTTTCCCAGGACACATGGTAATGTCCAAAAGGCCCCAAAGGCAATTAGGCAACAGATAATTAACTTCATTGAAATGCATGCGTGAATGGCAGCTTTCTTTCTACCACTGTTCTGTTCCTGCTCTCTCCTCTCTAATGACAGTCCGTCATTCATAGAGGAAACTGTTCTTTTCCATGTAGACATTTCATGATGAGTTAAAAAGTCTACAATTGGGCCTGGGAAAGATAGTAGCAGCTTCACAATGCTCTATTCAAGACATGACGTTTCATAAATGTGTTTGGTGAGGCGCTTCTTCTTGCCATAAACTTAACTGAATATTGCATCATAACAGACAATTGCAGCAGTGGAACTCTTAAAAAGTAAAAACCAAAGATATTGCCAAGTGCAAATTTCATTTAATTTTATGCATTTTGTTTCATATTGTTTGGTAAAAATAGAAATTGTGTAGGCCAAAACGATAAGTAAGGAAGATAAATACAGTAATGTATCCTGTGTTTAAGTAATCAATCAATCAATCAATCAATCAATCAATCAATCAATCAATCTATCTATCTATCTATCTATCTATCTATCTATCTA
>JAQMYL010000037.1:25534659-25555719 GCA_030014365.1 Clarias pachynema | reverse complement strand
ACCATCTCGATTAGGTTCAGGTCCGGTGACTGTGGAGACCTTTTTTTGTTAAGTACATAACTCCACATGTGTTCATTATTGAACTGTATTTTATTAACATATTTTTGTTACGGGGTTTCTTTAAAAAGACCAAATCTTGTTTTGAAGGTAAGAAACAGACGTCTAACTGCAGTAATCTCACCACAATTGTAGGAAGTTATAAATTAGAGCTCCAAATGAGGCAAGGTTTACATAACCTGCATCGACACCACTTTGATGTGCTTTGCCCTACCAAGCAACAGTTGTGAAACATTTTTTTTTTTTTGGTGGGGCAGACAGCGACTCTTTCTTTCTTTCACTCAAGGCGTTGCAGAGTTAACTGCCAGCGGTTTGGGTCGTTAGCTCCTCTAGTTGGCGTCCGTTATGACTGAGCTGGAGGCGACCGCAACATCTTGCGCAGTGGTTGTGGATGCGCAGGGGGTGGAAGTCGGCATGGGCAACAGCGGCAGTGTAGGTTTGGCTTATCACCAATTCACTACTACCACAGAGAGATAGTTCCCCTGCTCTGCACCTCCCTGCACCAACCAGCTGTCAGGAGGAGCTTTTATCAGTGTTACTGGAAATCAAGTTCATAAATATATTGTTTTAAGAGCATGTGTGTGTTCTCTATGCATGTGAATCCATCATCTCTGTTTCTTATGATTAAATATATATTAAAGAAAAGAAAAGCATAATGGGTTTTTAAATATATACTTTTTTTATAGGATTAAAGTCACTAAAAACTCAGTTACATTAATGTGTATCTTGGATTGAAAAATAAATTGTTTGATGTCATTAAAGAACAAAAATAAAAACAAACCTCAACACTTTAAATCTACAATTGAAAAAGGCAAGTTAATTAAAATGTGTAATATTCTGTATATTAATTAGAGTTAAAAAGATGATTATTATTATTATTATTATTTTAAATGCCATTCAGTTAAAGTAGGAATTATTTACAGGTATAACACTTTTCAGAATGGTGGGTTTCCTCCGCTTTAAAAATATTAATGGCTATGCTTCATGGATCCCTTGACATACAGTACACAGGCCCCACTTTGAGAACCATCCCTATACACATGGATTGCAATTATTATTATATTGCATGATGCAATGACCAAAAACTTTTACATTCTCTGGGTTATATAATAAATATGTCAAAACTGCTGCAGTGTTCACAGTTACCACAGACTGTGGTAAATAGTCGAAAAACATTATTTCAATAAAGATTTGTGTTCTTGAGTTTTTCTAATCAGCTGAGGCTCAGCTACACCACAAAAATCTCATAAACACTCCAAATACAGCCCAAGTGTGTTTGTTTATTCTCATAGCCTCAAAACTTACCATGGCTTTCTGCCCCGTGGTTATGTTGGATCACCATAAAGATCTGCTGACTGAAACAACACATGGCTACAACAAGTTGAAAACTAGCAGATCCATCCCTGACTCGTTAGAGCTGGCCAGGGGACTCAGGCATAACAAGCATACCTAGGAGGCTAAATTTAAGAACAGGGCTTGTTAAAGTTCTCCAGAAGCCATTAATCATTATGGTTTGTTGGGATAAATGAGGCTTTCTTAAGTTTTACTAAAAGAAAAAATATATAACACTGCTTTATTGGTGGGAATAAAGTGGGAGGGAATAAAGCAGGCAGCATTTTAATAGCAAGACCGTTGCTGGTCCAAGCTGGTGGTGATGTTGGATGGTATGGCACAGATATTTGTGAACAGAACAAAAAAAGTTGTAGATTCCAAAAATAAAACCTTATAAAACCATACACTTGAGGTTCCTTATTTTACCTATTACACATGTAACCTTGTTTACATGGCCATTGGTGGCTCAGTGGTAGGTTTCTTGCCTGCTATGTCAAAGGCCCATCCACTGGATGCAGTGCTGGGCCCCAAACTAGGATAAAATGTTAGGGTTGCATCAGGAAGGGCATCTGATATAAAACATGGACCAAGTTATGTGTGGATCAGATGGTCGCCTGTGGCAAGGTCTCAACAGGAGCAGCTGAAAAATCAACTACAACATGTACACTTTGTTTACTTCCACAAAAATGTTTGACTATACTGAGTATTTGAAAATGACTGTTATAGTATACCAAATCAGAAGAGAATACATGAAACTATGTACAGTATATGGCATCTATTACTGAGGCGCTTTGCATATATATATATATATGAAAAATTAATAGTAATAAAAAACCTACATTTTGGAGTCAGTATGGCAATACATGAATTGGTGCATAAAAGAATCACTGAATTGATTTTGTTCTCCATCTCAAGTACAAAATGTGGAAAAGGTCAAGAAGTGAATACCTATTGTATGCAAGGAAATATTAAGAAAATATCTGAAAGTAAATTAAGTTTCGAATTTGACGCACTGTGAGAATTCTATCACAAAAGCCCTAGGCATATGTCAGGTGAATTTCTTTTTTTTTCAGGGTAAGACCTGCAAGACATATTTTTATCCTACAAAGAGATAACAGTCTGCTTTTGTATCTCTTGCCTCTCTAGACCAAGACTCATAAATTCACTGCTCCAAAATTTCGCAAAAGTAGCTACAACTAAAAGCAAATGAAGGGTTCTTGTCTGTTCCTTTTTTTCTGCATATGAATTTTCTTCATCTTTGTTCTCTGCTTTAACAACAAAGCATAAATGCCATTCTGGTGTCTAGACGATCTCTACAGCAAGTGGTCTAGCAAAAGGCACGACTGCAACAACATCAAAACCATAGATGGAGAAAAAGACATTTAGATACATGTTAAAGTTAATTTATAGTCATTTAGTTGCATAATGATTGAGGAACTAAATCTGCGGAAGAGCTGACACTTTCTAGTATAATCATCTATCATATTTATGTATAACTGCTATATACATCGAAGCAGATGATTTTGCCATGGAACATTACATATCATTTGCTGTTATCTTGTTCCTGTTATGTTTGGGTGAATGTCTTCAAAACCCATTCATCTCTGATAATGATAGGAAACATGATAATGTCTCGTCAGTCATTCCTACAATTCTCCAAATGTATATGTGTTAGAATGATGACATTGGATCAAAGTGTCCCAAATGCTGTTTTTATTAAACCCATGTACCTCAAGGGCTTGTACACTTTCTCACCAAACTGTGGAATTGGAGAAGGATTGCACGGTTTAGTGTACCATTTGTGACAGGAGCTAGGAGGGCATTTGTTGGTCTTTGCCAAGCAAGAAAGAGAAAGCCTCAAACAGACAGTTGAGAAGAAGCTTTTAGTACACCTCAGTCCAATTTGTGACCTTTTGTGCTTTGCATTTTCCTCTACACATCCTGTGCCTCCGTCTAGGCAGGGGGGTGGTGGTTGTATTCACCACACTCCTCATCTCTCCTACTGTTTTCTCTTGCTGAACATGCATGTTGATTTAGCAGCCTGAAGGAAGTTGTGCCAAGCTCGGGGCTCAGCAGTAGGGACTCCAAGAGAAAACACATATCAGAGGAGATATTTGAAGACAAACATGAGGTCACATCCACAGAGGCAGGCCAAAAACCCTAGAGTTGCCACTGTTTGTTTTTCCAATGCAAGCTCAGCAGTGAACCCAGGTGTTCATACAGTAGAACACTTACATACAGCAGACTTCGAGCAGACTCAGCACAGTCGTTTTTAACTAAAGGCCAAGGTATGCAGCAGGGCTTGTGGAACAAAAATCATAGTAGATGCCTGATTATATTTAGCAAATTTGTACATAAAAGCTAAATATTTAAACCCCCAAGGAACCTGAGCCAGTATTTTTTCTCTTTATATCAAAGTAAATATTGTGCAGTGTAATGTTTAAAAGCTTGGTGTCGTTCCAATGTCTATTTTTACTCAACTGGAATTTTTCCCATTTAATATAAGTAAAACTATCCTAATGTTGAGCTTGAGTAACCTTAAGACCCACAAATCACAAAACTGATATTGCAGCTCACTCACACTCCAGCGATCTCTTTGATTCTGAGCAACCAACCAAGAAAACAGAAACTCTCCTTACTGTTGCTTGTATCACAAACCCCATTGTTGATTATTTTCCGGTGAAAGCATTCTGCAATTGTTTCATTTTTGTACGTACCAGTAAGGGAATGCAGGGGACATTAACAACAGTCTGCGCTATTCAATTTCCCAGCACTCTGCTATTAACTGATGAATGTTTTTTCCTTTAATATGGCAGTAAAAAATAATAGGCTGTATATCATACTGAAGATTAATGTGTCAAGAGTTTATAAGACACTATAAAGAAAAAGAAAATAGAGAATAAAAAGTTATTAAAAATATATTAATGGGTCTGTGGGTCTAGAGTTTTAAACATTTACTCTTTGGTATGCTTGATTTTCTAGGCTGGAGGTCTCTGAAAGAAAGATATTAATCTAAATCTAGGGAATTATTGAGCTTAGTTGATATTGGGTCTTAGTCATGGTTATTATTATTTTTCTTTCTTTCTTTTCATTATTTTATGATTTTTTTAATTATATTTATTTTTATTTTTTTGTGTGTAAAAATGTATTTAGTGAAGATGGCACGGTAGCTTAGTGGTTAGCACTGTCGCCTTGCACTGTCAGGGTCTGGGTTCAATTCCCACCTTGTGGTCTGTGTGTATGGAGTTTGCATGTTCTCCCTGTTCTTGGTGGGTTTCCACTGGGTACTCCAGGTACTGTATATAATCAATACTAAAGTCTTAAAGGAAGTAGCTATATATATATATATATATAGCTACTTCCTTGTGTTGTTTACACAACAGCAACAAAAAACCCTAGGTTAGTTTTTTATAACGTTGCTAAAACATTGCATTTTGTAGTAAAGAAATAAAGACATCGGCCCTAACAATAACACCATATAACATTAAGACTTGTATTGATATATATATATATATAGATATATATATATAGATATATATATGAAAAAAATGCTGCTTATTATATTAATATATATGTTGTTTTTTCCCCTCCTTGGCGTGAGAAAGAATGAAAAGTTTACAGGAGGACCCCAGTGAAAAAAATTACCGCAATGAGGATGGATCATTTATCAGGCCAAGTCAGTCATCGTTGCACACAGTGTTCAAACCAGATATGCCTTATACACCACGTGCTTGCAGTTAAAACCCGAACAACAACAACACTGCGAAACGCTGGAAGGCTTTCAGTGACTAGAATATTATTATCCTGGATAAAGATTTCTTTATCTTTACGGAGATTTTATTATATCCTTTTGCTCAAATATCTCTCATTAATGACATTGAATTTTAATCTACAGCTTGATTATTTTTTTAATTAACTTTGCCTGGTAAATTACATGCAGTGGATATTACTATAACACTATAACACTTACATCTCATTTACCTTTTGCTTCATTTCAGTTTTACTGCTTAAAAAGATCAACCCAGTTTGTCATGAGGCTTCTTTTATAAGGAAACAGGATGTGACCATTTGACCATCCACTCCCTCCTGTTCTGTCTAGACCACAACAGGAAGTGGATGTGCTAAGAGCAGATGACTGGTGTGAGTAACACAGTAGCACACAGTCGTAACAACACTTTTGTAGTGGTTCAGATTCAAATGCGTCACAAGGAATATAGGACAGAAGTTTAAAGGTAGCTGCTGTGAATATATTCCACTGTTGTGAAGAGTAGTGTGTTTGAATATAAAAAATTTTTTGAGACAAAATAAATGTACTTTAATTAAGCAGTGTTCATAGTAATACATTACAGCAGTCATAGTTATACACTGTTCAGTGAAAAGCCCATATAAAAAATATGAACATATTTAGGCATATTTAATAAAAAGCAACATGCATTTAGACTATTTAACTGCAGTTAAAATGGTAGCTCATTAAAATTAAACAAAATTATTTAATGTTTGTTAGTTTTGTTTACTCATAGCTTTGGGAACATTTGCTTAAAGTTATGCTTGGGAATATCCTTAAGCAAAGAAGTAACATTTGTGGCTCAACTTAATGCCACAAGATAGAAAATATCTAAAAGATAAGCAATATGTAATAAACATGTCCTATGTGTATCGGAACAATATGTTTGGGTTTTAACAGTCAAAACCCATAAACGTAGTTCTCAACTTCTTTGCCAAATGCATATAAACAAATAGGTTTCTGTCATCAATAAGGTCAGATTTCATCTGTTATCATTATTGCTTCTGGTTTGCTTCATTTCAGTTCAGAAGGCCGAGGCTGACCGAGCTACTATAGAATTCCTTCACAGATTGTGTATGTATGAGACAGAGAGATGAATGAGGTTTCCGGGATTTTTTTTTTTTTTTTAGGAATACTTAACACCCTTCCCCCAGCTCTCTCACTCCCCGGGGTCCATTTCAGGATTTTGTGGATCAGTGAGCTAAAGACTGGAGAAGAGTGAAAAGAAAAGGAAAGGATAAAGTGCTAAAAGAAGAGGAGGGGGTGTCATTGTGTGGAGCCTGCACAGCTTACTAAATCCATGTCTTGCTGGTCAATGCCTTTGCTCTCCCTTCTGTTCCAGAGCAACACATGTTACCATTTCTAAAATTCCTCTACAGAAATCACAGTGGCCCACCACCTGTTCCTCAGTTGGACTGATTTTCTCTTGGAAAGAATTAGGTCTTAACATAATGTAATATAAATACACAGCCTCGCCAAGAAACAAAGGTATCATCAACAACAACAACAACAACAAAAAACTATTGATATTGCTGAAATCACCAGAACTAGGTTAAGAACAGTCAAAAATATTAAAACCTCAACGAGTAGTGCTGACCCACCAACTTCAAAAGAAATGTGGTCAGGAAAAAAAGAATCACGAATTACCACCATCAGAGATCATTTAAATGCTTGCAATAAAGCTGCATTGTTCAAAAATCTAGGGAGCATGAAGTTTGAACTTTGGAGCAATTCAAAAGGTCATGAGTGCAGATTTACCCTATTCCAGAGCGATGGGCGCGTCAGGGTAAGAAGGGAAGCAGATTATGCCATGCACTCTTCATGCACACTGTACGAGCATCTAGGGGAAGTGTTATGATCTGGGGTTACTTCAGTCTAGGTTCAGCAACATTATGTGACAACAACATGAAGTCAGCTGACGAAATGAATGTACTGAATAACCAGCTTATCACATCAATTGCATGTGTCTTCCCTCATGGCATGGCCATGTTCTATGATTCAAATTGTTAAAGGAGTGGTTCTGGGAGCATTAGGAATGGTTTTCACATATGAATTGGCCACCATATTGACAGCTAAATAGAAAATTTAAATTTAAAAAAAAAATAATAAAAATTTATGTGTGGCTTTTTTGGTCTTGCCAGTATATAATCAACATCTGAATTTGCCAGATGTTGGATAAATTAAGTTGTCCTGTTGAGTATCATGCTATGCTATGCTATGCTATGCTATGCTATGATCTTTAAACTGTATAGTTACTTTATTTATCTAATCACGGTTCCATAAATCCTATAAGCACATGGGTTTTCATTCAGTTGTTTTATTCAAGTATGCATAAACAAACTCTTTGAACAGCCTTTATTTATACCCTTAGACAAAGTTCATAATGAATGAAAATCGAAATGAATTAAATGAAAAGAAATTGAATTTAAAATCATTTACTCTGCAACCGCAAAAAGAAAAACTGTAATCGCTGTTTGAATGTAAAATAATTTTCTAGAAATGGATTTGAAAAGCAATCATATTACTGACTGACTCATATATGCAGGTAAACACAATGAATCACAGCAAACAAGTTTTCATAAATTAAAATCTCCACCAACCATAGGTACACTCAAATGTGCACACATTTGAACTGTGTGATTATTATGTTGAAAATCTGTATATTTTGAGTACATTTTATTAACTTTTTTTATTTATTTATTTATTTATTTTTTTACATAATTGGCTTCAACATATCCTAGGTGCTTCTTTACGGACATTTAGTGTTTCATGTAATGGAAAGTGTTTTTGTATGGGTGTATTTTACTGCTGCCTCATGTCATTTGTGCCATTTTTTATTTTATTTTCTTACAAATCTTGAGGCAGCTAACAAGAAATATAGGAAACTTAAAACAGATCTTTTCTGAATTGTTCAACCTGCAGGGATGTCTTCTCAAGTATTTAAATTGAATACCTTTCTTTACTTGTGATTGGTCGATGAACGGTGATTCATTTTATAAAATAGCAGATTAGACAGTATTGCTGGCTGTAATTCAAATCAAAGATTCTATAGTGAAATGTATTTTGTAAGCATTTGCACATTATGGTTATAAAGGTTATACCGTTTATACTGTATGTGCTATGTGATAATAGGAACTAACTTTGTTTTTAGGACATGCATTTATTTCAACTATAAACGGATAATGACATGTCATTCTTCAATAAATAAAACTTTGACAACCCTCCTTTCGAACAGGTCACCCTGACATTAATTATATGTCTATGAAAGCACCCAACATCATGTTTTATTCATATTTTAAATGTGCATACATTCATATGAAGTTTAAGTAAGTTGTAAGTTATTTGTTATATTTCAGCTTGCCTTTGAGTCTTTATTGCTTCTTACAGTACTTACCATCCAGTCCTGCAGATATGTTATCTCCCATATAATGTATATGGATGTAAATACAATAAAAATCTACAAGAATAAATGTGACCCTTACTGAATTCCTTTCAAAGAACCCACCTATGACTCATCACTCCATTTACACTCCGCCACTGTTATGACAACATTAGTCCAATGCCTGCTAAAACACACACTTTAGAAGAGTTAGAAAGGATGTGAGCCCTCCCAGCTACAGTACCCACGCAACATAACAACAGTGGTCGTTATCTATGCAAACACTTCAGCTCTCAGGGCCGTCGGTGCGACTTTACACATGGAAATGTGCTAATTGTATCTGAGTGCGTGTGAATGGCCGGCTACTGAGCGAACCCAGGAAATGTGTGTTAAAGCGAGCCATCAGGACTAGCAATGCTACACACAATAACAAGCATGCATGCACATTACATATGTGCATTACAAGAGCCTGAGGACTGAAGGGTGTATTGTGTTCTATTTAAATGCATAGATCTTTTCCAAATGAGTGACATGGAGAGGTTTTCCCTCAGCGGTACAAAATCAGGCATATAACACAGATAATGCGTGGGATTCATTTGGCACAGTGTGTGCTTATTGATGCAAAGGAATTAATGGTAGACTTTTTAATGTGTGATGTGATACATTCCAAGGCATTCTTATTCTAGCTCTTAAATTTAGCCTAATGTGTTCACAGCAGGCCTGTGCCTACTATTTGCAGGAAATCTAAAAATATATCCAGATTCATATATATATTAGGTACTAGAAAACTTGCAGTGTCTTTCCATACACTAAATAATGAACTGAAAAATATGATATGACTATTTTATAATAATAATAAAAGAAAAACTATGCATAGGGACATGCACTTTATAAATATAAACAGTATTAAAAACTCTCAACTAACTTGTGCATTATTTTAGTAATTTATGCAAAGTTTCTGCGAAATCTGCTTGACCAAAGGCTAGTTCTGGTAATTCTAGTACTTCACGTTACATGTTGAAATAAAAATGCTTGTCCTACATTATTGTTAATATATAATAATAGGATTGTTTGTATATAGTAACAGCAAATTAATAAACTAAAGCAACTTGTATGTATGTCTAGTAATAAAAAACATGTTAGAGATGCTTATTTAACATTGACAGAATAACGTTCCATTGACATGATGTTGCAACAGTCAATAAGGTTGTCCACAAAGCAAAAGTCTTCAGAAACTTGAACTTTCACTTTTTTTAGTAAAACGTCTAGCTGTGTTTTTTTTTCTTTTTTTCTTGTCTTCTTCTTCAGTTGAGAGATAAATCAGCATTCTGGCGAGGAAATTACTATTTATAGCTGCTGCATCATACATGTACGATGTAACAATAAGCAATTCAAATGTATGATTTTCATAAATGAAGTGATCATTGACAAATTGCTGAGGTATACAGTAAGAGGAATAAAACTCTGAAGGACATGATGTTGTAGAATAGTAATCCATTTTCAAGTGGAAACAGGACAACATATCCTGTTTTATTCTACAATTTTCAATTAGGTAAGTAGTGATGAGAAAGACTACATTGTTCATTTTTAAAAATATACTTGTATATCTGAAAGTGCATCCTAAAATGGCAGATGTTGTTGGTTCTCAAAATGCAAAATGGTTAAAATTGTTAGAGAGTGAGGAGTTAAAGGGTTCACAGATACTGTAAATGTACTTAGTTATACATAAAAGTGAAACTTGAAAATCTGTATTTACAAAAAAAGTCATATGAAAAGTAACTGGGGCGGGGTTTGGTTTGGTTTGCATTGTTCCTTATGACTCAGCATCACAACTGACACACTCACACACTGACAAACTGACACACTCACACAGGCAATTTGGGAACACTAATAAATCTAAGGCACATGTCTTTAGTCTGTGGGAGGAAACCGGAGTACCTGGAGGAAAGCTGCCAATCACAGGGAGAACATGCAATCTCCATGCGCACAGACTCAAGGATGGAGTTGCAACCCAGTCAAACCCAGACCCCGGAGTTGCAAGACAACAGTGCTAACCACAAAGCCACCATGCTGCCCCACCCTTGTTCATTTGGATTTAAATGATTATTTAAAGAGATCTGTTTCAAGTAACCAGGCAGTTTAAAGTAAGTCTATTGCAAGACAAGCAAGTGAGACCAGTAGGCCACCTTTCACTGAATTGATATAATAACATACACTTGCTGTTTAAAAAGGGTCAAAGTATCATCAAGCAATGAAAACAACTAAGGGAATTGCTGAAATTACCATAGTTCTTAAAACAGTATTAAATGTATTAAATGATCATTTAAATGCTTGGTGAAGTTAATAGCTCACATAATGCAATGCGAACTCCCAGGATTGGGACTAAACAGCTGTGTGGTCAAAAGAAAACCACTTGTTAATGAAACCAATCAGAAAAAAAATGCTTTACTTTGTTATGAAACATAACTATTGGAGTTTTGAGCAATGGAAAAGGTCATGTCGTCTAATAAGTTGTGTGCCAGAGTAAGAAATGGAAGTGCATAAAGCAATAGTGTACTGTGCATAGTGATCAGGCATAGAGCACCCTGCACAGGCCTCTGGAGGCAGTGTTATGATCTGGAGTTGCTTCAGTTGGTCAGGTCTAGGCTCAGCAATGGTACACAGCAAAAAAAAAAAGTCAAAATACCCGAATGTACTAAATGACCAATGTGTCCCATTTATTTTTTGAAAGATTGTGTGAAAGAGTAGTTCTGTGAGTGGTCATTTTCACACAATAATTGGCCACCACATTGTTCAACTTGACATGTAAGATCTTTTATGTGATCATATGAGTAATCTGAAAATTTACTAAGCCAGATATTATTGGTGTATATACTGTATATATAAATATATCTGTTTTGGCTGTATGTCTCTGCCATCTTTTCTAAATGTGTGTGATTGTGCATTCACCCCATAGCACCTTTATGTTTTACGTTAATTGAGGCTGCTGGCTAGTGTGTGTGTGTGTGTGTGTGTGTGTGTGTGTGTGTGTGTGTGTGTGTGTGTGTGTGTGTGTGTGTGTTTGTGTGTGAGTAAGTGAGTGTGGGAACTGCTTTGTAACTTATCCCCAGAACAGAGGGGGTACACACACACACAGGCCATGTCTCTGCAGGCCTTCTGCTCCTCATTGATTAAGCCATGGGGTGGAGTTTACACTTCTGGACCATCCACTGACCCTAAACCCATTCATGCCACTGAAACCTCGTCCTGTGCGTCCATGAGGAAATATACCCCCACCCCCTGCCCTGGACTTCTCATCCACCCCCCTTCCCTCCATCCAGACGTGTTTATGGCCTGAGCCGGCAGTGCAGGGCTTCTTTGACTTTTCAGCCTGGCATATGGAGTCCCGCAACAAAAGGGCTCTTGTGAAGAGGGACACAAAGAAAAGTGATCCATTTCCCAAAAAGGGAGGAGCCACATTGGCAATAGAGCACAACTGACATCTTGGGTGGGAGGTGTGATGGGAGGAGTCTTAAAGAAAGGGGCGTAGACAAGACATGCTGATAAGAATTGGTTTCTTTATATAAAATCGTTTGATTAGCTTTATCTGCAACTGAAATTGAAATGTATTTAATGTTTTCAACTTGGTGTAACTTTTATGAAGATGCTGGGTCACGTCAACTGAACTTCATTCGAAATGTTTCACTATTTATCCACGTATTTATTTATTCATCTATTTTTTATATTGTATTAACCTAGAGTTATTGGAAATAAAATAAATACACATTTGTCAATTTCCTGACTTTAACATGCACATAACCATGCATAGAAAGTGAGACATATATAGATATATATGTATACGTAGATAGATACAGACATACATATATATGTATATATATGACAATGTTTATGTGCATGACTGTGTATTCTGTATAAGAGATGAATGAATGTGTAAAGTGAAAGAACTGAAATAAAGGGCTTAGAAATGCTTTTTTGTAACAAATGAAACAAAAAGATAAACTTATTGGTGTAATATCGTTCAACCAAAAACACGAATGAAACCCAGCAGTTTCAAATTTCAAACATTGCAGTACTTTTTTCATTTAATCATTGTTGCACTTTTTAATTTATCAATGTCTTTGATTTATACATTAAATTAAAAACATCAAAAGCATATGCTAAGTGGACGATTATCTCCTCTCATTTAAGAACCGTTGAGGCTTTACAGGCTTAGGCAGAAACATTTAGGATTAATCATGGTGAGGACAAAAACAACAATATCTGCCATCAAGCAGACTGAGAATTGGTCCAAGCCTCATACTTACAGTTAAAGCACTCAAACGGCTACAGTGTGCACACTGATAACCAGACTGTGTTGTTTTTTAAAAAGACCCATAAGTGACGGGGTAACAGTTCCATTCCTTCCTGTCTGTGAAAAAAAAACTGTCACCAAACAACGGCGGGGAGCTAAAGCTTGAGTTTCAGCTTCCGTCTGGAAAGCACAGCAATATAAATTTTCTACGTCCTTTTAAAGGTCTCAGTCTTAAAGTCATATACTGTACGTTAAACTTTGTGTTAAGTTAGAGTACGGGTAAATCATAACCTGGCTTTAATCTAATGATAAATAAATCAATATCTCAAATCGACTTTATCATAAAAAATAATGTTGCAGATAATGTCAATGTAAGTTAATTGGTGTTTTCATGTGTTTTGTTGGCAGAAAAGTTAGGAAGAGAATTCTCTCTTTCTCTGGCAGAGAAAATATTGTGCACATTCAAAGAAGGCATCTGAAATAAACAAATTAAACTATGTTATCAGTGCAAAAGCAAAAATGAATCAATAACTTCAGAAACTGTTAGCGACATATTGCAGACAGCAACCTCTAACACTAACTACTCGTGCTCACATATTTGTTTTTCTCACTTTTATTACCTCAGCATGCTCCCACTGCTCAGGCTAATCATTAACAATTCTCCTCAATCCTCCTCTGCCTCATTAAAGATTCAGGGCCCGGACCTTGTGACTCAGGGTCTCTGGTGTATCTCACACTTGGTAAGCCATGACATGGCTAGAGAGCAAAGCTGCATCCGCATAATGCTATTGTTGAGCAGGCAAACACCGTGGCCCTCTTCAAGTCGAGAGCAGACCAGAGCAGACCACCAGGAGGCCTTTGTGCTTCAGAATTGTTTCTTTCTAGCTGGGACATCCCAGTGTCTTTCTTTTTTTTCCTCAAGAAGGTGTTGCTGTCCTTATTTTTCTTTATACTTTTTAATGCTGAGCTTCAAGAGTTTCCATGCAGCTTTACAGACAGCAACACCTGCACCCAAATTCCCACCAGAGAACTCCCAGTTGAAGCATTTCATGTGAAAGAGAGAGAATGTGGTAAATGAGCAGCTAGTAAAGTTTACATTAAAAAAAAAAACCTTAAAATTCGGTCCTGCTTTAAAAAACCATCATGCCCCATCAATGTTTGTAGCCAAGACAATGGCAGTTGCTTGTGTTTTTTTGTTCTCTGGCATTCAAATGGATTTTAATCTCCTCTGAAGACACTTCACCACAAACAAATAACAACCCCCAGATTCAGTTGCTTGTCTCTCAGGCCAAATTAAACATCCCTGTGCTTTATCTATCAGAAGTCAACAAGTGTTCCCTTGGATAGTGGTCTTTTCGAGTTGCCTGATCCTTCCAGTAACTGAACTGGAAGAGGTGTTGACACTACCCCTTGAGATAAGGCCTTATTGTTTTAAAGGGACTGTGTCGCTTATTGACTATAGTTTCTTATGCTAACATTTACAGTGTATTTTTTTCCCTGGGGACAGTGATGAAAGAGTTGGCATCCTCTGGAAAAACAATGGAGATGAAAAAAAAGTGGCAAGCCTGAAAATGCTTTCAAACTTGGACATAAGTTAGCATATATGAAATGTTATAATAATGTATCAGTAGATCAATGCATTCATTCAGCAAGAACTAAGATGAGACAATAATAAAATTACACAGCATGGCAAATTTGTTAGTCTGGAACCCAGCAGAAGAAGAAGAAGCACACAAAACTGTATGGTTTGAAACTCGAAAGCAAGTATGCGACACTTCAATCCAAGGAATGAATAATAAAGTGCAGTCATGGTGCATCATGCAGCACTGTTATGAAATATTTTGCAGTTTACCTTATCAGGGCCAAGGCAGGGTGCTTAAGGACAGCCGTTTCTGAGATGACTAGACTATATGACTGAGATAACCGAGATGAACTCACCGTCAGGTGCTATAGAAAAAAAGCCAGTAGTGGCAATATGATGGAAGGAGAAAATATATGTATAGGGGAAAGGTATAATGCATTCTGTAAATTGCTTTAGAAATGAACAAATCCTTCATGGATAACACAAAAGTACTGGGGCAGCTAATGTTAATGCTTGTGAAGGAATGTGCCTTTTAGCTGAAACGAAGATATAAATGTTCAATCTTATCTTCCAATATCCTACAGTAATATATTTATAATAGGGCTAGACAGTTCCAATTGTTTGCTTCCTCAGTTAAAAATAATCTACCGTGATAATGACACGCTTAATTAAAAATAGAGAAATGTATAACTTTAGGTGATATTTTATTTACTCAGGTTAATGACAGAATAATTTAATATGGCTGCACATTTATTTTATGTCTAGCTGTATTTATCTTTTATGTTTAAATGAATACTCAACATGACTATGTTTAAATTTTAATTTTATCTAAAAGAAAGAAAAAATGAAAGGGGCATTATAATGTACAAAGAGGGGAAGAGTTTTCTGGTTATTTAAAACATAAACTGTTGTGCTTCCAAACATATAAATAAAATGATCACAAAGATCATTTTTGCTATTTCTAAAATAAGAAGCCTAACTACAGTTTTAAATAATGTATTGGTTTACACTGCAGTCACTCTACAGTACTTTAGAGTATATGTAATGAATTATAATTGAATTAAACTGGTTAAGCACAGTTTCTTATGCACAACACTTTTCATGATGGAATACAAAGCGTTTCTTCTAAAGTGTTCTGTATTTCTAAGTGCCTATAATCCTCAGGTGTTGGCAGGTCAAGAACGGCTTGAATACAATGCAAATTCAAAATGATATGAGTGGCCAAGACTGATTAAACTCTTGTATTTGAATGCAGTAAACATGACTAAGACTGGGAGAAGCATGTAAATGGATCCCTCATCACACTTAAAGGGGCGTGAAATACTGTCTTTCTGAAATGTGGGTGGGGTTCCAAAGTTTCGGCTTATAAAAAGGGGATTCCAGCAGATGGGAGGTAGAGCGTAGGAGTGCCTCACACCCAAAGCCTTCACCAACTTCACACTTTGTTGGCTGCAGTTTTTCAGGCCTACTGTCTAAGGCATCTTCGCAATGCCATCAAATCTACTCACACCCTTCATTGAGTTGGATGAGGAATTTTGCAAGGTGAGTAATCGATAATGCTTTAATTGACTTATTTTTGTGCTCACGTGCAGTGAATGTAATTGCTTTGCATTGCTGGAGTTTAACATGGGTTTGCTTGACTTATTATACAAAAACAAGTGTTTTAGATATAAAAACTGAAGCACTTTAGGAAAAGTGTAGACGAATTTTTGGTGGGTTTTATACCCATTGTGGGCAGTTATGATCGTTTTAGGGCGTCATGCCATAGTTTTAGTTTTGGTTCTGCCCTATGTGTGGTGAAATACAGTTGTGTCTGATTTGGACTAAAGCAAGTTTATTAAGCATTGTTGGAGTTTGCAGTGGGAAAGGTGAAGGAGGACTTTGATGAAAAAAAAAAACTGATTGTGTTTAGAATTGTTTTTATGTCAACATATTAATTAAATCTTCTCTGTCCCACAGACTTTCCAGAGTCTAGAATTACAGGATGTGTCGCGGCGCGCGCTCGGTTTCCAGCGCAGACATTCCCTGTGCCCGGTCACACTTCCCAACTCCAAATTCAACATCAGCGCAGGAGTCATAGACCCTACAGACGATCTCTGGTCTCTCACAAGCATCAGCAGCCAGCCCTGGAGTCGGGAGCAGCTCCCGCGCTCTGCCCTCCAGCGCATCCCGTTCCGGGCTGACCGCTCCGTGAGCATGATCGAAGGGCACGTGAGTGGAGAGTCCAGCCTTCCGCCTCCCCCGGGCCTGAGCGTCTCCCCGCCCTCCCCAAGAGAGACGCCGGTGCCTGCCGTGTCTGCGCGCTACAAAACCGAGCTCTGCCGTACGTACGAGGAGAGCGGGGCGTGCAAGTACGGAGCCAAGTGCCAGTTTGCGCACGGCGCAGATGAGCTGCGCGGCCTCAACAGGCACCCTAAGTACAAAACCGAGCCGTGCCGCACTTTCCACACAGTGGGCTTTTGTCCGTACGGCGCGCGCTGTCACTTCATCCACAACGCCGACGAGCAGCAGCCGCAGCAGCCGCAGCGCCAGGCCCCAAGCACCACCAGGGAGCGCCCGCGCCTGCTGCGCCAGAGCGTCAGCTTCGCCGGGTTTTCTTCCAGAGCCACCTTGGCCGCTTTCCAGGCCCTTCCAGACCCGCTCGCTTTCACCAGAGCGTCTTCTGTATCTCCTCCACCGTCATCATCTTCCTTTTCGTGCAGCCCTGATCTCCCGTCTCCACCGGGGCTTCCAGAGCGCGGAGCCATGTCGCACGGCTTCGGGTTCACAGCAGACCTCGGGCTCAGCGAACGCATCGCGGCTCTGCAACGCAGCACGTCCGCGGACTCGCTCTCTGATCACGACGGCTACTCGAGCTCCGGGAGCCTAAGCGGCTGCGACTCGCCTGGTGCAGAAGGAAGCAGGCGTCTGCCCATCTTCAGCCGCCTGTCTGTCTCAGACGATTAATTAACAATCTGTGCATATTGCATATTGGTTTTGATTTGTTATAGAATTTAGTTTTTATCTGATGCATGAAAAGTTTACACAGAAAAGTCCATAGTTTTGAATTAACACCCATAGGTTCCCTAAAGAACACGTGACCATGTGACCTGACCTGTCCCCTATAGGCGTTAATCCAACCCTGTGGCTTTTTGCTGTGTGCCAATGTATACTGTTGTATACCAGTTGAAACTGTACTGGGTATTTCACTCTACACTTTTTGGGTCCCCTAGATATAAGGAAAAGTTCTGAGAACTTTCCCATACCGTTTAAGTTTGTATAAAATGAAGCAATAGCACAGATGAGCATGTTCCAGGGCATGCACACATCTGCAGTTTAACCAAAGCGCAGCAACTTTAGTCTATGTTTAGCTGTAGGCCCGACCCCTAACCTTGAACCCAGACATGTACTGTAAACAAAGTGTAGCCTTTAGTGAAGGCATTTTTTATAAATTGATAGTTTTACTAAATAGTTTGACCTAGTTTCTTGTCTAAGATTCTATTTATTGCCCATTTTATTCTTTTGTGATTGCATTTCGATATGATTTAAATGCATTTTTGAGTTTGCTTTGTTTGAGCATTTTCCCACAGCTTTAAGTGACACCAGCAGTACAGACTCTGAATGTAGAAATCTCAGGATCTTAAGTGATAAACTCCACCACTTTCTATTATGCTTCTCTTATGCTCACTGAGATTAGTATTTGGGCTCAATCATTACAAACAAAGTGTGTGTGTGTGTGTGTGTGTGTGTGTGTGTGTGTGTGTGTGTGTTTGTGTGTGTAAGTGGCTGTGTGACAATGTATCAGGAAAAAGTGCTACGCCATCTTAGTCTCTTGCACTGTCAATCTGTATTATAGAGACAAAAGATGTTCTTTGCAATGTGTACATCTAGAAGAAAAGTGCATTTGCTTACTTTGATTTAAAAGCTTACAGTAGATCGTTTGAAGAAAAAAGAAATTGCAAAATCCTCTCTTAGCTGCCTGTGTAAGCTATTGCCTTTTGTTAACTTAAACTTATTTATTTTTTTTCCTGTGCAAAAAAAAGGAAGCAGTATAAAGTGCTATGATTTTGTATTGTGTTGTTTCATATATAATTTAAATGGACTGTTTACATTCCCTCGGGGTATGATCCCCGCTTTATAATATATTGTTGATCTTTTTTGAAATAAACGTTCAGAAACTTTACATTCAACATCAACTTTGTTTGCTTCATAATTATTTCAAACTTTTTGCTTCTTTTTACCCTTAAAGTTGTCTCTGTTATACATACACACTGCAAACATTTCTAAACAGCATGCTCACGATTAAACCATGCCAGAAGTGAAAACACTCGACAGCTGGACACATACACATGCAAACTTTAAATTGAATGAACAGATGAGAGCTTTTGTGTGTTGTCCGACTCTTTGTGGCCACCCTTTGTGCACAGTAGACTAAAAAACATCCCACTGTCACTTGTCCAAAGACAATCGTTCCCGCCTTTCTCTCTGGTCGTGGGGGTTGGAGGCCATAAATAAAATCTAGGGCCACTTCTCCCTGCATGGCTCTTTTGTGAGGCAACTTTCTCTTTTTAACAACATCTGTATGCTAATGCAACGACAGAAGGGCAGGGCGATTTGCAAGTCTATCGGGGGTCTCTGGGTCTTCAGACAAGATTACCATCAACATTGAGGCTATACAAGATAAAGGAAAAAGCTTGATATATGGCATACCATAATAACAAAATCTGAATACTCATATGCTAGTTATTTCCAATAAACTGTGCAACTTAAACACACCACACATAATGTTTGGGCATATTCAAGACAGCATTTATTTTAATGTATACCAAACTTCTAATACAATGATAAAATTAATCAATTATGAACTTATTATTACTTAATATTTTGCACAGCAGGAAAGAAAAGAATTAATAAACAAGACTCTACTATATACAGTAAAAGCCCCCAAAGGAGCCCAGCTCAATCAGCTCAACTAAAAGAAGACTTAGACATAGAAAGATGCAATTTATCTGATTTTGTATGTCAAGAGTAATTTTCTTGCTCAAACAATGCTATTAAATCGGATCAATAATAATAGAATGGAGCAGGTTATTACAGAAACTTTGGAGCAAATCTAAGGGGTTAGCATACTATCATGCACTTAATATAAAAGCTAAAATGGTCATACAGATGTGGTCAGAAGTTCATGGTTTGGTAGCCATCAACAAGCTTCTGGCAGAATTCTGGTTGAATATTTGACCAGGCTTCTTGGCAAAAGTTGGAGTGCTCAGTTAAATTTCCTGACATGAGACTTTTAAGCATGGTCTGCAGATGTTCAGTAGGCTTAAGTTGGCCTGCTTTATCTAGCTGGCTTTGATGTGTGTTTAGGGACACTGTCCTGTTTTAACATCCAATTTCAAGTTACACCCATGTACTTGATATGTATCTGATAATTTGAGGTTATGCTAAATAATTTGAAATTAGTCCTCCTTGAGTATTCCATGTACTACATTTCCGCAGTTCCAGCCCCGAATCATGATGCTACCACCACCATGCTTAACAGTTAGCACAGCGTTCTTGTGGTTTATATGACTCACCTTTACAACTCCAAAAGTAACCGTCAGTTCCCAGTTCATATCAGACCTGTGTCCTGGTGGTTTTTGGGTTGTTCCTGACCATCACAATCAATTTCCTCTCAGTTGGAGGTGACAGTTTAAGTCTCCTCCCAGACAATGAAAAAGTGGCTGAGCTTCTTACATAGTTATACACAATTCATAAATTAATAATGAAGTTATTAGGGGAAAAACATTATAAAGAAGTAATATACATTTAATCAATTAACCACTAGAGGGCAAACAGGAACTAGATAGCTCTATCTAGAACTAGATAGACAGAGCTAGTGGATGAGCTGCAACTTGCATTAGCACATGGAAGAAATCAACTCTATTAGACACTATTACACACTATTACACACTGATCAGCCATAGCATTACAATGCAAAACATTAAGCACTGTATTGTGTGAGTTCCTTTGACCGCCTGGGCAACTCTGGCCCCTCAAGGCATTACTGCACAAGACATGTCATTAATGTCATGGCTGATCAATTTCTACATTTTAACACCCCATTTAAGTCTAAGAGAAACCCACACAACTATAAAACATTTAAAATAATTTCTCCTGATCAAACAGATCACACACTATTGTTGAATATACATAATAAAGAAAATATACAACATTTTATTGTTGGTAAACAAACAAGGTGCTTTACCAGAAACGGTAATATCCATATATATGGTTATCAAATATTATTATTAATATGGTTATCTCTTAATTAAAAAGATTCAACCCTGTATTATGACCTTGCACAGACCTGGAAAAGTATTCACATCATTTTATCATATTCTTTTATTTCTTTCCCTCTGTATGGACTCCATCTTTTTTTTGCAGCATTCAAGAACCTAAAATTGGGAAAATACAGGCATCTATTTTTGGAATGAGAGCTGATCAAGACCTTGAGTGACATCTGGTGGCTGTGTTAGGAACTAAATGTTTAGGATTGTTATTAGACACCTCAGTTGCAATGTTGTTATTATAATCTCACACTTACTCACTCACTCATCTTCTATACCGCTTTATCCTGTATTCAGGGTCGCGGGGACCTGGAGCCTATCCCAGGA
>JAQMYL010000037.1:25356551-25371132 GCA_030014365.1 Clarias pachynema | reverse complement strand
ATTATTATGTCCATTCTGCTAACCTTTCAGATGAATGATCTAGCATGTTCATATCAGTGTCTGACAGAAGGAACTCGCTGATCCTTATCCTCTCCTGCCTGTTCACAGAAACAGAATAATAGACATATGCCTTCTTTACTATGCTGAACCTGGGATGCAGGGCGATACAGAGAAATCCACGTTCGTCCCCATTCCACGGTGATGTCAACACAATCTTGCTGAGGTTTAAGAAAGGCCTGTCAATCCTTGAACCATTTCTCAAGTAAGTCCATACATATCCCAGCTGCTCAGCTATGAAGAAGCGATGTGTGCCATCATTCGCATGCACCATTGCCACTGGATTACGCAGGCCATTTACTACTTCCTGTAAGCAAAGCTGAAGGCAGCCTTTAGTATCAGCTTGAACATTTCCCAGGTTAGCATTCAACTCCTTGCTGCTGAGAACATTGGGATAGCAATAATCTGGATCCTTCAGCTCCAAATAGTCACAGAATTTATCATGATCCTCTTCAATGCTGGCAGTTATGCTGTTGTCTGTCAGTAGACTGAGTGTGTAACGGCAGTGAAGCCAGTAATCAGAGCAGTAGTTCCTACAAAGACCAGGGAGCTCACGCATGGGAGTATTCGCATCCTCAGCATCATAGAGGTGAGCTGCATAAGGAGAACATTCCTACAGGACAGAACATATTCAGGTTTAGTATTAAGCCTTTGGTTCTATTTACTATATGTAGCAACAGATGTCACTGACCCAAAACAAGCTTGTTTGACCCAACAGCAATGTGATTTTTAAAATGTACCTTAAAAGTACAGACACTGGAGGTGAGAAGTTCTTTTGATTTTTTTTTATTTTTATCTGTGACCATTATTATTATTATCATCATTATTACATGAATGTAAAATGTAAGTTTTGTTTTGTTTGTTTGTTTTGAATGATGATTCATCTAATTAAATATGTGCAAACATGTATACTTGATAAAAAAAAAAACAGGCTTTGGCTGATGCTAAATGTAACTTAAAAAAAGAACATTTATATATTTGTTTTAAGAATAAAGTCTAACATAATTAATTCATTATAATACAAACATAAAACAAAGTTTATAATAGCAGGTTATACAGAAATAAAATTTTACAACAAACAATTCCTGGAGTAAACATGCAGTTAGGAATCATCATTTGGTGAAAATAGCTCCTTCATTCTGGGATGGGAGTGTGTGTGGGAGTGTGTGAGTGGAGGGGGCGGGGTTTAGCCATGTTCTTATTGCTGACTCTAAAACCGTGCATATAATCTGATATCTTGCACATACTCACTCCCCCACTCTTGAACTCATATATGGGTTGCAGGGTGCCAATCCATCACAGGGTGCACACTTACATACACTCATTCACACACTACGGGCAAGTTGGGGAACGCCAATCAGCAGGTCTTTAGACTGTGGGAGGAAACCCACCAAGCACAGGGAGATCAATAAACTCTATGCACAAAGGGAGGGGAATTGAACCTGGCCGAGAATCGAACCCGGATCCTGGAAGTGCAAGGAGACAGTGCTAACCACTACACCACCATGTCGCCATCTTGCACATACTTTAATAATAATAATAATAATAATAATATATATTTAAATGTAAAAATATATATATATATATTATTTGTCTCAGACGTGCATGGAGGTTTTTTCCCCCTATAAATTACACTTAATTTGAAAAAGCCAGATCTCCTGCCTAAATAAAATGTTAAATGAACAGGATTGGTCATACCGTTTGGGAGTTATGAAGCATTGCTTATGACCGAATCAAACCCAGATTTTCCATAGGAATCCATTAATTTATTATTGTGCGATTGCTGTACTTGATGCTGATAGGACAATCAATGCCAAACAATGCCTCCATCACTCACACACACACACACACACACACTGCAAAAGTGAATGGCCTTCTTTCAGGAACCATATGGGCATAAATATTCTGTTTTCACCGTTTTGCCCAGGAGGACCAATGCACCCATGTGCCCCTTTAACAATTTCTTCAGGAATTGTCTCCAGTCTAACTTTCATCTCTTAGTTAAAACATTGTTTCCTCCCCCTCTCTATTCCACTCTTACCCCCCCCCCCCTCTCTTTCTCAGAACTTCCTCCTGAAACGTGCTGCTCTGCACGTTCGTCTTTGTTGAGTTCCCAGAATGCAGTTCAGTACTGGGGATGGACACTTAGGATATAAATACAGCAGCTCATGGGCATACTGGCTAGTCCAAGCTCTTATTACCTTTCCGCCACAACTCCACACCCATCACTGGGTCGGCCTCAACAACAATGTCTTACATCTCAACCCAAGCAAATTATCCCAAATGGCTATAATGGCTTTACAACTATAAAACTAAAATAAAGTGGCTGTGATTTACTTCTTCAAAAGCTGACAGAAGTGGAGAATTTTATAGATTTCCAGGGTATAAATGTGACATTTCTTTGATAAGATTTGAAATGGAAGCCCATTTTTTGGGTTATTTATAGTAAACGGAAATGTCTGGTACATGTTAAACCACACTTGCAATGGATTATGTAATGTCTCTGCCATAGTATATTTGGGAGAAAATCTTGCTGAGAAAACTACAGTTGATGTCCTGCTTTACCTCAGTCCTAAACCTGACAGTGTTTGATTATGTGTGGAACATTTAAAGGTATTCATTTAAACTATATACAATTATCTATTTAGAATTTCACCAAAACTTTGTCATGCTTTCCTGGCTTCCACTTCCTCTTCTAAATATATGGATTTGTAAATATATTGTTTTGCAACTCTTTAATTCACTTCACAGTGAATTACTAAAACCAGCAGTCTTCAACAATCTTTTCTTTAATGTTCTTCATCTCCATATAGCCTTCTGCAAACCAGCTCACTCTTTTCATCTATGTGTTTACATTTCATTGACATTCAATAATTGGGAAGCTCTGGAGGTGATTGGGGTTTCAGATCTGTTTAACTCTACTGGGTTTTTGTTCAGATTGAAAACAGATGATCCCCCAGGCCCAAATTCACAGCTGGCACATTTGGTGCATTCCATTAGGCCTTTAAAACCAAAAAGCCACTTTCTATATGGTGAATTGGCAGGAATCTGTCTACCACTATGTTGTGGGTATAACCAAATTCTGGATTGTTTTCGAACAAACTGAAATATCAGGAAATTTTGATTTTAAAATGTCATTTGTAATCCATGAACTTCTATGTAAATTAATCATTTTAAATACATATTTTTTCAGTCTTTTAAATAGCCTTAGTTTATACTCAAGGACTTAAATTAGGGCTAATAGTTTGATACTGGCGGATTTATGAGCCACTGTAGTGCTGCTCAAGTCCACAATATGGGTTCTGACTAAAAGGATACAGTAGAATGCAAAAGTCTTGAGCCACCCCTCATTTCTTCACACTCAACTAAAATGTAATTATGTATTTTAAATGATGTATAAATTATATAGATGTATATATATACTGTATATATTAAATTAAAGAAATGGGAACAGGCTGAAAAGCATTCAGCATCACCAGTATATTGATCACCAGCCTGACCATCTATCATAATCTGCAACTCTTTCTCACTGTGTGAATAATTGAATAATGCATAGGAACAATTAATCAATTAATTTCTTAATTAAACAAAACAAAATAAAATAACAATAATAAAAAAAATCCCTCGGAAGCTGGTCAGGTACAAGGAGCCAAAAAGTCATTCAGGAAACCTGGAGAGTTATTTCCCAAGAAAGCAGTTGGCACTTTGAAAGCAAAATATGAAGAGATTAAGGGTGGCTCAGGAAAGAAAGAAACCTATCAACCTCTGTAGTTGATCTAGAAACCATGAAGGCCAGAATGCTTTTTTTTTTTTTTCAATCAATCCAATCTGATTAATCTTTCAACTAATCATCAGTGGAGAAAACTTGAGAACCCACAAGAGGACATGTGAAATTTCACAGAGACAGTAACCCCAGCTCAATTCAAGACCGAACCTGTGCAACTGTGAGACCACTCTGCTACCCATTTCACTGCAGTGCTTCCACAATTATTCTATATTTAAAGGACACCTGTTATGCAAATACACCTTTAAGTTTTTATAGCCATTCAAATGGGTCTCCTGTCATTTTTCCATTTTTCCATGTATTTATACTTCCATGTATTTATATATACTTAAACGAGTCAAATTAAAGGTTTTTCCCTAATCTGACCTTGTTGCTCAGATGTGTTGTTCTCAGCAGTAACTGATTTACATAGACACTGAAATGGCACAATTGGAAAAAGAGTAAGTTTGAGGTATTTAAAAAATGCATTATCCGAAGGACATTTTAGCTGAAGCATTAACACATGCACTTTGGGAGCTTTGAGACCGGTGTTAACTTGTTAAATAAATAGTAAAATATGGAACCTTTAACATAGTGACAGCTAGTTATGCTTGTTGTAGCAATTTTTTGGCTAGTAAATAACTTTCCAAAGTGGATGGTGGGCTACATTATTTATTTCAATCTTTTTTTTATGATCAATCCTTTTTTTAATATAGTTGCAAGGGATTTTTCCCCACATTTCTGAAGCACACCACAGTGAGGATAGCATATCAGATAAAGAATCTGTTATAATAATATAAATCCCTAATGCAATCCTCCTGCTTCTCATTTTAATAATAATCCTGTGGCTGAACTTGTCTTCTTAGTGACCATAAATTCTGCATCGGTGTCACATCTATAATCTCCGACTGTCTTCTGTTGCATATTATGTTTTCATTTCTCTGTGCTCAACCTCCTCCTTATATCTATTTTTAATGCTCTTCTTTTTGCCTACTTAATATCCCTAGGCAGTCTCTGAGAATATGAGAGATGCTGTTTAAGACTTGAAAGGAAGCTGATGTTTTGGTTCCCAGGTCTCCACTGCCACACAAACAGCTCCCTGTGGCTGAGATAAATGTCCCAACAAAGGCTATCATTGAGCAAAGCTTCCTCTTTAAGTGGTCAAGGGAATTGAACCTTTCCTCAACCAACCACACAATCTATGGAGGATTAGTGTGGTGAAATAAAGCACCATTATTGAAATGGCTTAAATCCATGAGGTGATCAGCATTTGTTTTTTTTCTTATCTGTAAAAGGCATCATCAGAATGGCTGGATTTAATCAGGCAAGGCTCAGTAGGCACAAAACAGCCATGGGTCAGACTTGGTTTTGCTTAATGATATGTTTCCATGCTATTCTAAATCTACATACATGTATTTGCCCATCATGAGATAAAGATGGCTGTAATCTACCATGCACACTTTTAGGTTTAGACAATGTCCTTGTGAAACGTGGTTAAGTTTATCTTGCTGCATTCAGGTCTTAAGAGATGTACCCAGTTGTTATCACTTTCTGTCACCATGTCCTATATCTGCAGGAAGTATTTGGAGCAAAAGTTGTGATATAATAACTGCTTTGTAAAAGAGATGAGATAAATGACAACTTTTAAAAAGTATAAGGAAAACTATGACCCCCACAATTCATTCATTCTCAAGCGTAAAACCTTCCATTCATTCAGTATGCCCAAGGCTCCACTAGGACTTAGTGACGTAAGGACTGCACTATAAACATCACTTCATAAGCGACACTGTTTCAAATATTTGAGTTTCATCAAAACATGATTTTATATCCTATTTTCGAGCAAAAATATTTGTAAGTGTTACACATCTTTTCTTTTTTGTTAATTTTTTGGTGAACAATCTATGGGTTTTGTCACACTATGATGACAGGTCTGGCAGGCACAAGTTTGTGTCTTACCTGACAAAGGATGTTGTGGATGTACTTCCCGCAGACCAGGAACCCAGAGTGATCAAAGTAGTCCATAATTTGGTCGAATTTTTGTGAAATCCGTTTGTCTTGCTCCAAATCGCAGCAGCCAAACTTGGAATACTTTTTGCAGAAGCGCAGCGGCTCCTGAGGTTGGAAAGGAGGCTTGAAGTCGAGGCACTGCGGGTGGGCATCTGCATGCAAGAAGCTCATGAGGAGCCAAGGCAGAAAGTGGAGAAGCCCAGCTCTCCAGAGTCTTACTAAACTCATGGCAGTGAAGGAAACAAGAGCAGGAGTCCCAGCCAGCAGAGGTACGAATTATAAGGAATGTCTTTTTTGTGTGTGTTTTTGTTCCAGCTGCTCGATTTTTAGTGGGCTAACTTGGACGTCTGTCAGCTCTTTTACACGTTTACACACACTTTCATTTTACATGTGCTCTGCTGGAGACAGAATGAACAGATTGAAGTCACACAAGGCTGTCTCATTCAACAGTCTGAGCTCCAGCCACATGTACACACACACACACACACTCCTCCACTCCCTCCTCCTCGTCTCTACCCATGTCTCCTCCTCTTACTCCCTCCTTCTTCATGGTTTTCTCAAGCAAAGGCATTCCTACACTTTGAGGCTGGCCTCTATTACAAACCTGTAGTCACCCTTCCCCAAATTTGTTGAACCTCTCTCCAATAGGGGTGTATTGATACACCCTAGCCATGATGCAATTTGATTTACAGTATTGGCTTCATGGTTCAGTTCCATGCAGTTCTTAGCTTATAAAATTTAATCTAAGAAAAAACATGACTGCTTTTTTAAAATTGTAAATCATAAACAGTGCAAAAGTCAAGTTCATATTAACAGATGATATTATAATCAAATATTGTAATCAAAATGTACTATAGGTCCATCATATCTTAGTAAATAAAACTATAAATCTGACCAAGAGGAAATGATTGATACATAAAGATGTCTGTAGCAGTGCCAGAAGCATAATTTAACCAGAAACAGAGCTTCAAAGGCAGCTAAAATGGCTTAACTCAATGAACATTTCTTATTTAGATTTTTTGTGCCAGTATAGATCACAGCAGAAGCTACCAAAAAGCTCTTTTTAACATAGTTGTGTAATCGTATACTGTAATGTATGTTAAGTATCTGTCATTGTGATCTGGAGCAGTGGTACCCAACCCCGGTCCTGGAGGCCCCCCTGCCCTACACATTGTTGTGTTTTCCCTCCAGAGTTGGGAACCACTGATTAAAAGTTATAGAGCATAGCACGCTGTCTATACATTGTTATTCTATTGGTTGTGCAGATGCAGACCCCTGCTCAAACATTAAACTTGCATTATTTACATAATTAATAGAATGCTGATTGCCATGATTTTTTCTCTTCTCTTCTCTTCTCTTCTCTTTGTCAAACCGCACATGGCACTCCTGAGCTGCCAGTTATCCAGACCCCCTCTGCCCTCCGGACATGTCTGACTCATCCTGGTGCCCCGCTTTTGGCTGGAAATCTCATCGCATGGAGGCCCTATGTGATTATTGAGGAATGCTTGTGGTTCCACTTTACCATGAAGATGGTCTTGGACTTGACTCATGCAGAAAGCTGTTCTCTGATGAATTAATAGTTTAGGACTAAAATTTCTGAAACAGCGTTGTACCTGAGCCTCCAATAGTCAAAGTATCACCTGTTATTAGGTTTTCCTTCCAATCCTCACCATCAGCTTGTTCATCGGGGACATTTGTATTTATACATATTTTCTCACACATTTCATACTCATTTCCATAATGTTTTTTGCTTTGCGACAATTACCATTGTCAAAAGCAAGATCGCTGTTGGGTGCTGGGTAAGGCCTTCATCTATTTGACTTTTTTGCCCGGCGCATCCCATGAGTTCTTGATGGGAGACTTCTTTGCCTGATGTGCCCTGTTCATGGTGGCTTTTGGTGCACCAGGTTTTCTGGTGACTTTGTTTTTTGGCCAGCATTAATTTTTTTCAGTGATTTGTGCTGCATTGGCTTTTCTGCCAGATCAGATTGTATGTGCTGGCCTTTGGTTCCCGCAGGCACGGACGAGCCTTGGGTGCCCATGATCCTGTCAACAATTTGCTGGTGTATAATTGGGGATTAACATTGTTCATGTCACCTGTCAGAAGTCATAATGTTATGGCTGATTGGTGTATTATCGTTAAACAGATGTTTTTGTGGTCAAATAATGGTGTGGGTAAAAGTATTAAAATGATAGTAGAAAGTTTGTATTTGAATGTGATATTCATTCAAGGGACACAAAAGTAATCACCAATCGAGTGGTCTGAGTAATATTCATCAATTAATTCAATTAATTGTCACATGTACCTTACAGCACAGCATACTTTTTTTTGTATAGCAAAATTAGAAAGCTACTCGCATTCTTCAGGGTCAGCTAGGATACAGTGCCCCTGGAGCAGATAGGATTAAGGGCCTTGGTCAAGGGCTCAACAGGGGCAGCTTCGCAGAGCTAGCTAACTGTTCCAATTATGTGTTATTGTTACCACCACAAAGTTCATTATTTTATAAGAACAATCCATTCCAAAAGGGTTTCTTCCTGTTAATGACATTCTTTCGCATTCATTCTTTTTTTCCACCATTTATTGTTTCATTTAATATTGTGGATTAAGTAAGGAAGAGGTTAGTATTTATTATCACTTACTGTACATTATAACACCAATGATTTTTTTTTTTAGCAGCCCCTCATTTTGTTTAGCAAAAAACAACAAGCAAAAGCAATCCTGGAACTGTGGATGAAAGGCCACAAACTTTCGCTATCAAGCCTGGGAGAAACGTACTTGACAGAATTGGCTAGGGAAAGCATAAACAAGCATTAGGAAAGAAGTGACACATGGGACAGATTGTTTAATCGAAGTTATTTATCAAAAAATGCAAAAATTTAATCATGTACATCTGCAAATTAATCCAGAGCCTTAGGATGTTTTTCTTTTTTATTATTTCTAACAGCTTGATAACAGTTGCATACCTCCTGAAAAAAAAGGTTGTCAGCTCATATGACATTCAGGTGTCTTGCTAGAAACCGCGATTGCACTCCTTTTAGTTTATTTGCACTCATTTCTAAATTCTGCACTATATTGGGCCATCGGTATGCAATTAAAGGAGCAAGATAGTTTGGGATTTGCTTCATGTGGTGTCAGAATTACTAGATCTTGCTGTATGGCATAGTCTAGTCACTTTGAAACAAGAAAAGCTGGCTAATGTTAAAACCAGCTTTATGGTGTACTGTTAAGACAACTTGGTTGTTTGTTGTTGCTGAATTTAGTTAGCTTACAGCTGTTGGGTTTCATGGTTTCATTGCTATCCTTATTGAATCTGTCTGAGACAATAAGAGTTATTACCAGGAATTCGCTTCATGTGGGAGATTCCTAAATCAAGCTTTGATGGTGTGGTCGAACACAGTCACAACTTGTGGGCAGGACGTTGTCTGTATTTGCTGTCGAGTTGCTGAATACATCTACGCTACCACTTAACTTCTCAAAATAAATGCTTAAAATAATCTAAAATAGGTAACTAGATAAAGTAATAAAGGATATATTATTAGCAACAGTTTGTGGATATGCAACCTTTTCACCCATATGTGCTTTTTCAACAGCCCATAAAATATTAGGTGCCCCATTGCTGTTATATAAGGACTGTACCGAAAGTACTGCAAAAATGGGCATATCTTCTATTTGTTCAAATTGTACATGTTGGTAGTGTAACTCTTGCTCTATACAAAGGTACTACTCAGCGTGGACCCTATCACAACATGGCATTTGGGCCATCATTGAGCACAACTCACAAATCCTCTTTGAAAACCCCCTTTCTCACAGTTGACGATCTTCCACAGCATGATTTGTCTTCTACATCCATCTGTGCACATTGCTCTTGTCAATGGTGTTATTTCTATAAACATCCTGTAGTGCAGGGAGAGACCAACAGCTGCAACAAAGACCTTTAAAGAGGATTTGAGAGGTACGTTTAACAATGTTTAATTTACTTTTTTTTTTTTTGGTTGTTTTTTGGGAGCCAAATGTACATATCTGATGATTAAAGTGGCCTTTAACATTTGGTCATATTGTGCAAATTGTGCTCTATTGTACCGATAAAGATACAGATAGTTCTAAATACAATCAATTGTCTTCAGTAAATACAATCAATTGTCTTCAGTAAATACAATCAATTGCACTTAAAAAGTGTTAAGACTCTGTGAGATGGTTTTTATGCTCTTAGGGGTTTAACTGGTTTAACTGGGGTTTAACTATTTTTTTGTAAGTTTTTATGAACGTATGCAAATTTGACATTTTCAAATAGCTTGCATAAAATCCTTAATCACAAAAATTTTAAATGTTATTAAAAATAAATAAATAAATAAATAAAATAATAATAATAATTATATATATATATATATATACTTTTGGCATACATATATGCCAAATATATACAAAGTATATTGGCATATATTTATTTAGCATATATTTATGCCAAAAGTTTTCGTTCACCTGGCTTTACATGCATATGAACTTAAGTAACATCCAATTCTTAATCCATAGGGTTTAATATGATGTTGGCCCACGTTTTGCAGCTATAACAGCTTCAACTCTTCTGGGAAGTCCTCCGACAAAGTTTATTATTGTGTTTATGGGAATTTTTGACCTTTATCCCAGAAGCGCATTTGTGAGGTTAGACACTGATGTTGGGCAAGAAGGCCTGTCTCGCAGTCTCAGCTCTGATTCATCCCAAAGGTGTTCTATCAGGTTGATGTCAGTACTCTGTCATTCCACAACAATCTTATTTGTTATTTATGTCTTTATGTCTAAAGGCCTTGCTTTGTTCACTGGTGCACAGTCATGATGGACCTGGTGTGGGGTTGTTTATCCGAAGTTGGGCTTGGTCCCTTACTTCTAGTGGAAGGAACTCTTAATGCTTCAGCATACCAAGACATTTCAGACAATTTCATGCTCCCAACTTTGTGGGAACAATTTGTGGATGCCCTCTTCCCATTCCGATATGACTGCGCCCCAGTGCAAAAGCAAGGTACATAAAGACATGGATAACCAAGTTTGGTGTGAAAGAACTTGCACAGAGTTCTGACATAATTTTAAAAAAATCTAACATCTGTAATCTAAATGCTTGTAGCCATAATGAATAACTTTTAATATCCTTGACATTTTGCACTATTTCTCTGTACTCCTCTTCATCCATAGAGTGTAAGGATTTTTCCTAACACTGTGTCACCTAGAAAAGGATAGTTTCTCTTTTCGGTATGGTTCCTTTCAAAGTTAAATTTCCTGACTCCTGAATTTCTGTAAACAGATTCTACTGTTAAACGGTGCTATAAAACTGAACTGAATTTAACAGATGCTTTTATCTACTGTATAGTGACTTGCTGCTGTGCTGATCACTAGCTGAAGCTGATGAGCTACTGTACCAACCCACAATAGGATAGTTACTGTAACTTTTACTCAAATGTGGCACTAAATGAGCTGGAAATTTTGGTAAAGAAAAAGAATCTCATTGTGTTGTACTTTTTATAGCCTTGTGGAGTGAAGAGATTGTTCTCGGTAATTTGTGGGAGGAAATACAGTAAACCTAGTGACTCACTAGTTCACCATGTGCAGACTTCCTTGGGTCTTACGGGAGATTTAATGACACACGCTTATGGTTCTTTAATCTGCTTCAGTTTGTGAACTGAAAATGATATATTCTGGCATAAGCTTAAACAAAACCTGTCAGGAAGGAGATCTTTACTGATAAGAATGCTTGAAATGTTGCCAGAGGTCTAGTTGGAAGACTATTAAAAGCTTGAATTATGTCATGGTATTTAGTCTCCTTGGCTGTTTTCCTGTTACTTTCGTCATGCTACAGACAACTGAGTAATTTTAGGATTTGGTACAAAATGACAAACACTAATCAGCCAGTCATTAATCTGACTCCAAAAAGACAGCAGAGTTCTAGGTGACTCAGAAGAAAAGCATGAGTTTGGCCTTGCTGTTATCACTCATGCTGGGGGATGGATCAGTAAAAATTGACCTTACATGGCAAGAATAAAGGGTCATTGCATATGTTTGGATGGAATATTTGCCACAACGCTAAGAACAATCAGTACTTTTTAAGAATTAGAAAGCAGTCTTAATAAAGTGACAAAAACAGACAGGTGTGCTTACATACTCTACATGTATACAGCACAATTGTAGGCATGATGACATGGACATTTCTGAAAAAGAAAGATATGACTGACATTCCTTGCTGTAATTTATACTGCACTGTTTATTGACATCTTTATATAGCGGTGAACTAGAGAAATACCATTACAAAGTACAAAACTGTAATACTGTATGTGCAGCCTCATGGGAATTCTAAAGGATATCATATTAAAAAAAAAAACTTACATGCAAGGGTGAATCAAAAATGATCTGCACTCTGATTATATTAAAACTTCTGTTGGCCGCAGACTTCTGTCTTATCAGCGCTTTCCATTCAAGGCTGTTATCTCCCCAGTCACTGCTTTGCTGGTGTTAATGTGTTACAGTACATCAGTTCATTTGTGAAAATGGATGCCCTACTTGTGATTTGCATGAAAGAAGAGCAGCATGCAATGCTTTTTTCTTTTTTTCTTTTGTGGTATGAGGGTGTACCTGGTGCCAAAACAACTCACGGAAGAGCATAAACAGAAGCATTTGGATAGCTGCAAACAAAATTCAGAATGGTACTCTAAGGAATGTGAAAGTTTCTTAAAGAGAATCATTACTGGATTCATCACTATGAGTCTGAGAGAAAATGCTCACATTTTTCTGCGATTCTTAAGGGCCAGTACTGGAACATTATCAGGAAAAGGGTTCAACAATTAACAGTGCTCCTTACAGTGAGACGTTTATTGAAGAGCTGAAGCCTAAACTTCAGATTAAACGGTGTTGTGATCTTGCATGAGGATGCATGTCCACACAATTCTCTGCAAAACTTTATTTTGAGTCCTGCCTATAGTCCTGATCTTACTTCATCAGGGTTTGGTTCCCTGAAAGTATCCCAATGAGGATGAAGACTAACTTCTGAAGAAGCACATCTGATGAAAAGCTTTGCATTTGTGGCTTGCAGCTTAGCCTAAAACATTTTTTTAATGAGGGAATACGAAAGCTTGTGGAAAAATGGACAAAGTGTTTTGAGAAGCTACGGGAAGGTAAATGTTTTAAAAACAGTAAATCAAAATAATTACTACATCTAGGGTGCTGATAATTTTTGACTCACCTTCATATTATAAAATGTTATTCACAGTAATCCTTAGTGCTGTAACTTTAAGGATTAAAATAAGCATAAATGCAAATATCTTAGTTCATAAAATCTGCATTAATACATCCACACAGAAATATTATATTAATCTGTTTCTATAATAACAAGTAATTCACAGATAAACCATGACATAAAATGTAACAATAAACAAATAATGTGTCATTCTTTAATTGGTAATAAAAATTGAATCTAAACATTTTTATTACTAAATTTTTATTTTGCTGTGGTATAAGAAATGTACACTTTTTCTTATTATGGGAAAAGGCATCATACCATGAAGTTATTGATTATCTATTTTATATGCAACTGAATGTTTTATTTCTTAAACATTTAAAACAATTCTTTATGCAAAGTATATGAATTTGTGACTTTTCAGGAAACTTTACATTATTAATCATTTCAATATTAAGTATGGTATTAATTTTAAAAAATGTAAAGGACGTGTGCACAGAAATGCGGAAACTACAAAACCTAAATTAATACATGCATTAAGACATAAACACTGACTGGAGTTAATTAATTTGTGGTCTCTTACCAGCTGCATTAGTTATAACATTTCATCTCTTTTTTTTTTAATACAAATGTATGGTCGCTACATTGGTACTAGTGTACAAGGTGTTAAAGAATGTGCATAGTGCCAAAGTAAGATTTCATGAATTAATAACTATTGACAACATAATGCATCTTTAACACAATGTGCTCTACTCTAACTCTCAAAATTGTTTTCCCAACACAACTTAAGACATTCAAGGAAGACAAAAAAATGTAATCAGGCAGTATTTACTGCATTTTCTTAGTATTTAACCAGGGAACAATCACAAATATATACAAAACATCAGGACCACACATCACAAACATTACTGCAATCAACTGTGTAATATAAACAAGGCCTAAGAAAGAATAGGAAGCATCTTTGGAAGCCATATGTAGTTCTGGAATTGAAAAAGTAGCACATGGAAGATGACGTATATGGTACAGCCTTTATAAATATTGAGCCCAAATAAATACCACTTGAAGGGTAGATCAGGTCAGGCGTTCACCACTGAATATCTTTTGCACGTACATTCCTACCATGAAAATACACACAATAAAATGAAATAAAATAAAAATGAAATAAAATAAAAAAGAAATAATAATAAATAAATAATGCTCTACTTTGTCGTTCACATCTTTTATTTCTGGCCTAGTGAATATAAAAATCTAAATATCTGTATCGTCAAATCTTGCATCTCCAGTGCAAAATGTTGCACAAATGTGTTGGTGCTTTTTGAGTCCGTATCTTCTAGAATCCTGTTTTATAATGATAACCCACACCTGGTCACCTAAACATAACTGCAGAGATCTACTATAGACATCAGCTTATCAATAAATAAATAAATGCAACTACTGCAACTCACTCCTGGCTGGCCCGCCTCTGTCCACGATTCGTCCTCTGCAACTGATCCAGAATGCAGCAGCACGTCTCGTTTTTAACCTTCCCAAGTTCTCC
>JAQMYL010000037.1:25340877-25354991 GCA_030014365.1 Clarias pachynema | reverse complement strand
ATAACAGATGCCATTAATACAGGTAACGAGTGGAGGTCAGAGGAGCCTCTTAAAGAAGAAGTTACAGGTCTGTGAGAAAGAAATCTTGCTTGTTTGTAGGTGACCAAGTACTTATTTTCCACCATAATTTGCAAATAAATTATTAAAAATTCTACAACGTGATTGTCTGGATTTTTTATTTTATTTTGTCTCTCATAGTTGAGGTATACCTATGATGAAAATTACAGGCCTCTCTTATCTTTTTAAGTTGGAGAACTTGCACAATTGGTGGCTGACTTTTTTGCCCCCACTGTATGTGTTTTCAATGTTTTAACACTTCGTCATTTTATGTTTAAACATCATGTCATTTAAATGCGAGCACATTGTTTGCACATAATCTTAGAGAAGATAGTCTTTTATGTCACAGTAGAATCCTTACAAACTTCATTCATTCATCTTCAGTAAGAGCTTTATCCTCTTCGAGGTGGATCTAGAGCCTATAACAGCATGAGGCAGAAATATAATCTGAATGTAATAGTAATTCATCAAAAGGCACCATGCACACAAGCGTTGGTCACTTGTTTACAGCTAGAGGTGATTTACTACAGCCAGTCTACATACCATCAATGTTTTTAGTGACATCAAAACTTTTTCCAACCAATCAGGTCGCAAGTTGCGGTTGAAAATATAAAACTTGGAATGGAATGTATGAGAAACGTTTGTCTTGTTACCGTGCAGCATGTTGAAGTCAACTGCCAACATTCCAACAACTTGCCTACTTTTGGGATACCAGTACACAAAGTGACATCCCAATTTAACTGTGTCTGCGTGCAGTCGAGTCACACAAGCAGCTCCTCTTCTCTTGAGGAAGCTGGAGCGAAAGTAAACAACATCCTTCTCATTTTGAGACTTTTGAGACAAAATGTATTTAATCATTATTACTTGTAGTACTTAATAAATCTAATCTACAGTATGCTGAAGTGTCATGTGAGTTTCTTTTACACATCAGCACAAAAGGTTTTTTTTTTCTTTCCTGGAAAAAAAGCACCATAACCTCTAATAAAGCTAAAGAAGAGAAAGCTAGGGTGAAAATCTTACCTGCATGGTCTGATGACAGTCATGTTCTAAACTTCCTTCTGTGCATGGACTCAATTATGTGCTTGCAGCACTTTAAGGCACATTTTGTGGTATATGTGTGTCAGTGATGTACACCCATGCCTCCGTTGACTCTGGATTCAAGTACACAGCCAGACTGCAGCATGGCATTGTGCTTCGATATGCTGCTTTGACCCAAAGATGACACGAAAAATAACAGAAGCTGTCTGCCGTTCCACTGAGGATCTTGCGGAAGAGAGGTCCATGGGTATTATGATTAATACGCATGTGCAAACCTTACGAGTGTAATTACCAGTGGGCCAACCAAATTTTCTTTCTTTTAAAGAAAGAAAACAAACCATTAGAAAGAGGAATGAATACAGAATGACTACTGGTTAGATTATATTAATCTGCTATGACTTCATTTCATCCTCCTACTTTAACATAGAGCAGATGGCAGTATAAGCTTTGTTCATGTCTGCTTTGAACACTGGTGCAAATAGGTAATAAAAAAAACCCTATAGTCAAATTAGCTTGCTTGATCTGTGGTTTCAGAAAATAAAATTGCTTTCCTAACTGAATAAAAATATGACTTAATATGAATTAATTAAGCTGGGAATTTCTCAGTGATTTGGTGCATACAAGGGGCGTCAAACCAGGACTTCAGATAAAATTTCTCATGAACAAAGGCATAGGACCAATTGACATTTACAGAAGCCTTTAAGCACAGTAGGTGATAAGACTCTCACCAGCACATCTGTGATGAAACTCTCACCAGCACATCTGAATGATGAGTGATGCTGAGGGGGCTCATAGCCCTCTCCAGTCATTCTCATGAACATTCAGCAAGTGTAACACTTGATTATTAAAAAACAACAGATACTTGTCTCCAATTTGCAAAAGAGATGCATCTGTCTGTGTCAACTACACACACAATCATTTTTTGCATTTTTTAAAGGTGGTCTCCAGTGACAGAGGCAAAGTTGTAACTTTAGGTCAGAGGGCTTTGCTGTTTTTCTTTAACATGAGCTGCATTTTGGTTTTATTAACGTAAAGAAATACAGTGAAGCTGGTAAGGAAATGATGCATGTTCTGCAGTGTTACATCAGGCATAAGGGCTGTGAGTGCTTTCAGTTAAAACCAGCTGACCTAGTATAACTGTATAGCGCCTTTGAACAAGCAACATCTGTCACCAATTTATCACACTCTCATACATGTACACACACAGCCTGTTTGAGATTTGGCTTATTAGGAGTAAGAACCTACAGAAATAATCCCTAATCTATTGATCTGGCTGAAGACTTTCCTGCTAGAAACCTTTAACATCTACACATATTTCTGTGACTACACAATTTATAGTTTATCTTCATTACCAGCAACAATACAAAACTTTCAGGACCTTAATTTACTCTAATATAGTATACATGAATATTCTCATGATCTGGATTAGGCCATTATGTTCTGAAGACCTAAGAAAAGAAAGAAAGTTGTATTCTACAGCTCTATTTAGGTCTAATGAGTGAGCAAAAGATAAAGCCAGGCTGTGTCCTTGCACATTACAGAGGCTAAAAGGCACAGACACACACCACTGCCACGACCACAATATTGCAGATGGTTGCAATGATGGCCACCCACAACCAGATGGCGTCGCTGGAGAATTTGCCCTCGTCCTCCTGCTCAGCAGGCCGGGAAAAGCTGGCATTCATGTTAGAGACAGACGTCTGGAGGGACGTATTGCCATTCAGCGGGGAATCCATAAAGGGGACAGGATAATGCTGTCAAGAGAAAGAATGTGATAATCACATACAATAAAAGCAAAGCAATTTCCAAATAAATTTTACCCCATTGTGAAGCTTAACATTTAAATCTTTTTCATTTTAATTTCTATATGTAGAATTTAGAAAATTTATTTAAAAAAGATTATTAATTGTGTGGCTACATACAATTAATGTTAATTTTATGGCTTAAAATAAAAATAAAATAATCAAAAAGCAGCAACTGGTGGCCACCAATTCAAAATACATTATTACCGCTTGAAAAAGTCGATTATATATATAAAAAAAAAAAAAAATTTCATCTGAAATTATTTTTAAACTGCCGACTCTGGACAGACAATAGTATCCTGTGGCTGGTCATACAGATAACTTCTCACTGATAGAGCTTGAATACATTCAGGTAAAGCAGTAGCATCATTCATAATCATAATGAGAATAATTCCAACATCCTTCAACCTGATGCTAAGAACTTTGAAAGTCAGCCATTAGACAGGTTCCAGACCGGAAAACCTAACTTGGTTTACGCCTCATGTACTCCCATTCATCATGCAAATGTCTAATAGCTCCCATCTAAGCTTCACATATGGTGACACTAGCTTGCTAAAACAGGTGTGCTTTGAGTAGCATGGTCCGATTCACTTCCCTGCTGCTCTCTACCTCATCGCCTCTGTCTTTGCCATTGTGACAGGCTTCATTCATCACAAATAGACACACTCATCACGCTCACGGCACTGACAGCAACAACGGTAAAGGACACAAAAGGACTTTTATTTGGTCTTGTTAACAGGACAGCAGATGTTTGTTAAATGTAAGTGGATGCCAAAGGTTTCATAATCATCTCCATCTGATCAGAAATATCAGAGTTTCTTTCATTTTAACTTAATGTGGCTGAAATATGCTCTTTCATTCTGTCTACAATTAAGGTTCAGTTAACTAAGGATGTAGCTTATCACAAAAACTGTACAAAAACAAAGAATAATATATTAACAAGTGAAAACACCGTTCATTTAATACATGTTAAATATACAGGCCTACACCAGGGGAAGAATGTCTTTTAATTAGTGTTACAGTGAAATGAAGGCATTACCTAGAAACCCTGGGCATGAGGTTAGAATACACAGTAGATTGGACATGACATTCCATCACAGAGCACCAAACAAATATACTCATTCACTCCTAAAAGAAATGTACAGTAGCCAATTCACTAGCCTACTCCCATGGTTTTGGCAAGAGTGAGGATACCAGGAAACCCAAAGAAAACCCATGGAAAGAGGAAAAGTTTACCACAGACAGTAATACTCAAACTAATGAAAACTAGTACATAAATGTGTACCAGACCAAAGAAGCTAATATATACAGTACAATAAAAGCTAAAGTTATACAGCAACTTTAATGGAGAAATAGAAGTACAGTGAATTTATTTTAATATATACAAAAATTAAAGCTGTATTAGGTAACATGATAGGTATTTTTCAAGATTACATTTTTTTAACAGGTTGGTGGTTTTGAAATTTAAGCCAAGTTTTAAATACAGTTAAGGATTAAAACATACTAAATCTGAACTATAGAAAAGGAGTATCAAGGTTTATGGGGAGGGTCAGTTGATTGATGGTACATGATCGAACATGATGGTATCTCAGGCTTCAGTTCCTGAGTTCAATTGACTGCAGCAAGATCAGTTCTCTGGTTTGCAGTGTACAGGTTGCTCTGCTCCCCAGCCAAAGAACACATCAATTTGATCAGTCCTACTGTAATGGGAGAGTGAACTGCAATCTTTTGATGTACTTTAGATTAGTGTCAACCTCCTGAGAGACGATGGCTTTTATCAGCCATTTTTGCAAGTCGTTCTTTAACTATTCTTATAGATAGATTAAACCACATCTGCTTTTCACTGCAATTTGTACTTTACTAATGAATGTTTTTTAAATACTTATGATTACATTTAAGGTTGCAGCGTTTGCCAGTTCCACTTGTCATTTTACCAAAAAAATGAAAAACAGGTGTTATATATCCATCATTCCCAGTCAGTTTGAAACACATTTAATAAGACTATATTTTTCTATAATTTCGTTAGTAATTGAACACCTGCTCCTGAAACTATCATCTCCGTTCCCTGCTGTGACACAAAAAGCCTGCCAATATACATTCAGCTTAAATGAACCTTTTTGACTGTGCATTAAACTATGATGGATGTGAATTTGAGTGGTTTGCCTATGTAATTCACCTGTGTCGATGAATTACTGTAAAACAGTTGAGGTGATCAAATTAGCCATAGTATGTTTTCAAAACCTGAATAGCCATTATTTTCAAAGCTATATTACACAACGGTGTTAACACCCCATTTTTTATATTTTTAATTACAGTAGGGAAGGGAGCAGAGCTGATGGGATGAGAGCTGATGCCAAACTGAAATACTGCAATTGATATTCTGTCAAGTCATTACAAAATAAGAAGCTTGATTAAATAGCTTTCTCCCATCTGGTTATACCTATAATTGCCATTCTGCTCAGGCAAAAAAGCTAATATTAGGGAAAAGATATTAATGATAAAAAAGTCAATATCCAGGGCCGCTGGTACTCATAAACTTGCATGCACATTTTTAAAAATGATTTTGGTACTGTAATTTTTACATTACTGGGGGTCAATGCACATTTCTTTTTTTTATATTTAGCTTTACTTGTGTGTTATCAGGCAAATACATAGTCAACAATTGAGCAAAAGAAAATAAATGAACATTTTTCAAGCTTTTGAAAATATAAACTGACCTGTTGTTCTCAGTGAAAGTTCTGCAGAGACCAACTGAGCCTGGCCTTTAAAATGTATGAAGTAGGGTAATCAGGGTTTTATCATGGTGTTGTCATCAGTAACATGCCAAAAAAAAACAACACCCTGAATGAATCTCTCTTGCTTTTGCTTACTCACTGTCCAAGTAGTCATACTGTACTGTATGTGTATGCATTGCACCTAGACATTAAAGGTATGGAATAAATGTGGTTCTTGTGCGTAGTATGAATTATAAACCTGCTGGCACCCCTGTCACTATCCAACTTAGTGTGACTAAGATGATTGGCCTAGTGTAAGTACTTAAGTAAAGTTTGCCAAGAGGATGTGGTGCCTGATTTTTATTTTTTCAAAAGAGAAACCAATTCAAACACAAATAAAGAGTTTTATAAATAGGCCGTTCAACATGATGGATACTATTTTGATCTAAACAACATTACTTGCTTCAGCCATGAGAGTCTATAAGCACAAACAAGCAGCTTAGTTTTAACAAGTTTTCAAATTCTTACTTCAAAATCACAAACTCAACAAAAAGTCATTTAATGTGAATTTATTAAATATATCTCTTTCTTACATCACTACTAACACTTTGGTTCAAAAATAGTTTTATGATATTAAAACAATTAAAATGATATTTTGAATACAGCCATAATAAAAATATTAATAGACAGCTGGTACAGATCAGCTAGCCACCCTAAAGAAAAATGTAACAGGAATACAAACCTTTACACTCAGTGTTTAAGGGGGTGTCACAGCATTGTAGTGGATATCGTTATCCTGTCAGAGCTCCCAGATCTCAGGTTTAATCTTGACCTCAGGTTGTCTGTGCATGTGCTCTCAAAATCTGTGTGGGGTTTTCTTTTAGTTCTACTCTTAAACACATACTAGTAAAGAATTGCCCCTAGATATGAATAGTGTCGTGCAATAGACTGGCATTTCCTAGGGTTAGGGTGCATTCTTGCCTTAAGTCAAATGTTTCTACAACATAAAACTCTTACCAAATCTTAAGAAATATATACACAGAAAAAATATGTTTTTAAAAAATCAGTTCCCAATCTTTTGGGATTTTTTTGTATTATATATACAGTTTTTGTTCAGCCTGGTGAAAAAAACCAAGATGTTTGACTGCGCTACACAATGGATTGCATACATTAGATAGAAAAACATGATGCTTCAAATGACCAAGATAAAAAATCTAGCCATAAATCACCTTCATGCTTCAGTTTTATTTACACAGCTCCACTTACAGGAACTACTGTAACCTGTAAAATCCACACACAAACAATAATTCCAGACCGGACACATGCTTTCCAAAAGGGTTTTCTCATCCATTAAACACACTTTTGTGCCGAAGCTACGACTTATACCTATACATTTCTTTTCCCTGTTTTACATATTTTCCAGATTATTTATAGATGTATGACTCTCTCACTCACTCACTCACTCACTCAACGTCTATGCCAGGAGCCTATCCCAGGAGACGCAGAGCACAAGGCGGGGTACACCCTGAATGGGGTGCCAATCTATCGCAGGGCACACACATACACACACTCACATGCTCATTCATACACTACGTATAATCTGCATTTCTTTGGACTGTGGGAGGAAACCAGAGTACCAGATGGGAAACTCCTTGCACATAAACCTGAGCGAGACTCAAACCCGCACCCTGAAGGTGCAAGGCGATAGTGCTAACCAGTAAGTCACCTTGCAGTCTAGATGTAAGACATTAAAAAAAAAAAATACTATTGCACATTTAAATGTTATTCATTTAAATATAACTTACAGGTAAATAGACATTAAAATATTAATTAAACTTATTGAAACAGTAGAGCAGGTGTTCTTACCTGTGTTGGAATCAGAGCAAACTCCATCTCCACTGATTATATTAAATGCAAACTGTTTGAACTTGAAGAGTTTCCGTCGCGAAGTCTTATTAAACTGTAAAGCAACAATTATTATTATTATTATTATTATTATTATTATTATTATTATTATTATTATTATTATTATTATTATTAGCTCCTTAACGGCAAATTCCTTGTAAGCCGATCGTATTCCATCTACATCTAAACAGCATATTCGTTTGCCTTTTGCCTTAAATAAAAGTTTAGTTTAGTTTAGGACTTTAGGTTTACAACATGACGCCGACTATGGTCTGTAAGGAACGAAGCTGAAGCGTCCATTCGTGTGTATGAATGAACCGGCTCTCTACAGACACGATGACGTAATCACTAAACGTCACGTTCGTTGCCACGCCCACAACGTTAATAAAGAAATCTGCATTTATTTTATACTGTGGACTTTTATAGACTTTATTTTCGCGAACGCTATGGAGGTCCGCAATCTGAAGCCTGTCACATTAATTATATAAATAATTCGCCTGCAAAGATTATAATCAAAAAAATTATTACATACATAAATTAAATAATTAATTACTTACGTGCACGCGAAAATAATGACTATTTCATCAAAATAGACATCAACATTTAATAGCAAGTAATCAATTTAACGGGATTACTAAATGTATTTTTATTTCGTATGAGTATGTAAAACAGGCATTTAGGCCAAAGTTAACTAATTGCAAAGTTTGCTAAAATTATTATTTAAGCAATCTTTATTGTATTTCTAATCGGAATAACAGTTGTCATGTATTCTTTAAATGTCCTAAAGTTTGTTCTACTGTATGATTCTTGAAATATTTAATTTTCCATGAAGGACTGTGGGATTATATGTCCTCCTTGTCCTACTAGGGATTTCCTTCTATGCCAGGACCATTATTATTATCATCAGTATTTGTTAGTTTGTTTATTCATTTATTTATTTCTGCAAATCCCACATTGCATAAATGTAATCGCTTTTCCTATCCCTGAGGAAACTCACCAAACCAACCTAGCAAATTCCATGTGCACAGAACCAAGGCAGGACTCAACCATGGAGGTGTCAGGCCACAGTGCTAATTACTACACCACCATGCCACCCGAGAATATTACATTTAGATGAATTTTAGATAATGTGTCAAAATCTTATTCAAATAAAAGTGGAAATATCGAGTCAAGATTGTACTCAACTGAGAGTCAAAAAAGTGGTTACTTTTAAAGTGAGTTCTGTTTTTTTCAATAGTGCCTATAATTAATTACCATACGTACTGTAGGTATTTATCATTATACAAATTTCCTTTTCTCCAAACCAACCATGAAGTTTGTCACTTGGAAAGCGAGTAACAAGTAAGTAAGTCGGGGCCAAATTCCCCAACCCTTGTTCCAGCTAAAATGCATGCCAAAGTTCAACTAAGACTCTTCAGAAGAATACTGTCTAGTCTAGAGAGAGAGAGAGAGAGAGAGAGAGAGACACAAAAAATAAATAAATAAATATATATATATATATATATAGAAGAAAAACAGCATACATATTTTAATACTATTAAATTTATTTATTACTAATATTAATACTTTTAATATATATATATAATATATATATATATAATATTAATGTGTTATATTAATATTATCATATATATATATATATAAACAAACTGATATATATGATAATATTATATTATTCACCACAATGATTCTTTCTTTCTTTCTTTCTTTCTATCTCTTTTCCACTAAACAATGGTATAAAACAGTAAATTGAACACTCAATTACACCAACACCAAATTTATCATTTAATGATTAATTTAAAATGTATTGTAAATTTGTGCCCTGCTGTTACTGTTGCTATAAGGTGTTATAACAATAAAGCTGTGATAAAAAATATGTAACTTTATTTTACCTTTAAAATAGTCTGTGTAACCATAATAATAATTAATAATAGATAATAGTGCATAAATCAAAGTGTTGGCCCATGACAAACCATGAGAACAGCTCCACAGTGACAAAATTATGTAATTTATATACAACTGGCAAATACAGAGGAGTTTTTGAGCTCTTAATGTGTGTAGCTGCCAGATGATGGACATCTGTGGTTACTAAAAGCAGCACTCCACGAAGGGCATCAAACAGGCATTGTGTTCAGCTGAAATGTTTGCCAGTCGTTTCTTTATAGTGTACTGTACATCTGTCATAAGAAATTATGCAGTCGGTCTCTTCTCACTCTGTGGTTTCAGATTGAAGCCTAAGAAATAAATGATTGAACAATGTGATATCATTTGATTCTAAGTCAACTATGTGGAAGTATGTTTGTGCCTATAATTAAAACATGATTGCAAACCAAAACAAGGGGTAAGAAAAAATACTCAAATATCTGAATGCTACATCTAAAAAAAAAAAATCCACTCTTGCAAATGAATTTGTATTATGGAATAGAGTAAATGCTTCATTTTGTTAATCAAGAAAATGACTTCAGATGCACATTGTTTCATTATTTGAGCTGATGTCTATGGCATTTAGGCTTTATGTGCAATCTGTGTTTTGTCAGATGCATGCTGCATGCTTTACTGAGTCGGTGTGGACTGAAACATTACTAACTAAAAAAAGAAAGAAGCAAGCCTCAAACACCTGTGAATTGGTGTACACCCTCGGTCACTTGTGCTGCAAACTCGAGCATACCAAGCCCTTGAAGACAATAGATTTCATCAACCTCTCTGGAGAGATAAGAACATTTCCATCAAAGTCTTTCACCCAAGTGAAAGCGAACCCTTGTGTGTGTGTCCCAGTGTTATCTGTAGTAGTATGTTTGATGGATGGAAAGTGGCCCTTTCCTTTCTTTCCCTTCTCCCACTGTCAGATCACAGTGATAAAGGTTAATTAAACATCAAGTGTGGCACTATGCCTCTGATCAGACTCTGTAGTTAATAGAAATGATAGTGCTATTATTTAATTTGTCATGTTAAGCTGTCTTTTTATATCAACTATTGGGAAGTCTGTGCTTATATTAATACATTATTGTTTCTATAATAACAGATTACTCAGGGTCTTGTAAGGCAGGAACTTGACATAAAAAAAGTAAACATGGACTTATTCATATGGTAATGTTTTCTGTGAAAAAAAGTTATATTTATATAGACTTTTATAACAGTATAGTTATAACTATAGTAGAGATGTTCCTTTACGTTTTCAGAGAAAGTCAGAGAGTATTTGTGCTTTGGGCTTTCTGGATACCAGAACAACCTTAACCTTTTTGTCATTAACCTCAAAAGAGAGAAAAAAAATGTAATAGAAGTAACTTTTCCTATGTTGATCATTTGGATTAAAATAGTAAATACACAAGAGCAGCTGTGTTTTACAGTAAACATCCCTTTACTGAATTTACCAACTTTGGCCTCCATTATAAGTGTTCATTTCCCCAAATAGAGGAAATTGTACAAATTCTTTTTCAAGGTATTTTTGGTTTTGGCAAAAAATAAATAACAATGATGAAAAAAATATTTAGACACAGGGAAGAAGGTAAAGATGTGGGTCAGGAAAAGGTTTCCTGATACATCTTTGAATGATTTTCATGACTTGTATAAGGTCAGGACCTTGAAGAAAGCCCAATAAAAAATCCAGCCATGATACAGAACAAATAGATTTAAAAAGTGTTTTTCTGGCATCATTACCGTAATGAAATTCTTAGACTCGTGTTCCCCAACTTTACATAAACATATAATATAAAATATAGGAAGATATATACATTTGCTATGTGTTTATCTGATGTTGTATGTTGCTGCTCAATGTGAAAGAAGTTGTGCACCTCCCCACCCCCAAGATAATAAAGAAGTTACGTTGAACCTTGAACGTAGACAAGTGTGATGTGCAACATCTGTTACACAGTCCAACAAATGCTTTGGATTAAAATTTGTTTTATTAGATATCCATTTCTTTTTAAATACATCTGCGAGCTCATAAACAAGAATATATGGCAACATTGTCTAATCAGAAGAATCAGAAGCTGGTGTTTTAGACATGTGTTTAGACAGTATTCAAGTGCAATGAGTTGTGGTAATCACTGAGTTGAATAATGGATGATGCTGGTCTCATTGTAGGACCACACTATTGCTTGATGGAGGTCTGTGCTTCCCTCTGCTGGTACAGTATGTCTGTGTTCCCTAGACCAAAAGTTATGCCAAAAGTTACGCAGTTGCTTATTTATATTCTATTTCATACACTGACAAGTTTGCATACTTAATTGTTTATTTATGTAAGAACTCTTTATTATTTTCTTTATTAATATTTACTACCCTGGAATACTACCAGTACTGTGAAACATCTTTGCATAGTCCGGGTTCGATTCCTGGCCAGGCTCGACTCCTGTCTCTGTGTGCATGGAGTTTGGATGTTCTCTCCGTGCTTGGTGGGTTTCCTCCTGGTACTCCGGTTTCCTCCCACAGTCCAAAGTCTAAGCACAATGGATTTAGGTTAAAAATATACATGTTTAAAATTTATTAAAATGTTTTTATGTATATACCTTGTTATCTTAAAACCACAGTGTTTTAGCACTGAATCTTGTACAGTAATTCCAATGTCTTGATTATTTCATACCCAGCTTGTTGAGGAGTATTTGTATTGCGTCCAATTACTTTTAACACTAGAGGGCACACAAACATAATTTCTGAATCAATCTGTCCCTGGTGAATTTGGAAGAAATATTGAGTCCTATTGTGTGTGTTTTTTTTTTTATCCAGGTTGTTTATTTAGATTGTTTTTAAAGAAACCTAGTTTATCAATTTTCAGAGCCCTTAAATAAATATGTAAAATGAGTAAACAAACAAATAAAATAAAAGATGTGAATGAGGGTCTCCCCCTCCAAAAGTAATAACTGTTAGTTTGTTACTCTGGCCAACATCTTAATGTCATTTTTATACGTTGTACTGAGTTGCTTATACAACTACAGAAAATGCTTATCCTGAATTTCCAACATGCAGAATGATTCCATGTACTGCATTTATACTGTACTTTGAATTCAATAATAAAAAAAGTAAGAACCTAAACCAGTGAAAATGTGTCCCACAATTTAATTAACAAAACATTTATTTAAAATGGTCCGACAAATAGGTAAGCTATGCTTCTTTAGACTTAAAAAATCCATCACATGTTCTTAGTCAAGTCAAGTAGTCAAGAAGGCTTTTATTGTCATTTCAAACATATACAGTTTCGTACTCGATGAAACGAAACAACGTTCCTCCAGGACCAAGGTGCTACATACAACATAAATTTACAACATAAATTAACAAAAATATAACTAGATAAATAACTAAGAACAGATTATCTGACTAGCTGAAACAAAACAGATTAACATTATAAACAGAAGTTCTATTAGAAGAAAAAAACATAATGTGCATGTGCAAATGTGCAAACAACAAAGAGCGACAACATAATACGTTTCAACACTCTGCGGTAATGAGTTGAGGTTGTGGAATGAGAAACAGTAAATATTTCCTTGTGGATAGCAGCAGAGATAGAAAAGAGATATTTTTTTGTGCAAATAACAAATATTTTGCAAAAGAGCAATTTCAGGTTGATATGAATTGTTAGATGGTTGTTGTTGATCAGTGTGTTTGTGTGTGTGTTTATCAGTTCAGTCCCAGTGTTATTGAGGTGATTAGAGTTTATCTGAGTGTGTGTGTGTGTGTGTGTGTGTGTGTTTGTGTGTGAGTGTGTGTGTGTGTGTGTGTGTGTACAGGTATGTTTATCAGTGCAATCTTAAGTGGCCAAAGGGATTTTGAGCAACTCTTCTTGCAGAATAGTGGCTAGGTCTCTACGTGATGCTGGTGGAGCAAAATGTTTCCTGACTCGCTCCACCAAAACAAAGTGGCTCAATAATATTTAGATCTGGTGACTGTGCAGGCCATGGGAGATGTTCAACTTCACTTTCATCAAACCATTCTGTCACCAGTCTTGCTGTGTGTATTGGTGCATTATCATCCTGATACGTCGCACCACCTTCAGGATACAATGGTTGAACCATTGGGTGCACATGGCCCTCAAGAATGGTTCAGTAGTCCTTGGCAGTGACGCGCCTATCTAGCACAAGTATTGGGCCTAGCGAATGCCATGATATTGCAGCCCAAACCATCACTGATCCACCCCCATGCTTCACTCTGAGCATGCAACAGTCTGGGACGCTTCTTTGGGGCTTCTCCACACCATAATTCTCCAGGATGTGGGAAAGACAATGAAGGTGGGCTCATCAGAAAGCAACACATGTTTCACATTGTCCACAGTCCAAGATTTTCGCTGCTGGCACCATTGAAACTGACGTTTGGCATTGGCACAAGTGAAATGTGCCATATACATTGACCCTGAGGACCTCCCGATGAACAGTTTTGGTGGGAACAGGAGAGAGAGGTGCACATTTAATTCTGCAGTGAGTTGGGCAGCTGTGATTTTATGTTTTTTGGTTACAATCCGGGTTAGCACCCGGACATCCCTTTCAGACAGCTTTCGTCTCGGGTTACTTTGCTGTAACCCTGTTCCCTGAAAAGCGGGAACGAGATGCTGCGTGAAAACGCTATGGGAACATCTTTTCATGTTGCCGGTTGTGAAGCATGTGTGTATCAA
>JAQMYL010000037.1:25304891-25315120 GCA_030014365.1 Clarias pachynema | reverse complement strand
TGAATGGGTGTGTGAGTGTGTGTATGTGTGTGTGCCCTGTGATGGATTGGCACCCTGTCCAGGGTGTACCCTGCCTCATGCAGTAAGCTTCCTGGGATAGGCTCCAGGCCCCCCGCCACCCTGAATACAGGATAAAGCGGTATAGAAGATGAGTGAGTGAGAATTTATACATATTTCCTCACATTTTTAAAACTTATTTCCAAAATTTTCTTTTGCTTCTATAAAGTCGCTTTGCAAAAATAACCTTTGTTAATGCATTAATGTCAATATATAAATAAAATTGAATTTCATTTAATAGAACTGAATTGTTGTGGAAAAAATAAGGTACAGCTGTCGGAAGTCAGAATTTCTTTAAGGAGAAGCACCATTTGTGGGATATTCATCAAGCTGAACATCAACAAACAGAGTGGCATTCGCCTCCTTCTGGTAGAATGCTACATCCATTATTTCGTCTCGTGCTCAGTCATTAGATGAAGAAATCGAAGACATAACTGCAAGCATGGTTTTATTAAACATATTAAAACAATAGAATGAACAACAAACAAAACTGGATACAGGAACTGGAATTATGATTTAAACTTTGTGCTATAATCAGCATTAGCATTAGTTTAACAAACTAGAAAATAAATTAACACTCTAACTCACTCAATCACTCACTTATTGTCTATACCGCTTTATACTGTATACAGGGTGCAGGGGGCCTGGAACCTATCCCAGGAGACTTAGGGCACGAGGCGGGGTACACCCTTGATGGAGTGCCAATCCACTGCAGAGTACACACATACACACACACTTATTCACACACTACAAGTAATTTGGGAAAGCCAGTTAGTCTAATCTGCTTTTCTTGGACTGTGGGAAGAAAGACAAATTGATTAACATTAACAAGCTACAGGTGATACAGTCAGTGTGACTGTACATGTGACTGTGGTGCATGATGGTGCTGAAGTCCAGGGATCCTTCTGGTGCATCCTTATGAGGGTAATGAGAGTTTCTATAAATATTTACATGTTGTTACAGTAGTCTTTTAATGTAAAATTAAATATTCTGTCAGACTATAGAGATGAATAAAGACTGGGATAGATGTAATTTGCATGGACAATTTTAGAAATCAGAAGAATTAAAGTAATAGAGTATTTAGTTTTAGATTATCAATTATTTGCTGTCTTTTAATGGAAGAAGAAGAACATCTCACAATGCAGCGTTGATATTTTTTAAGTAAACATGTTATATGATGCTTTAATTTTCTTCAGAGTTGAGATTAACGCAAAAGAGAAACATACAGTATTAAAACACACAACTTTAAATTTTCCACAACTATGGTACTGTATATATAGTAGAAGATGTTGAAATATAAAGGGTGTTTCCAGGCCATTACACATATGGGGGCACAGGATACTTTTATACCATGGTTTCAGCTGTGTCTTGTGATTTTTTTTTTTTTTTTATTGGTCAGACTAAATTGTTTATGTCTTATAAAACCAATACCTTGTAGGACATTGCTATCTCAGCTTCAGTGTTTCTTTATTGGGGTTGTGAACACGAAAACCCAGACATCCTTCTCCCCAAGCTAGAACACAGTGTGCTGTGTCCCTGGGCACTTTTCTACTCAGACAGCATAAACCATTGATTCAGCAGCATTTTTCCATTCTATACAACATGACCTCGGGAAAAAAAAAAAAAAAAAAAACTACGTCCATATTGTGTGTAGTAGTGCAAATAATCCCTTTTTTACCATATATTTAAAGAAGGGTATTCCAAAACAACTGTTCCATCAGGGAAAAAAATCAACTCGTCAGTGTACAGTGGAACCTCGGATTGCGAGTAACGCAGTTTGCGAATGTTCCACAAGACAACAAAGATTTTTAATAAATTATGACTTGAAAAACGAACATGTCTTGGTTTACGAGTATCGAGTATCATGTATCACGCATGCGCTTCTTGTTTTGACGCCGGACGTCACGTGATCACAACTGAGGGAATGTTTTTTCTCTCTCTTGTGCTGCGGAATTGTGGGTAATTGTCTCCCCTGCTGGGTCTTAGTGAGCATCTCTTACTGGTATAATCAACATCCGTGTACGTGTGTACTGTTTACTATAACACTGTGACCAAATGTTATAAATAAAATATGGTGTTACCACCATATTTTATTTTGTGTTTGTAAGCGCGTGTGTACAGCGCACATGTACTGTTTCTAATAACACACGTGTGTGCGTGCGTGTAAAGCAAAAGAAAGTCTCATTAGAGAGGTTAAAGATCGATTTTCTCCCTCTCTGTTTCAGCGTCATTATGTGTGCACACGCATAATCTGACACCGTGCCCCTTCACACACACTCTCTCGCCTTTTTTTAAAGGTAAAGTACAGGTTAATTTGTTTTATTTTTACTTTATATTTTGTATTAATTATTTTTATGCATTTATTTATATTGGCTGTGGAACAAATCATTTGAGTTTCCATTATTTCTTATGGGAAAATTTGCTTTGATTTAGTGTTTTGGAATACTGTACAAGCCTGCTTCCCAGAATGAATTATGCTTGTAATCCAAGGTTTCACTGTATATTTAAACCACTTCCTTTACCATCTTCAACACAATTTCAATTAAATTGTATTTGTATAGCGCTTTTAACAATTGTCATTGTCGCGCAGCAGCTTTACACAATCATAAGAATTATGGTAGTTTGTATGAAATGTGAATGTGAATAAATCAAAATGATAAGCAAGCTAAGGGCGACGGTGACAGTGGGAAAGAAAAATTACCTGAGATGGCAATAGAAAGAAACCTTGAGAGGAACCAAACTGAAAAGGGAACCCATCCTCATTTGGGTGATAACGGATAGCAGGGATTGATCTGCAGTCATACTGTGTGTTAGAAGGCTGGAAGTTCAGTGTAACAGGAGAGGTGTTTAATCTCCATCTTGCTCACAGTTTGTCTACTGCACTGACTAGTTAACAGCTACTTGTTGAAGGACTCAATAATATTATTAAAACACTAAATTTACAATGCTAGATTTCATAGGCAATAACATTGTTATGTTAATAAAGCCAACAACACATTGTAGCTGTATTTATTACGTTTATTTAAGACGTATATTGAATGAATGCTGGAAACAGAGTCAACGTGCCCTGTCTGAGGTGACATTGGAGGCAGACAGAACTGGGCTACAGACACTTCATCAGGGGAACCTGTTAGCTATTTTCAGTCTTTACAGGCTGAGAGGACTGTCTCCTGGACTAATGGCTTTCACTGGGCCTCCGCAGAGAAATGCTATGCATGACAACCTGAAAAGGCAACATATTTATCTAATATGTATCCACTGAAAAAGATGTCCAATTATTAATACTAGACTGTTTTTAGGTTATCCTTGCTTGACCGGTGCAATCATATTCTCTTGTGTTTTGCCCATTCTTCTCTGATTGAACACAATCACTTCAACTCATGAGCTAATTACTGAGCTTTCTATTTGCTGAGTCAGGCATATTGGAGCAGGGGAAGCCCAAAAAAACCCTGAGATCATATTGACTTGCAAGATATTCCAAGAACCTATGAAGAATCGAGTTCATCTTTTATTCATTTCCAACATGCCAAAGGCAAAGACAGAGTACTGCATCTTCACATTCATTTCCCTGACTTAATGTCTTTGCTGAGCTATTTTTGTTCTGTCAATGCAAACTGATACAATCTGCGGCTGTTGGACCTGATAATGACTCTGCTTCAAGCGTGTGCAGAGCTGTAGGGATTAACTCGAGAATGAAGCTTAATCCCAGTAATTACTTTGATTGATTAATGTGCCAATTAGTGTCTCTGAGATCTCAGCACAGTTTCCTAAATCTTCTGAAGTGGACTGACTGTAATTTCACAACAACCCCTTAGTAAGTTTAACTAAGCTGGAGTTTACAGTATATGGCCTTAAAGATGTTGTGACAATTGTTGCATTCAATGTGAAAATCAATTTAGCATTAAAGTCTATGTATGGCACAAGCTATATTATTGGGTTTAAGTAAAAATTTTAGAAGTCCAACGAGTTTGATGTTAACACATTTTAGCTTGTTTATAAGAAAATACAAATTCTTCCCCTATCACAATCTCTTTCCATCACACACACACACACACACACACACACACAAAAATACAGACCAGCAGGCAGATATATGGAGGTGGTGTTGCCCTGGCTGGGAGCTTATTAACTCAGGTCAAGGTGAGTGGTGTAATAGCCAGACTCTTTATTACATCCACTGAACACTCATTGAAACGTTTGGCGCAAATCCCAAGCTACTCGACCTTCAAAGGTACTCATTTGTTTCCAAGCAATCCTACTTCTTTCTTGGAACAGACAGTGTGTGTAACAACGAGACAAGCATTCAGAATCACTGTAGACTTTAAGTCCTCGTGAAATGGTTCAAGGGCCATTATTTGATTCTGTATTTTGACATATTTCTTTTTGAAACAGAAAATCAGGACAGCATGTTGTAGTGCATGTTTGACTGATTAAATCAACAACCATCAAGCTAATCAAAATAACTTAACAGTAGTTTAGTGAACTAGCTTAACAATGCAGAATAGTAACAATTTCAATCATTTTTTATCAACTGTGGAGGACTTTGGAAGTCACCTGTAATGAGGAATGTATCCTATACCAAGGCTCGGGAATTAAAATGTTATTAGGTCCGGTAAAAAAAGCCTTTTTCAAGGTCCGAATTTCATGTTTTTTGTTAGGATTCAGTTCTTTAGAAATGCAGTCATTGTAAGTCTATAAAAAATAAGCTATTTAAAATTTCTTTATCATTTCAATAATATTTATTGTAATTTTTCAGTAACTATGTAAAACGTGGATATTTCCTTGTATCTGTATGAAATATAAAAAATAATCTTCAATCAATCTTTAGTGGATTATCATTTGCACCCTGCTGGGCTATAAATGAATGTGAAAAGACTTTGGTTGCTCTGTCATACTGGACTCACAGTTCGAGTATTTTACATGTCCTCACCTCTCACTTCCGCGGATATGTTTGCTCAAACGAGCTGTGTTTTTTCTCAATTAGCACATAACATTACAGCTTTTTATTATTGTTGTAGTTTCAGAACATATGAGACAAACTGGTTTTAAACTTCCCACAGAAAGAATAAACATTAGTACAGTACATTAATCTGTCCATTCATTTTTGAAGGTAAGCCATGCTGTGTTGTGCATTTGGTTCTATTTCTTCTGCAAACTCTGTCTATACACAGTAAACTACAGTATCTAAAAAGTCAAACCAAAAAGTAAAGCGGTAGATTACTATCACGGTCCGGATAGAACTGTCACTCAGTCCGCATCCAGACCATGATCCACCATTTAGTGATGGCTGTCCTGACGATGAGATAGCATGAGTATGTCGTACATTTCTAAGCCTGAAGGATCATTGCTAGTCTGCGTCATGTGCATGTGAATAGCAAATAAAATTGTATTAGATATGTTTACTACCCATGGAAAAACCATGAGTGTACCATCAGAGATAGCAGCATTTCATAGAACACACAAAAAACAATGTTGGTAAAACATTTCTCCAAAAACGACCACCACCATACACAATTTATACCAACAACCTTTTTTTCCTTAACCAAGCATTAGGTACAAATTTCAGTAGTCTACAGGAAGATAATAATGCAGCAAAAATAAGTTGCTGCTAGCAAGCTGATATTGTAGAGCAAGGCACACCTCCATGAGTGGGATGTTTTAAAGACAATTTAGTAGATAAGCAAGAGACTAGTACATGATTTATTATCATCATTATTATTAAAATCTATTAAAAGTTTCTGCGCATTTTCACCATGTCCACATGGGTGAATGCAGTAAGAAGGTGTACAACTTGTCAGGAACACAGTAGAAACTTGTAAGGATGTAGTATTGTTTCCTTTGATGTGGGAAAAAGCAAGATGCATTAAGATCTTAATAAGAACATATTAATGACACAATTGAATAGTGCTATGTAAATAACACCTCTTAGTGACTAGATTGACATTAACAAACATGTTGCAGATGGGAAAGATTGGCTGGCATTCTGACTTGAGTTGTCATTGAGATGTTGCTGCATTTTTGCTACATCAAAGGAGATCTCACAGCAACCTCTTCGGGTTTGTCCTATGGCTACTGTATACTGTAGGACCATGCAATATTGAGGAAGACAGCATTAAGGTCATATTACATTCTCCTGGTGCTTACCACGGCACTCAAAGAATGAAAAGCAAACTGTGCATGTTGCTGTATTTATACCAACCTGCAGGACACAATGACAATGTAGTAAACATGTGATAAGCACCTGGTCAGAGTGTGGTGCAATCTGATCGGACAGAGTAACAACTTGGTTTTATCTCACTGCACCCGGTGAGCGAGTAATCATGTGTGTGACAATGAATTAGTGACAACATGATACCTGACAAGAACGAAGCTAGAAAGTTAGGAAGTGTGAATGTGATAAATGCACATTTTTCCATTTCAACCCCATTCTTGTCAAAGTGTGATGGGGCCATAACATTAAAAGCTCTTAAGTGCCCATTTTAAAGTCTTTTTAAAAGGACTAGATGGTGTAACTCATTAATAAATTGTAAATGGTAAATCAATTATTTTATAGTTGCTATTTGAGCAGTTGGAGTGATAGAAAATGTAAACTCAGTTGAGGTGTGTTCCATTTATCAATATAACCGCAGAATATTTTTACACACAGTTAACAAATCACAGACTTCATCTCCGCCACACAAGAAGTTTACATAACCTACTATGATTCACACTCAAGCACGTCATGTCCGAATCACGAGTTTGTGAAACATAAAAAAGGAAGAAGAAAAAGTCTTTACTGAACTTATAATTACTACTTGGAATTTTCTAAAAATTCTGATTGACATGCATTATATTATGACAGGCATAAGCAAACTTCGACAGTTACAAGTAGTTAAAAATAGAATTTAAGGATGTGACTTGGTTTAACACTGTATAAAGTATGTGGTTCAGACTCTCCTGTCACTCTCATTTCCTTTTGAACTTCTTAAAAACAATATGCATAGCGTAGTTTTGCTTTTCAATTTGTAGCCTTTAACTTCCTATCATAACTTAACTGTGCTGAAGCAAGGGGTGATGACATGATGTTTTAATAAGATATAAAACAGGGGATCTCAAATTTAACATTCAAAGGTCCGGATGTGATTTCTTTACAAAGTTAAAGGTCCTGACTGATTGGTGATAAGCAAATAGCTTGCTTATAACTTATAAGCTACACACCTTCACATTTACGGAAGTCTGAGGCAAAATACATTAAAGCCTAGTGGAAAAATGCCACACTTTGATGGCAATCATATGCGTAAACCAAAAACCAAAGCTTCTCTAACTTTAAAGCAACATACATTCAAGGAGCAAAGTTTTTAAATACCGCATTTCAAATTCCCCGTAGTGTGTGAATGAGTGTGTGAGTGTATGTATGTGTGTGTGCCCTGTGATGGATTTGCACCCTATCCAGGATGTACCTCGCCTTGTGTCCTAAGTCTCCTATGATAGGCTACAGGATAAAGCGGTATAGACGATGAGTGAGTGAGTGACGAGTGAGAATTTTTTTCATGCCTGAAAATACTGTTTAAACGTTAAACTGACGTTAAAGGACAACACACAACACTGTAATATCAAAACGATTTAGAAGTTACATGGTGCTCAAAGGGGCTGTTCACATGTCATGTCTAAAAATGCATGGATAGCGCCAGCCGTTATTTGAGGACAAGTTGGGAAAAAAGGAATAAATAAAATGCCTAGTTTGGCTGCACCCCATCCTTCAGGCAGAAAGGAAATAAAGATAATTTTACCCACTGATTAAGGAGCACAGAAAGAGTAAAGCTGATTGTTGGTTCTTTCCACCGCTTTTCATCTCCCTGCAATGTGTTTAATATAGCAAAATTGAGCAGGCTTAACAAGCGACAGTTGAATGGACCTTAGGACAGTCAAAAGTACACAGCAGCCTTGTCTGAGAAATGGCACCATCTGCATTCAATTAGCACAAAAAGGTGTGGTCGCTAGACGAAGACACTGACCTTTTCTTCGCCCGCACTGCACAGTGGACGTGATGTCTCGCTTTTCTGTGTCCGCAGGACAGAATGTGAAATGCTGTTAGTCCTTAGATAACTCACTGATTTTGCATGAGAACCTGTTGTTGAACCCATAACTTCTGTGACAACCCAGACACTCTGGCGCATGCTTTCTGTGATGTTAAACACCATATGCTTGATTGTTGCCATGACAACGGTGTCCAAGATAGAAACTATTACTTTTGGCCTTAATCTTCGTCCAGGATCACTGTTACAATTCCCAAATAGACAACAAAAGTTATTGATAGGTATAACATATGGGCTTTTTCTTTTTTTTTTTCAAAGTAGGAAACATACTTTATTACACTGAATTATTGCATTCCTAATATGAGGTGTGGGCTGGGTCTTGCCAGACTATGAGACATAAATGCACTACTAGGGGTTTTTCACACAGGAGGCAACAAATTGCCACTTCAGGTATGAGAGATCAGAGTTTCTGCAAAGCACAGCTTTTCATACAGCAGGCAAAAAAAGAGCATGCATCTCTGTCAAGGTGAGCATACTACATCAACATCAGTGCTGTTATTCCTGTTGTTAGTAGTTAACAGATTATGGGCCAAACTTCGCTGAGTGATGATGGTAGAATAATTATAAAGTCTTGACTAAAACAACATGTATGAGGAATCACAAAGGAGTTTTAATTTTCTGAAATGGAAAAGTACTCAAACTAGTTACGTTTATCAGAAAGTAACGCTGTAATGTAACTGATTACTTTTTAATGACAGTAATTTTGTAATGTAATTAGTTACTTTAAAAAGTAACGTCCCCCAGCACTGCTCATTGTCTATAACACTTATCCACTCACACACGCTATGGGCAATTTGGGAGGAAACCAGATTAGCTGGGGGAATCCCACCAAACACAAGGAGGACATGCAAACTCCATGCATGTTGGGGCTCAAATCCTCATCCCTGGAGGTGTGAGGCCACAGTGCTAACCACTGCCATGCCTCCCCGAATTTACATATTGTTTTGACAATGTTAAAGTAATGTTCAGGAATGTTACATTACCAAGTTTTTAGAACATGTTCTGACAACCTAAAACAAAGCTAGGACTAGAACATGCAACAGCCATTTGGAGACGAGTAGGCTGTAATGTATACTTTTTCTCCTTCAAGTGGCCATTCATGTCATGTCTCTGTTAAGAGCTAAATTTAGCCCTAGTAAATATCTAGACTTGTTTTTCATGCTTCCATCCCTTTTGGTATTAATGTTGCAATGTGGGCTCATGTAATATTGCTCATGTTGGAAGGCCATCTTTAATGCATGCGTTGGGGGCAGATTCGAATGCATCCCATTGGGCTTTCATCTAATATTAATTGTGTCCTCAGACTGCTCTGCTTTGTCTGAAGACATGGTTGACCCACAAATTTTCTCATGAAACATTATTACATAAGGTACAGTACAGCAGGACTGTTGATTTCAAAATTACACTTGTGATCACTCACAAAGCAATGATTAATTTTCAAAATGTCCGGCTCTGAAAATAACAATAACAAAATAATAATTTCAATAACAAAACATGAAATTATATTAACCACTTGTTTTAATATGTTATCATCTCTTTTGTAACACCATATAAGAGACCTGTAGAGATAAAAGTCCAGATAATTGGATTTTAAAAGTGGTAATTGTGGGATATGGTAATGATTACAGTGCAAATTATACAGCGTTGTCCTTTATGTTAACATGTTTCTAGATTTGACAAATTCTTGTTGCATAAAAGGAATAATACACTTCAGGGTGTGTATTTGTCAGAAAAGTGATAAATTTCATGGGGATTTTTCCTAGCACCGGGTATGTCCTGTCATTATGTCTTCAAAACAAAAAATTACATAATTAAAACTTTTTATGAAGATCTAGTAGTAGTAGTAGTAGTAGTAGTAGTAGTAGTATTCATGCTTAGAAATGGATAAGAATGCAAAGGAATAAGACAATATATAGAAATAAATGTAAGTGTTACATTTCCCTAAAATAATCTACTCTTTAAAAGTACCATGCAAAAGTCTCAAGACACTCTTGATATTTTTGCACATATTATATATATAAATGCAACCATGGGGGGCGCAATCCAGTGTCTTCTTGTGCCAGTCCCAAGTCTGGATAAATGCAGAGGGTTGTGTCA
>JAQMYL010000037.1:25287843-25302920 GCA_030014365.1 Clarias pachynema | reverse complement strand
AGTGAAATGCTTACACGACCGCCAGTGACCTTAAAAAGAAAATAGAAGCTTATACGTAAAATAAATATCAATAAAAAAGAAATTCCCTGCTATTCTTACAATTAAATTTACCGGCAGTTTAGATTTATAGAAAAAATGCATGTTTTTCCATTACATTATTATTATGTGTGTCTGTCTATTATTATGGAGCAACACAAATGTCAATAGTGTTCATTAAAGTACTTTTTAGGATTGAATTTCCTCAACAGAATTGAACATTTGAAGATTCATGCATTTTACCTACTGCATTCTATTGGCCATAGCACAAAACGAGCCTTTGTGGCTAAATGCCTGCCTTGATACAGTATTATGGGTCACTAATGCACTATAGCTATTAATTAAGAAAAGCAGGTGTTAAGGAATAAAGTTAATTAGCTAGCACTCTAAGCAAATAAAAGTTCCAACACACTGCCCAGACTTATGGTTCCATTGCCCCGCATCCAATTAACTAGACTAAAAGTTAGTAGCTTAGCAAACTTTGGATTTTTCATTTAGAGATTATTTTTTTTAATTGCCTGTCCTCTGTTTGTTTATCACAAATGAGTTTATGCTAATGACCACTGCCCGGTTAATACATTATGCAGCCACAGAATTACAATATAAAACAACAAGAATCCCCCTATGCCACCTGGGCATCCCTGGCCCCTCAGGGCAAGACCCTTGAGCATGTGGATTGGACTTGTTTGTCAGGTGCATGACATGGGTGATTAATTGCCTTATGATCTGGGGAGTTCGTATACTGAGTTGGTGGTAGCCTTGGGCTCTTTGCCTGCTAGGCCGTGTGCTTAGCAGGTTGTGGTACAGTGGGTGTTCTGGTGCCATTATGATCAGCACTGACTTGAGTTGAGTAAGTTGTGTTGCATTGGTTTTTTTATAGGATTGAAACTGACAGGCTAGCATTTGGTCCTGGTGGGCATGGGTGAGCCTTGGGTGTCCATGATCCTGTCACCAGTTTACTGGTATATAATTGGTAATAATTATTAATGTGTTAATGTTATGTGCTGTAGGTCAGCTATAAGTAGCTTTTGGGATAACTTTGATCCCAGAGGACTCTCAGGTAGAAACATGTTTTACAGGGTTAACATTTTATGTACATTAGTAGGGTTATTTAATATTATGTCCATATTTTGACACAGACATAAAAGTAAACAGTTGATGACAAAAAGCAGTGCATGCAATCTAAAATTGCAAATATGGTAAATCAATAAATTTCTGAAATACCAATGCATCCGTGAATATTAAATATACAAGAGTAAATAAAACTGGATTATAGTGAGCTTAATCAGTAATCAGGGAAGCTTGGATAAATGGGATGCAAAGTCATTGTGGGCTGAAGATTCTGTTCCAGGAGAACGTGAACGTTGTGACAATTATTTTCTGAGAGAGGGTGCTTGTTCTCATTTAGATGCTGCTGATCAGTAGTCTTTAACATCACTAAAACTTTTAGATCATTTCAAATTAAACATTTTATGAGTAGCGTTCAAGTCACACCAGATCTTTTTATTTTGCAGAATAACAGAACACAGTTCAGTTCAGTACAGAGTAAAAACTCCCCCTATGTCTCTATATAATCCCCAGCTACACTAATGCACTTATCCAATCGTTTCAGTAGTGCTTTGATATCATCAAGGTAGACTGTTTTCTCACTATGCCAGAGCCATGATTGGACAGCTGCTGTATGTCTAAAATGCTGGCCTTGCAGGAACCTTAAATGGCCCAAACATGTGGAAATTGCTTGAAGCGAGGTCAGGACTGTATGGGGAATGTTATCTCCCAGCAGAGTTCCTATAATGCATAAGTGATGTTTGTGAATGATTCTGTATACTGTCCCAGAGACAGATGCATCACTTCCACTAACTGGTGACAAGTCATCCATCGATTATCAAAGTTCCACTTGCTAAATATTCGCAACAACATCTGCAGTGACTCCGGCCCACCTCAGCCAGGATCATTCACAGACATACAGCCTTCTTTAAAACATTTGCACCATTCAAATATTTTACTGCAACAAATGAGTCAACTCATCACTATTCTGTGCCTAAAGTCTTCTGTAATTTTTAAATGGTTTTATGTCTTTATCAATGAGAAATTTCATCACAAATCCCAGTTTGACATGAATGCCCTCATACTGATGATTGATTTATCATATTCCCAGAACTGCCACGTCCTGTTATGCACAATTCACTTTTTTTTTCTTTTTTTTTCCTCTATTTTCCCCGATTTTCTCCCTAATTTAATCATTTCCAATTCCTCCCTGTCACTAGGGGGCTCCCACATTAAGGCTACCACTACCACTCAGTTGGGAGGGCCGAAGACTATCACATGTTTTCTCTGAACCACGTGACGCCAGCCGACCGCATCTTTTCGAACTGCTCGCTCACACACCATTGGGGGTCGGAGTATCACACTCAGAGGACAGCACTATCCACTCCTTCCACTTGCGTGAGCTCACAGACACCCCTGATTGGCTGTAGGGCTGTGATTAATGTGGGAGCACTAAGTACCTCTCATCCCTCCCCACTGACAGGCTCTAGAGCTCGACCCCCGGGTGCGAGAGGGTACAACATCACCCGGGAATCAAACTCACGATCTCCGGATGATAGGGCGAGCACTTTACCACTTCGCCACTCGGAGGCCCCACAATTCACTTTTTAGTAATTTTTAGACATTCAGATGTGTGTGTAAACAAAAACATAGGGAGTGGCCCTGTATTTTGTACTTTTTTTAATTGGCCCAAGCTTTAAAAAAGCTGCCAGTTAGAATGCCCCCCTAATGTGACCTCATATACTGTAAGAAGATGCAGACCTTATCAGTAGCTCATTTACACAGTCACTGAAACAGTGCATTTGGAAGAAGAGTGAAACAGAGGTATAGAACATAGTTTATTTCAAAGTTCTCAGAACAATGTTACTTTGCTAAATAAATAGTAAAATATGGGACTTTTAATTCAGTATATTCCAATAATTAGATGTGCAATTTAATTTTCTATATAAACATTTTTGCATAAAAAGATCTACTGTATACTTTGGCAACATTGGAATGGGAACTGTGTATGAATATTCAGTTTGCCTGAAATAGTGTTTGGTGTGATGCTTTTTATATCACTAAATCTGGATCAACAGCTAATCCTTTTCAATCTGATCCACAGGGTATACAGTATACTACCCTGTAAGACTATGAAATTAAATTTACTAATGATCCATGCTACCAGTTTTGCAGATCCAAACCAATTACAGTAGAAGAGTGCTACATATGTTCTGGTGATGCCCTGCCAGCTCTAAGGTCAAGGTTGGTTGATGATATTGCATGATGGTATTTCCTTATTGCAGCACTCTGCTCTCTGCTTCATGTTGTAAAGCTCTCCTCACCATAGAAAGAAAACCATACTCTATATGTGACTTACAGACACTGTGAACCATTTAACAACAGGATTGCTATTAATTTTGAATTTTATGATACATACTTAATGGAACCCCAATTACCTAAGAATACATAATGTTATAACCATAATTTAAACATTTGTCATATTTTTGGCAAATATATTCCATCATGTTTCTTTATTACAATAACACTAATAACACTGATAACACTTTTCCACCTATACAAAAGTAAATATTTATTTTATGATGATGAATTATGAATTATGTTGATCTTTATCATATTAATATCACCTTTGTTTGTGGTAATACGAGCAACTTTTTATTATAAAAAACAGTGCTCAGATTGTCCATCTTTCAGTCACAGAGTACAGTACAAAAATTTAGATGCCCTTGTCATTTGTTGGTTTCTGTGGTACAACCATGATTCTTGGTCGGGGATTCAAATCCAGACAGGCTTAATGTAAGGCGAGTGGAGGCAGAGATGTTGAATTGTTTTCAAAACAGAAAAATGGATGAAGACATCACATTAATTTTTTATTGTCCCAACTGTATAAGGCATTCCACTCTCTCAAGTTCACTTGCCCCAGGCAAGGGTTAGTGTTAGCGAGCATGGGTTTCCATGACTGATTTGACCACATGGTAGGCGTAACTACTGGTAAGACAATGTGATTTCAAATACACATTTGTGCTAATTGCCTTCAATTACCAAGTACCAAGCTCAAAATTTGGGAAATTTTTTAAAGTACTTTTTGGAATTTAAAATTGTCATTTCGCCCCAGATTTCACCATTTCTGTACATGTCAGATATGAATAATAAATAACTTACCTGACAACTTACGTATACGTATGACTTTTCTGGGATGTTTCTATCCTTAAATATTTATGAAGCCTAATATTTCAAAGTTTAATTAAGTTAATTAAATATTTCATCAACCAATAGGATTTTTTTACACTGAAATGGGTCCTTTCCTGCAAAGACATTTCAAACTTGCTTACAAACCAAACCAAACCACTCCAATCTCTTTCCTGTTTGTTTCCAGCAGGTGTGGTGCCCCCTGGAGGTGGAAAGCGCTGATGATAAACATGCTCCCCCATGGCCTTGCTCACGCGTCCCAGGCCATCGAGGAGGAGCAGGACAACGACAGAGAGGAGAGGATCTTGGCTATCCTGGGAATAGTGGGCACCATTCTCAATCTGCTGGTGGTCATCTTTGTCTACATCTACACAACTATTTGATGACTGGAGTAGGACAAGAAGAAAATCAAACTGGGAAGATTTGATTTTGTATACACATTCTGTGAGGACAGGAAGAATGAATTAATGGACTATTTCATTTGCCAAAAAATGAAGTGCTGTTACAATTCTCAATTATAATGTACGCAGTGTCCACCATTTTTACCATTAATTTCAAAAGATCCAAAGTTCAAACTATCGTCATTACCTTTTAAACCTTTTCCTACAAAGTTTTGTTGTAAATACAGTATGTATTTGACTATGTCATGGCATCCTTGTATATTTCTCATGGCATGATCTTTTAATATATGTCTTATTCAATCGATTTAACATTTTAGTGACAGTTAAGTGTTTGCCATCTTTAACAACAACCATTTAAGGACAAAGCACTGCAGATAATGGAGGCATCTGCTCAAGAGGCAGCTGCTGGATGTCTTACTTTAGGCATATCTGGTGAAAGGAGAGACATTTTCCCGAAATATGCAAAGAGGACGGTATCCTTCAGTTCCTTCTACAATATGAGAGGAGAAGATTTTAATGTATACTTTATATTTTATGAGCTTTTCTCAACTAACGGAGTTGATAAAACATGATATTGAGATTCCTGTATGGAACACATGCTAAGAGGTAAAACTAGCTTTGTGGGTTTTTTACGGGATACGGTTATTCCAATGCCTGAGCAGGATCTGTAGCAGTGTACAGTACTGCACATGCTTTGCATTATTCAATGGGCAGAAAAAAATTATTATTTTGGATGTTCTGTTTCACATGGCTTTTCAATAGCTTTATCAAACACTTTAAAAGATGGTAAGGTTTTCACAGTATTATAAAGGCAAAATGGAAAGGAATAAAATTACAAAGAATTGCAAATATTTACAGGAATTCATTTTATGTTTGGGATTATAATTGAGACAATGGCATGCTTCATCAAATCGCCTCAGCTTGCACAAGTCTTGAGAACATGTTGTTACATAATTGTTGTTAAGGAATTATACAGTCTTGTTTTCCTCCACTCAGACTTCTAAGTCAAGATTACCTGATTTTTTTTTATCTGGCTAGACAAATGCACTACCTTAAGCTCACAAACAAAACATTACACAACACATAATGATGACTGAAAGAATGAGAGTAGACCAAATGTAATTTCCCTCTCTCTCTCAGAAAGGCGTGAGCACGGAGGGCCAGAAATGAGTGGTGTGGTGGAGAAAAACAAGAGGGTACTGAGGGGAGCAGGAGAGCCCGCAGCGAACACAGTGCCATCTGCTCTCCTCATGGACTACTGCATCACCCCCTTCTACAACTCTAACACACACACACACACATAAAAACTCTAATCTACATTAAATTGCCAGTTTAGCAGTTACTAGATTGCTATACTGTGCAATTTAAAGTACAATCATTCTTAGTTTCCACACAATGTACAGTAGCTTATCAGTTTATCCCTTCATTTTATTTAAAGCAAAAAAGGATTTTCTCTTCAACAATATATGTGCGAAAATTGTTGAAAAAGTATTGAAAATTATTGAGAAATATTTTTGAATGAAATTAAAGGAATGTGCATTCTTAACTCTGTTGTTGCTTTTAACTATGTAAAAACCACTCATCTAAAATGTCCAATACTATGGGAAGAAATAAATTTTTTCAGCTGAAGGTTGGTGATCTCAACAGTGGATGACAGAAACACCGTTAACTGACAAGTATTTTCATTAATAATTATGTTTAAGGTGTATTTTGGGGCCAAACAAAACAAAATAAATGACCTAATGATTACCTGATTACCTACTGCATTAGCTGATGCTTTGTGACACAGATACAAGTTATCTAACTGGTACTGTAGCTTCTGTACAGCTGATTTTTTTTTTTTTTCATATGCAGTATGATGTGAACTTTGTAACTTACTCAAAAGAGAAACAAGTGTGTGAAAATGGATAGAGAACTTAATAATGATATTAATTTGCAGAAGATTTGTTTTGAATTTGCTGTGGATTATGCTTTAAAAAATGATGTGCTGGTAACGTTAAATAATACTTATATTTCAAGTTTTCTAATTAATAGCTAACTAACTGTTACTTGGTTGAATCCCAAATAATGTAAACTAGAAATCTAGTGTGCTATGTACTCTAGTGTACTTCTTTAATCCACACACCAAGAAATGACCTTGAACAGGGGTTTGAGAGGGATTTGGGATTCCTCATTGTGTTAAAATCTAGCTAAAGATGTAGCTCGCATTAACTGTGAAACACAATACAGGCGGTTCAGAGGCAATTCGGAATGGCTTAGCTACTAACAAGACACGGTGTTGTTTAATATTACAATTGTTATTAGATGCGTTTTCTTGCAGAAAGTCCCTCCGTATGCTTGTATTTGAGATTAGGCACTGGTATCCAGGCAGGACCATGGCGGTCAGACATCATGACGTCAAGTGCAAAGAGGTTGAAAAAATAATACATCAGTAGTTAAAAATACCTTTTAGCATAATTAAGGCCATAAATTAAGTCCCGCCTAACTCCAACTGTGGGATATTTGCCAGGAATTAACACACAATAAGAAGGAAGGTGACAGAGGCAAAAAAAAAAAAAAAAAGTTTTTTGTTGTCGTGTTGCTGAATAATAATGTTTAGTTGATTCTCATTGTTGTCAAGATTCAAGGTCATTCATGCAATCAACTTTCATAAAAACAAGCTCTTTGGAAATTTCTCAAAAATGCAGCTTCTGAAATTCATCAAGTGTCAGTACAACTACTACAGGCGTTGCATGATGTCAAAAGATAAAATTAAAAATAAAATTAAAATGTTTGGCCATACACCATGATGTTTGATACCAAAGGGAGAAAAGCACTGGGATCCTTGATTCTATTTACATGTTTTATGGCTGGTCTTGCTGAAGTTCTTGAAGGTGAAAATTTATGACTTCATGAATTCAAAGCACTGGTATCCAGGCAGGACCATGGCGGTCAGACATCATGACGTCAAGTGCAAAGAGGTTGAAAAAATAATACATCAGTAGTTAAAAATATTAATTCGTGAAGAACCAGCCCAAAACCTGGTAAGTTCAGAAGCGTCATGCAAATATCTGTTTTTCAATGACTCCAGATTTGAATCCTGTTTATAATGTATAGTCTGAACTGAAAAGGACAGTTCACGTGGACATGAAATGTCATGCAAGAAAAAGTGGAATAAGATTTCTCTACACATGTCTCTAACTTCATTAGACATCAAAAGAAGAGAGGTAGGATTAATCTCTCCAGCTGAATTGCACACTACCTGGCCAAAACACACATTGCATTTTGGAAGGGTCAAATTACTGTTCTGCCTCAAACAAATCAAACATGATGCTGAACTGTCAAATTCTTGGAAGAAATATGGTTGGGAAAAATTATAAATGACCATGATCAGAGATTGAAAATAAAATTTAAAAGGTCAACAGTACTGTAGAAATCATAGCTATGTTAAGTAGTGAACGTAAGACCATTTCCACAAACACAATGTAACATGTGCTGGTAACGTTAAGTTAAGTAATCACAGGATTGTGATTAAACTGTTGTGTGGCCATAAAGAAACTACTTATTAGTAAAATTATTTTTTTTAAAGGCTTACGTTTGCTAGGGAACATAAAGGTTGGACTTTGGAGCAAAAGACAAAAATTATGTGTCCTGATAAGTCCAGATTAAACCCTCTTCCAGAGAGATCATACAAAATGCCCACTGTACAAGCCTCTGGAGTTGCCAATCCTAAGTTGCTCTTGGGATTGCTCCAGTTAGTCAGGTCCAGGCTCAGCAATGTTATTTGGAAATAAAATGAAGTCAGCTGCCTACCTGAACAAACAGAATGACCAGGTTATCACATCACATCAATGAGTTTTTCTTTCCTGATGGGACAGGCATATTGCAGGACTCAAACTATGAAAGAGTGGTTCTTGGAGAATGAGGAATCCTTTTCAGACATGAATTGGCCAACACATTATGTTATATAGGATGTTATATAAGCGTGCACTTTGAAAATACTTTTTCATGTATAAAAAGAACATGTTTAAATTAAATTATATAGTAAAATATAGTAAAAGTAAGGTAACCGCCAGCTTATTTTAAGATGAACTTTCTACACTACTTGGATTTTTCTGCCACAGTCTGTGGTTGGGGCTGCACATGTGGCTACCCCATGCAAATAAGTCATGGCAAACAATACCAGTTCATCATGGATCGATTGTGTGATAGGTTAATTTTTGTTTACATTAATTTCCTTTTTCATCACTGTACATCATCTAGCTCACAATTTATTCATTTCATCTCTTTCTGTATACACATACGATTGACCTCTAGAGCAGGGGTGTCAAACTGGACCCAGGAGGGGTCATGTGGATCAGGCTTTCATTCCAACCAAGCAGGAGCCACACCTGTGTAATTAGTTGTTTGTCTTTCGATAGAATATCAAGTGTAGCTTCTCCTTGGTTGGACTGAAAGCCTGCACCCACATGGCCCTTCCTGGGTCCAATTTGACACATTACTCTAGAGGGAATCAAGTTTTTACAATCAGACAGTGGTTTTCAAATTAGTCCATAAATTAAATGCTTTACAAATTTGTGTTATTATTTCAATTGTCTTATCATTATTATGTTAAAAAGGGGTGCAAAGGACCATCTCCTTTGTAAATCTCTTATTCAATTACCTTTATTCGATTCAATTAACCTTATTGGTATTAAAAAGTGAGACCATAGTGCAGCAGTGCAGTAACCATAACGGCTATGTTGAAAAAGGATATACAGTAAAGGAAGTGGGAGGGCACAAACCAAAAAGGTGTGTCTATTGTGTCCGCTGCAGCTATGCAAAGTCCAGTTCACAGTTATTGTAATAGTGATGTGTGATGTAAGAATAGGTGGGGGCTGGGGCAGAGAGAGGTGAGGGTAACTGTTTGTTTAACAGCCTCACAGCCATAGGAAAAGGGCTGCGGGACAGTCTGGTGTTCCTGGCACATATGGACCTACTGTATAACTTTTGCCTGAGGACAATAGTTGTAACACAGTGATGTGCAGGGTAATGCTGATCAAGCAGGATGCTGTGCACTTGTCGAAGGCAGCGTGTGGTGTACAGTAAATGGTGCTAATCTCTAGGAGACTAGTCCCGGTGATTTGCCCCACTGCTTTCATCACCCGCTGCAGTGCCTGCTTGAAAACCACACCAAAAGTCCATATGTCAGCAAAGTCTCTATATCACAACGGTAAAAGTTCACCAAATGCTGCGAGGAAGTTTTTTACTTTTTTCTGGCAGAGGTAATATTATTACCCCATGTCACAGTTAGGCTGAGTAATTTAAAATTGGTGACTCCTCCCTTTCCAATAATAAGTGGTAAGTAAGTGGTCCTTGTATTCCTGTGAAAAGCCACAATCATCTACCTGGTCTTTTTGATATTGGGGCCAGGTTGCGGAAATCACACCTAGCTGCCAGATGTTCCATCTCCCTTCTGTATAAGGACTCATCATTGTTATTGATGAGGCCTAACACCGTGATGTTATCTACAAACTTTATGATGTATAAGAAGGAAGGGAGGCGCAAAAGTCATGTGTGTATAGTGTATAAAGTAAAGGACTTAGTACACATTCCTGGGGTACCCCAGTGTTAATATGCACTGTGCATGATTTGTGTTTGTCTACTCGCACACACTGAGATGTGATTTGTTAGAAAGTCCATAGTCCACTTGCACAGTACAGTGCTTAATCCAAGCTCACAAAGCTTAGTTTAGAGCGCGTTTGGCAAAATGGTGTTAAACACTGAACTACAATTGACAAGAAGGAGCCTAGCATACGTATTTTTGTGTTCCCGATGTTCTAGCATACATAGAATGGAGCACAAAAGAGCATGGTCTGTTGATCTGTTTGCTCTATATGCAAACTGTTAATGGTCTAGTGCGGGTGGTATGACATCCTTGATGAACTTATTCACCAACCTGTCCAAACATTTTGCAGATGTAGGTGTAAGTGTGACCAGTCTGTAATCATTTAAACAGGTAATGTTTGATCTTTTGGGGATGTGAACTAGTGTGGATTTGCTGGCACCCATGATTGTGTGTCTTTTAGACAATGTACAGTTTGAAGGTTTTGACAGAAATAAATTAAAAGACGGTGGAAAAGATCTGTGTTTATTGTTTGTTTTCCTAGAACCTACTTTGAATTATTTACCTTTCTGTTCAGGTATCCAGTTCTGAGTGATATTCTTCAAGTATTAATTCTATTGTTCCAGATACATAAGCTACAGTAGCTTTTGTTTAATATCGTTCACAAGTGTGAAACTGTAAATATAGTGTGTGTGTGTGTGTGTGTGTGTGTGTGTGTGTGTGTGTGTGTGTGTGTGTGTGTGTGTGTGTGTGTGTGTGTGATGTTTACAGTTATAGATACAAATTGAACATTAATTTTGGTCAAGAATTGTTCTGCATTATAAGGATTTTTGTAAGTTTTCATATTTATTGCATTTACAGTATATATGGGAATGGATAAAAACAATTGAAACCACACAACAGCGATATTACTATGTAGCCAGTCGAAGTTATAAAAGACTGATAAATGGTACATAAAAGGAGTATTTTAAATGAAATATTTGAACTTTTATAGCAAATCAGAAGCAAAATAAGTGTTATATATAATATTTTTTATAATAGCAATTAAAATCTAAAATAAAAATATTGACATTTATAAATAAATTGACATTTATTTTTTTATATTTATTGTCATAGGTTTATTAGTAAGTTATTCCTGTAAGGAATCGCCACTAGAGGGCACTGTTTTGTCTTTTGTAGTTTTTGTTTTGCAGACTCAGTTTCCCAGAAGGCACCTCGGTCAGGTGATGCGGGAGCACACCTGAACCGAGGTAGGTCATTAAATCTTCAATAAATAGCTGATTAGTCTGGGAAACTGGGTCGAGCATTGAATGTTTGTACGTACTGTCAGTTACGTGGGCATTTTGTTTTGTGTATTGTTTTTCTTTGTTAATATGTTGGTTTATTTTATATTGTTATTTTGTAGTTCATGTTACACATGCACTTTAACTGTTTTACTTTTTGTATTGCAAATTAATTTATTATTATTATTATTATTATTATTAATATAGGGTTACTACTACTAATAATAATAATTAAATTAACCTCTTAAACTGCAGTTTTATAGCTTAAATCAGTTCAAATCCCATACTCATCCCTGGTCCATATCAAATTTTACAGTCTCTCATTTCTCTCTCTCACACATGCAAAGGCAGATAGACACATATTAATACTATACTTTAGCATGTAAAACATTCATAATATTCAATCTATAATGTTCACTTTCTTTCACCCCCTCCCCACCACACACACACACACACAGTGAGCGCATACATGACACTTATTACTGCAGCAACACCACAACCCCTTCTTCATTATGGAAGCAGGAACTTCCCTGAAGCCAAAACAAAGCCTTGCTTTCCCTCTGTAGCTGGCCTATAAAAAGCACATTGAGAAAAAAAAAAAACAGAGGAGATTGCAGGAGGAAGATGAAAGAGAGGAGAGTAAATAAATCATTCACTTGGAGCAGAAACTGTGCACAGTGCAAATATTTGCAGGAAGAATGTGTAGCTATGTCTACATGGCTCAGTAATGAGCATGAGGATGTGATGTGTCGTAATAATTTCATTCAATGTAATACAAATTGCATAATTTTAATTGATATCAATTAAATGTGTGTTTATGTATTTTTTTTTATCAAGTATGTGATCAAGAAAAGTGGGTAGTTTGTGAGTTATTAAAAAGTCTATAAGGTTGAATATTATGCCCTATAGACTTTTTAATAACTCACAAACTCACCAGTACTGTATATATTTTGTACTATATATATATACATGAAGTTTTAAGCCTCATCATAGCACAGAGACAGCGATGATTAAAATGCTGAATGACCTCCTACCAGCCTCCAATAGGGGTCGTGTCTCCTTGCCTGTGTTACTAGATCTTTGCAACTTTTAACACCAATGCTCAAACTATTCTCCTTAATACATTAGAAAATGTTGTTAGGAACAGCCCTCTCCTGGCACAGGACTTTCAGAGTCCCTGCTTGCACTTAGATTTTGACCTTCTTCATCAAAAGTGAATCTTTGTCCTCATAGGGCTGCTTTCAGGGGACTAAACAGGCTAAAGTCCAATGAAGCAAAATCAAGACTATAGGGAGTATGCTTTAACTTTGACAGTGTCGACAGTGAGGGCAGAAATGTGTGGATGTGCATCATCATGCATGATCACAATCTTCTAGGATTGCAGTCCTCTGTGTTTAAACTGAAGTTTAGGCTTCAGCTCCTTAATAAGCATCTCACTATAATTAGCATTGTTGATTGTTGAATCTTTTTCCTGATAATGTTCCAATACAACCTTAAAAAATCTCAGAAAACTGTCCAATGGTAAAATTTAGAATTTTTCCTTGGTTGGCACTCTGAGGTTCGTAATGATCAATCCAGGTCTTGTCATCAGTAATGATTCTCTTCAAGAAACTTTCACCTTCCTTGAAGAATTGGTGCAAACTTTGTTTGCAGATAACCAAACACTTCTGTTTATGCTCCTCTGTGTTGTTCCGGCATGAATCACTGCATGCTGCTCTTCTTTCGTACAAATCACAAGTGGGGAATCCATTTTTGCTCGCACCACAGATACAAATTGAACTGATGTGCACAGCATTGACTGGGGAGACACTAGCCTGGAACGAAAAATGCTGATAAGCCAGTGCAGCCAACGGAAGTTTTAATATAACTGGATAATTTTTACCTCATACTTTTACTGGACATATTGATATACATATATGCTAACTTTAAAAATGCATTGTTAATACTCTTGAGAATCTGAATGTTACTCTTAAATATTTATGCATCAGTGATTTCCTCTCAGAGTAAAAACAGATTACAGAGACTGGTCATGTCCATCAATCCAGGACGTTTAAGCCATAGTCACCTGTCTTCCTGTCATAGGCCTCATGGGATTTCTGGGTAAAATCCTTAGTGTTCCCAGTGGATAAGAGGGTCATGATGGTGTCAGCTGTATAAATTGCGTAAGATGTTTAATCAGACAATGCCATCCATCCATATGTGAATGTCAACGAGTGAAGCGGCGTTAATGGAAGCTTTGGTATTCTTAAATGGAAAAGTTCAGCCGAAAAAAGCAATTTATCTTCCCCTTTCTCCCACCTATCACCACACACTCATACACACACACACACCTGAACACTTTAATAGGAACATTCCACTAATACTGGCCAGGGACTCATGGCATAGATTCCACAAGATCTTGGAAAACATTCCTTTGGGATTCATGGAGTGAATCTTCTGTTCTATCACATCTGAACGGTGCACTATTGGATTCAGATCAGAGCCTTATAAGAACGTTGAGCTCATGGTCATGTTCATGAAACTGTTTGGAGAGGACTTTTGTTACATAGTGCATTATCATGCGAGAAGTATCTATTAGAAGATGGGTAAATTGTTTCAATTGAGGGATGAACATGGTCACCAACAATACTTAAATAGGACAAGGCATTCAAGTAACGACTAATTGATAGTACAAGGCCCAAAATATGTTAAGAAAACAATCTGCAAGCCATTACCACTAGCTTGGTCTGTTGACACAAGGTAAGCTGGCTCCATGGATTCACACTGTTCCTGGCAAATTTTGACCCTACCACTTGACCCTGTGCCTCAGTGGAAATTTAAATTTCTTATACCCGGATGAGATTTTTTTTTCAGTGGTTAACATTTCAGTTTGGTAAGCCTACGCCCACTGCAGCATCAGTTTTATATTCTTGATAGTCAGAAGTGGAGCCTAAAGTGACTGTCTGCTCTTGTAGTCTTAAGGTCAAACGTGTTGTGCATTCTGAAATGCATCATGCATAGCATGTTTGTAAAGAATGATTATTTCAATTACTATATCAATTGCAATAGATGTTTCTAAAGTGTACCCCACCTAGGGCCCCGAGTCCCCTGGGATAGGCTCCAGGCCAGCTGTGACCCAGTACAAGACAAGTGGTATAGAGAATGAGTGAAAGGGTATCATGCAGTGACAGCATGTTGCCTGTGAGTTTGATTTTTTTATTGAATTTTAAACATATTTAAAAAGATTTACAAAAAATTAACAAAGCTTTTAAACTCATTATTCATACACTAACCATTCTGGCCTTGTTGTCTGATCTGGGCTTTTCTTCCATCGTTTTAGTTTAGCTTGCTTTTCTTTTCTTTTTTTACTTCACATGTCCCTGCATACAGTATGCCTCACAAGAGTGTGTTAAGGTTGCAACTCCTGCATCCACTGCTGCCACCTAGTGATCACACTGTTCAAATTCAAATTTTCAAATTCAAATTTTATTTGTCACATACACAGTCATACACAGTACGATATGTAGTGAAATGCTTATACGACCGCCTGTGACCTTA
>JAQMYL010000037.1:25262717-25274585 GCA_030014365.1 Clarias pachynema | reverse complement strand
TGACTGCAATATTTTAATTACAGCACACAATCTGGTGGTCGGTGTAAAAATGATTCCTCATGCTCCCAAAAACACTCCTGGAATCTGCATGCTACAGTAGATGTGATAACCTGGTCATTCAGTACATTCAGGTTGTCAGCTGACTTCATTTTATTGCCACATAACGTTGCTGAGCCTAGACCTGGCCAAGTGAAGCAACACCAGATCATAACACTGTCTCCAGAGGCTTGTACAGTGGACACTATGCATGATGGGTGCATTGCTACATACGCTTCCCTTCTTACCTTGACCTGTCCATCGGGTCAATCTGGATTTAAAAGACCATATGATCTTTTTTCATTGCTCAAAAATCTGAAAAATTTCGGATTAGTGGTTTTTGCCAGACTGCAGTATAGTCCTAATCCTGTGTGTTTTCATCACATTATACATGTGCATATGCTCTTACTTTCACTTTTAAACATGGCCGGGATTTCTTTAATAGATATAATTTTTTACTATGCAACTTAATCAATCTCATTTCTTCTATAAAGCTGACAAGTCGACACTGTCCTTTCAGTTTCTTTTTGTTTTTTTTTATGATGTCATGGGCAATTCTAAACCGACTTACAGGAATTTATCTCCTTAGCTGATTTCCTCGTCTGGTACCATTCTGAAATTATGACCTTTTTTTTTATTATCTGATTCTATTATATCAAATATCACAAAATAATTATGCATGTTTTCTATCACCTGTAAGTTTTTTCAACATAACACTAGTTAAATACATTCTATTGGCCATTCTATCATGTGAGCCAATACTGTATAGTGAATAGACTTGTGGTTGTTTTTCTAAATGTAATAACGTACTAAGATGATAAGTATTAATGATTCTTAGATTGATGTGGCATGAATGCATAGTATTTTCAGTATTTAAGATTGAAACTTCTGTTGGTGAAAAAGTCTGAAAAAAGAAAACTGTCACCATGGTGACACACACATAATGACAGTACACACAGGCAGCAATGAGGAACCTCAGAGGTCAAGTGTTGATCTAGAGCACCATAACATATTAACACAAAAGGCAAGAGTCGTAGACAGACTGCAAAAAAGTGCAGAAAGTTGCAAAGTGCAGGCTTTTCAGAAAAGGGATGGAGGAGGGTGTACAGCTGACATTGACAGCTTTGCAAAGTGACATTCACACATTGTGACTACACATTACTTGGTGTGTGTGTGTGTGTGTGTGTGTGTGTGTGTGTGTGTGTGTGTGTGTGTGTGTGTGTGTGTGTGTGTGTGTGTGTGTCGTGACATCAGGCAGGTGATGGGACACGAGCAGCAACAACAAACAGTGCAGTGCTATGACCAAAAACACCAATGTGGATATGATCAGGGCAAACACAGTAGCCTTCTCTTGCTGTAAACATCAGCACACATGCCATGCTGGTACACACACACGCACAAATACATTAGTACAGATTCGTTGTGAACCTCAATCTTTCTGTTTCATCTTGGCTACAATTTCAACCATGTTTCCGCAGTTTAACTGCCAATATCTGTCACATCATGAAGGTGGAACCGCAGTTGATCAAAAGAGCACCAGCAAACATGAAGCCATTATTCAGTTCAAGGCAGTTTTATTTGTGTTGCGCTCTTGACCATAGACACCACGTCACAACGCAGATTTCACAGAAATCCGGATGTAATTTCTTTTATTAAATTTATCCTCTTTAATGATCAAGCCAGGGGTGATGGTGGCAAGGAAAAAACTCCCTGAGATGAAATGAGAGGAATTTGAGAGGGTGATCTCATCTGAGTGACACCAGATTATATGATTATAAGTTCCACTTCTATAGCTGTATAGTACTGTAATTATATGTGAGTGAACTATGTACTGTATTGCCATTTTACAGTCACACCAGTGCACACACTGTAGTGACCTTGCCATTTTCAGGGAATAGGACAGCATTAAGAACACTGGGAATGTGTCCTAGCAAGTACTAAAGAAATGCACTCATTGACCTTGTATCAACTTGGAGGTAGAAGGGACAGCTTGGAATGTCGCCCAGATTGGTGCAAATTCCTAGACATTGCAAATTACAGGTATATCCGGCTAAGGTGCCATTAAGAATACTAGGAATGTACCCTAGCTAGTGCAGAATGTCCTATATCTAGGATATAGCAACTAGGATGCTATTTGGACACAATGTGCCCTAACTGGTGCAGAATTCTAATAATGATGTTTCCAGTTATATGTAATAAGTATTAGGGCAACATTTGGGAGACTAGCTAGTCTAGGCTCCCAATAATGACACTGCCAATTACAGGTATAACAGTATTTAGAATACTAGGAATGTACCCTAGCTAGTGCAGAATGTCTATGGTCACCCTTCTATATTCAGGGTACAGCAAATAGGTACAGCAAATATTTCGGACACTTTGTTCCCTAACTGGTGCAGAATTGTGGTAATGATGCTACGATTTATAGGTAGGTACTGAATCACTATCTTTATAATGAATATTAATAGCATGGTTTAAGACACTATAAATGTGCCCTTGCAATTTGTAGGTTGTAATAACTAGAGTGTTATTTAGACACCTATCTGGTGAAGAATTGCATTGATTGACCCCACCAGTTGTAAGATTATTTGAGGCATTGGGAATGCTGCTGAATGTAGAATGTCCAAAATGACCTTGCAAAGTAGGGACTTTGACACTCTTTCAGAAACATTGACAGATATTGGAGGCATACACCTTGCAGACTTTTTCCGTCAACACTCATGACATGTTCTCTTTATCAGGACACAAGTCATTTGTAGGGATTTCTTGCATTTCCATCCAGGCTTTCTTACATATCCACATTCAAACCTTGATCTAAAAACAAGTGATGGAAACTGAGTACGTGTGTACAGACGCACACCCTCTCTGAGCACAAGACGCAGATCAGAAGTTGAAGCCACAATAATCAGATAGCTGGGGCCCTGCAAGAGGGCTTGCATGTTTCAGTTGCACAGGTCAGCAGAGTTTACTTTGCTTGATTTGCATACGTGAAGCATGCTAGTGTCTTTAACCTCTTGTTCTGCTTGCTACTTAGAAATTAATATCTTAAGGGGAATCATATTTTGAATCATGACTTTCTGACAATGCTGCTGTAATGTTTATTGAAAACACAGTTACACGCCTCAACACCGCACCTATCTGTGGGTCCTTGTCAAACTGTTGCCACAAGGTTGGAAGCACACAGTTGTATAGAATGTATTTGCATGATGCAACATTGCAATTTCACTTTGCTAGACCTAAGACACGCAAAGTTTGCAAAGTTTAAAGTGGACAAAAACCTTCCAATCGAGCACATGTTTGATTCTGATAAATTACATAAATGTGACAAACAAACCCTGAAAATAGTGCAAAAATGGAGCATAGACTGAGTTCATAGTTTCACTACCATTCACAATGTGCAGTGTGACATGAAAGTACACCCGTTTGCGTTTGCCATTCAATGGAGAAAATCTGCACTTGGTCTTCTCTATTAGTTGCCATGGATATATATATATATTTTTTTTTTCCCTTGTAATTAATGAGGTTTTTAACAAACTCATCCCTCACAGGAACTCTTTCTTATTCTTATTTAATTCTGTACAGTCATTATAAACTATATAAAGCATGTTTTCTCCTGAGTAGGTTTAAAAAAAACTGATATGGTTAAAAATTGGACATACATTAGTATTGAGGACAGGATGGGCATAGAATATAAGCACCAATCATAGTTTAATGTGTATATTCTAGACATGTGATACTGGTTTAGCATAAGCTTTTTTCCTATATTTTTTGTGAAACCATCATGCCAAGCAATGTATTATTCAATAAGGTAAATCTCACGTCTTGAATGACCTTTAGAGGTTGTGAGTACAGTAAATTCTAGTCAATTCTGTTCCTTGCTCTCTTGGCTTCTCTTCTACCTTGGTGGAAATAACTGCATGGTGAAATAACGTAATTCCAAAGGGTGTCTTTCGAAATAAATAACATGAAAAAATCCTGTTGTCTCTTTCTTCAGCAGTAGGAAGTCACGTCAGGAAGGAGGAAGCATGAAGAAGACCAGGAGGCCAGTGCAGAGGAGGATGACCTGTCCGAGTTCTCAGGAGATCAGTCGGGCGCTGCAGAGCCCCACCATACCTGCGAGCGCCCGTGCTGCCAGTCTGGACGAGCTCATTCAGCGCTGCCTGCATTGCTTCGGTCAGTGTGTCTACCTTTCTTTCTAACATTATGGCATTCACCCTTACTGTCTAACGGTCTGTCTATAATAATGACTTTCATTCTTAGTGTCTACGTGTCTGTTTAGCATAATGACTTTCAGTCTGACAATCTAACTGTCTGTCTAGCATAAACAGACTTTCTATTGTCTACCAGCATCATGTTTTTCTCTCTTGAAGTTAATAAGACAAAATGCAGCTTAGAATGTTACTACTATTAATTTTGGAGACTTTCCTGTTCCAGAAACCTTTAAATATTACACAGGGCTAACACTGGAGACTCCTTCCAAAAATGTTTAATCAGTACACCAAACATTTCACACATTAAATAATAATACACAATGTATGATTAGTGGAGCTAGACCATGAGTTATTTGCTAGTATAGAAACTATAACCTATTACAACATGTGTATTAATGCAAAACTTGCTGTTATAGAAAAAATAAATCACCTTCCAATAATAAAGATTCAAGTTTTCAGTAGTGCTGTGAAAAAGGAAGTTATCACTGAGTTCTTGCCATGCTCTCTGTATGAAGGCTTTTTACTATCTTGTCATCTATCATGGCACAATGTGTATCCCACAACACCACAATACTGATCAGTGTCTTCTGTACTCTCGTACGCATGCGCCCTTAGACAGCTCCAGTCGAAAATCGAGTTTTGCCTCAAACCTGCCTCTGAACTACTCCACATGTTTTCATCGGGTCTTTCTTGTGTGAGTGATGATATACAGTATAGAGACATAAAACAAACGAAAATTAATGCATACATGTTCTGGTATGTTATTAGCATATTAATATTAGCTTTATATGGTGTTTATATAATTAATTTTTAATGAAACCCATTTTTGTGTTTGAATTGAAAGTTTATGGCATTTGGCAGGCATAATTTTAAGAGTGACTAAAACTTATTGAATTATACATTTGCACATTTTAAGGCTTTGCTCAAGTACCTAACTACAGTATCATGGTGCTCCTTGGGGTTTGATCCCATGGCCTTCCAATCAGTAGACTAACACATTAACTACTTAGCAACCCCTTCTACTTTGCTGCATTTTAGATCCTGGGAATGTCTTTGTCTTGCATTGCTACCGACACAAAGCCTGTCTCGCTTCCTCTTCCCTTGTCAAATTATGATAATTTCTTTCTTTGTGTGTTGTAGACTCTGAAGGGAAGTTAATCCGAGGCATACCGCTCGTCAATATGACTCTGATGATGCACAACTGGGTTGTGCCATCGCACACGTTTGCTCATAAACTGCTCTCTCTATATCCTTTATTGACTTGACTCTGTGTATTTGCTTTCAGAACAAAATTTTATAATAGTGCCTGAGGGGCTGAATTTGCCTAATCTTAATACTAATGACTAATGAGGTCATACTAATGAGGTGTATACAGGATTTAGCTCTGCAGGGCATCATATGGCATCTCACCTTCAAAACAAAGGAAAGAAGAGCCTCCTTGTTTGGGCATTATTACAAATCTGTGTGCTGGTAGACTGGCTCATTGGAGTGTGTGTAGCAATAAGGGTGTGTCCCGTTGTTATTCTAAGACTGTTCCTTAACTAGGCCTTACCTACAGAGACTGTCCTGTGGAGAAGAGACCCCAGAAGAGGCCGCAGATCTGCCAGTTCATCAGGTCAGTACTGTGAGACTTTAATACGGGTAATGAATTGAAATAAAGTGATCAATTGTTCTTTGGAGTCTGTATGTATACTGTATTTATGCTTGACTTTTCTCTCAGGCACTGGATATCTCATTATCATCTGATGTTTGAGACGGACCCTCTGTTGGAGGAGGTTATGGGGGATATGTGTGCTCTGGTCAGGAATGAAAAGGATTCCCACTTCCAGCTGATTGACACTCCATACCCGTGAGTGAGCACAAACTTTATCTAAACTGCATGTAGAACATATACAGTAGAGTGCTGTTAGTTATAAGGTATAGTTTGTTATGAGATTACCACAAGGATTCTGTCTAGGTCTTGTTTAAATGCATATTTTCTGTCCAGGTCTTGTTTAAATAAATCTTTTGCAACATATATTTGAAAAAGCTGTTGCTTAAACATTCAATTTGTGGAGATATCTATAGAAGATAGACAGTAGGCAGATAAAAGATATCTACAGAAGGTTTTGTTCATTATATATATATATTATAAAAGAATGAACATATATATATATGTTCATTCTTTTATAAAACATTTTTATAAAGGTCTTAATTTCAAGCTTTGGAAACAAAAACGTTAACCATTAGCTACATTAGCTATGACTAAGTCATACTAAACCTAGCTAGCATGTACAGTACAGTACTATGTTTTAAACCACCTTTTATTTCTAAATATGAAAAAATACTTTCAATATACAATATACTTGTATTTTTATTGTAGTTTGAGGAATGTTTTTAGTTTGTAACTATGTATCATTCAAGCAATGCAAAAAAAAAAATATATATATATTTTGACATTTGTCATCATCTGCACCTGTTTCTCACTGGTTCATGCCTTAAGTTATACATATATATATAAATATATATATATATATATGTTCATGACAAATGTTCAGGCCAGGCAGGTGATTACCTACTGTATGACCTACTGTATGAATCATTCAACATTCAAGCACTAAAAAACCCATCTAACTTGAGCCAATGAGAAACAGGTGCAGATGATAGCAGATGATCAGACCAGTGATTAATATACTGATGATGCTGAATGCTGAGTGGTTGGAACAGACGTGAGGGGAAATGAGGTTGCTGCTGAGGTTGTTACATAAACAACCATTTTTTTTAATTGTATCTTTAGGAGCTTTGAGCTTGTCACAGTAAAACATTTGCTTTGTAATTCTTTAATTCAATCAACATAATTTATTTGAAATGAGTGGTTCGACACTTTCGCACAGCACTGTAGCTGTTGAGTTTTTCATAGAAACATGAAAAAGAGAGAGTGACATTAAAAATGAAACATCTGAAATAGTAACATTTCCTAGATTTTTCAGACGTGTTGAAATATTACCAAGAAAATGTCCTTGTGTGACTACTCTGAAATTACATGTTGCAAGGACGACTAACGGAACTGACATAGGTTCCACTACATTTAAAAAGTATTCCTAAAACAAAATGATAAAAAATGAAGGAATAAATAGAGTGGCCTGTTGACCCCAGTAACGTATGTCATACATATGGCAAAAATTAGCATTAGTTGTTGTTTTACTGGGAATCTAACATTCTCAGAACATGTTAAATATATAAATCCACAGTATTACTTTACTGAGCCTAGTGATAATAATGTATGTTAGCTGGATATGAGATCTATTTTCTCTGAGATCTATTTTCTTTTTTTCTCTGAAAAAAATATAAGAAATATATTATATAAAGAAATATAAAAAATATATAATAATTGATATGGTGGAGCATTCCAGAATGAGACTTTATTGAAGCCTTCATTGTCTGGGCTTTGTTCCAGTCAGAACGAGTATATGTAGCTTTCGTAATGTCAGTCATAACAGGAACTAGAGTACAGTATGTTATGGATGTTCTGCAACGTATTTATGAGCAACGTGTCGTGGTATGAGGTGGATAAAACACTGCAGGACATGACTTAAGGCTGGTTATAGTAACTTTGTTTCATATTGTAGTAGATCACACTACATTGCTTTTTTTTCCATTTTTCCCCCCAAAATCAGCACAACCCATTGTGTTTTATTCCTTGCTTGTCCTTCAATCGCAGAATTATCCGTGTATTGTTAATCACTTCAACATGCAAATAAACAGCTTATTGTCTCTTATTTTCTCCTCTTTTTCTGAAAGCAGTAATCCCCCAGCAGACTTCTGCCTGGCTCCCTCACCCTCAGTGAAGAAAAGGAAGGTGTCTCTGCTGTTTGACCACATGGAGGCTGATGAGATGGCTGAGCACCTCAGTTACCTGGAGTTCAAAAACTTCTGCAGCGTTTCAGTGCGTGGGCTGACCTTAAATACTCACCACACCTGCTCACACCTTGTGGATTTCCTCCAGACACAGACTGTTACACAGCACAGAATAAACATTTCTTCATAGTACAGTAGTTATGTCAATATTAATAAAGCCCATTTAAATACTACCGATAACACTAGACAACAGTTTTTAAGACTTACTTCACTTCTAATTATTATGTATTTTGTGTGATGGTTACTGTTTAGTTCCTGGATTACCGAAGCTATATTGTGCGTGGCTCTGTGAGGAATAACCCAGCCCTGGAACGTTCTGTCATGATGTGTAACGGGGTCTCGCAATGGGTCCAGCTCATGATCCTCAACAGGCATACACCACAACAGAGGGCTGAAGTCTTCACAAAATTCATTCATGTAGCACAGGTAAACACCAGCACAAAACACACCGTTAGGACGCACTGAAGTGTAGTGATGTGACATTTACAGCATCTGTTTGCTAACCAAAACTAGTTTAGACATTAACACCATACTTGGTCAAAATAATACTAGGTCAAATTTTAAATAGAAGCTGACTGCTTGTAGGTTAAAAGTTGTCTCCATAAAATAGATTTCTGATCATATGGTTAATGACTAATGCTGACTGGGTCAAGATAGTTATCATGGTCATATAAAGGCACAGCGACAGTACAAATGAGAGAAAAACATATGGTTTTAAGTTCTAAGTTCTAAGGGGAAACAAACGATATGACTATAATTACATTGCAATTATACTTAGGTTTTGCCATTTGTTTATTATACTAAAATTATGTACAAATTACAAATTTTTAAAAGTATAGAAATTATGACAATATTAGTTTGCTTGATATATTTTTTCAACATAAACTTTCATGAAACAGAAAGTTCAACACAAGCAAAGTGGCAAAGCTTATTATTAGTCAAAGTTTATTTTTGGCCCATTTTTCAATTATTTCAGTTAATATTTTTAATGATTTAGGATTTAAATGACTTTACACAATTATACATAACATATACACACGATAATATAACGATTTGAAAAATTTAATTTTTAAATTCCATTTAAGTCAAAACGAAACTTGCAGGGCTTTTTTATTTTGTTTGTTTCAAAAGAAATACAAGAATATACACGGCACATTGAGAAACACATGAAACAGGCACTTTTTACTGCCAGTCACCATTTCCACAGTCTACTGGAAGCCACGTGAACATTGCGCAAAAAAAAAAAAAAAAATTGATTTTAAAGTCTCTTTGTTATACTTTCATTTAAATCCTTAAAAGTAGTGTACATTGGAGTGCTTAACTTTGCCTTATGCCTAAAATTAACCTCCATAAACATGCTTTTTGCACATTTTAATGTCAAGTTAGAAGAATACTCGAGTCAAGTGACAGAATTTTTGTACATAACCTTGAGTTGACAAAAATGACATTTCACAGGGTTGCCTGTATATGTACAGTACACGCTATGACAATAGATGTATACTGTTGGTATGTGTCATGCAATGCTGAGGTGAAATGCCAAACATCACATCAAGCTCACTCGCTATAATACTTAGAAATCACAGTTATTAATTATTATTAATCATAGCTATTAGATTGTCATTAATTTGTCTTAAGTTCCAATAAAAGGTTAATATGAAGAAATATGAAAACTCACCTTTTAGCCAAAAATGTCTGCCAATACAGTGTAATAGTCATTAATAGTGATTGTCAGTGCCAAAACTTTCACTTTTTCATGGCCACCATTACAGTAGTTATCCTACTGTAACAAGTGGTGTCATAACAACCTGTTGCAACAATCCTGCAGAAATGATTGGGCTTATGTCAGTTATTAATACAAGTGTTCTTATGTACAACAATAAGTAATAATACGGTTGTCCCCACACTGTAAAAGAGAAATGTTGAGAAATATTAAAGCAACTTGATGCAATAAATGTTTGAGTTTTCTCAATTTAAGAAATATATTAACTTAGATTCAGCCAACTTGCTCAGCCGACAATACATGTTCTTCTAATGTGTAATAATCCACCATCTTATATAAAATAATGAGTAATAATGCAGTTCTTGTTTAAAGTAATGAGTAATGATACACATGCTTTTATATACAATAATTAGTAATAAAATTAGTAATAAAGTGTTTTTTTCTTTTATATACAATAAAGAGTAACACAGGTGTTCTTATATACAATAATAAGTAATGATGTTATTGATTTCATATAAAATTATAAGTAATAATTCTAATAATTATATTATAATAATTATAATTATAATATAATTATAATAAAATGTTCTTACACGCAATTGTAATTAATAATACAACATGTAATTATATTTAATAGTGAGCCCTAATGCTATTATATACAATAATGAGTAATAACACACCGTGTCCATATATACCTTAATACATAATGATATGATTGTTGTTTTATACAATTATAAGGAATAATACACCTACTAAAATAAATAATAATACAAATATTCCTATACACAGTAATGACGAAAAATGCACCATTTTCTTATATTCATTAAGGATTACTAATCAAGCGTGCCTTCCGATATAAGTTTTTATGATATAATTTATATGATATAATAATCTAATGTGAGCCATCTGATATGATATTATTTACTGTATGAATGAATGCATGTTTCTATATAGAATCATAAGTTGCAATACAAAGAGTGTACGTATACGCTGATGCATGCATACATATATAATAATAATAATAATAATTATTATTATTATTATTATTATTATTATTATGAAACAAGCATTCTTATGTTATATGAGTAATTGTTAAAATTAACCTTGAATGCATTTTCAGCAGGAGGTTGACACAGAGGTGTGACTTTCCACCAAGACACCATGATACTGAGTTAGCATTTCTAAGAAATAACTGTGACAATTCCAAATGTCATTGTGTTGATTTTTAATATCATAGAAACGTTAATGACTCATGTATTATTTAAAAACCAATGGCAACTAAATTAATACATATATTATGATGTTGTTGACTACTGTACTTGTTGCTGTAACACAGGAAGTGACGCCATTGTGAAATCCCTATGTCGTGCCCTTAAGCACTAGCTGTGCTTTACAGCATGAGTACAAGCACGCAGGCGAGGCTGTGCTGAAAGGCAGACTTGTGCAAACACATAGGAAGCTAGTGAGCTGATGATGTGTCATGATGTGAGTGGCTGTTAATTAAATAAGTATGTCATTCTGACACCATGTTCCTGTTAGGGAGAATTCTTACATAAACTTCCTGAATATTTCAAAAGCAAATGTACAGGAAGCTGTGTGAGCACACTATAACACAAATTAACACACATGGCAAATAAATATCCAATAAGGACTGTGGACCCACAGAACATTCTTCCCTTTTTCCTTTGTATGTGTGCACGTCTGAGCAGAAACTGAGGTCCCTGCAAAATTTCAACACTCTGATGGCAGTCATAGGCGGTCTGTGTCACAGCTCCATCTCTCGACTCAAAGACACGGCCAGTCTACTCTCCTCTGACATCACCAAGGTTTGTGCAATCCCAAAAATTTACCCACAAAAGACAATTTTGGAGCTTCCCATGGAAACAAACATTTTTGGAATTCCCATGGAAACACACACACACACACACACACACACACACACACACACACACATATATACAAACTGTATATACAGTTTAATCTAAATAAAATAGAATATCATAAAAA
>JAQMYL010000037.1:25247122-25260045 GCA_030014365.1 Clarias pachynema | reverse complement strand
TACTGAATATATAATATATATACTATATATATATATATATATATATATATATATATATAAAATGTGTGTGTGTCCAGATTATCTAGTTCTATCTTGTTCTTAATAATGCTACCTAATTAACCTAACTACATTGGTAACTTTGGGTCATGTAATGGAAAAAAGTTTCAGTTTGCCAAAATAATGCATTTGTGTAAAGTTCCTAATAGCATTTCGGGATAGCACTGTCACCTAGCACCTCTAAGGTCCTGGGTTTGATTCCCACATCGGGTCTAAATCTCCTCAGATAGGCTCCAGCAGTATAGACGATGATGTTGAGATAGCATTTTCTACAACATCGGTTGCTACCACGAGTTTAAGGTTTAAGATGTTATGTTGCTTGACACAGTTTGTGGTCTTCTCTTCTTCGATCACTATGATTAACTGTAAAATAGAGATCCAGATCACAATCACTTCATGGTATTTTAGTAGCAATGTACATTCGACTTACGTCACTGCGTATTATGCAGTATCACGTTGTTATCAGAGGGTTTTTTTTAAGAGTGTGGCAATGAGCAAAGAGCACGGTATAAGATGCATAACAGAGATCAGTATTACTACTGGGGCTTCCCTAGTTTTGACTATAGATTTTGCCCGCGTCTGTGGACTGAATACTGCCTTTGGATAGAGTTTAGTATACCTATGATGCATAGTGTTCCATCTCAAACCCAATCATCAATCAAAACTAATGAAAATAGATGATAGGACCCAAAACTGTGCCTCATTGTTTTTTGAACAACTCTTTAGCTAATTAGTCTTCCATGAGTTAGTCTCTGGATCCGTGTCTAAAAAGAAAAAAATATGCTGACATTCAGTTTCATTTCAACAAATGCTTTTAACAACAGACTTTCACCCAAAGCAGCCTTTATAGAGATCCACATGTAGATCCTTATTGAAAAAAAAAAAAAAAAAGTAAAATAAAGGCGACAGTGGTAAAGGAAAATCTCCCTGAGACAAAATGAGGAAGAAACATTGAGAGGAACCAGATTCAAAAGGGAACCCATCCTATTCTAAGTGACACCAGATAATGGGGCTAAAAATCCTTACTTCCTAAATCTAACAGTGGATCATTACTCAAGCATGTTGAAATAAAGGTAAAAGGGCTCAGTAACTGATCATTGTTCAAACAACGCAAACTGATAGATTTATTTCATTTGCCTGTGAAATTTTAAGTGGGCACAACTCATAGCTCATGAAATAGTTTTATTGACCTTTAAACCCAAACTAACCTTGCTAATGTTCAATGTACAGTGAAATTTCAATTTATTTAGTTAAAAAAGATTGAACAGTAGTTTGTTTTAAAAAATTCATTTTTAGGCTTTATAATTAGATGTGTTAAGTGAGGTTATGTGCAAAAGACCATTTCTTCATGGTAAATTAAATTAAATGATGTGGATTAAATAAAGGCGACACGGTGGCTTAGTGGTTAACACTGTCGCCTTGCATCCCTAGGGCCTGCGTTTGATTCCCGCGTCCGTTGTGTGTGCATGGAGTTGTGTTGTGTATGTTCTCCCTGTGCTTGGTGGGTTTCCCCCCAGGTCTCCTCCCACAGTCCAAAAACATGCAGATTAGGCTAATTGGTGTTTCCAAATTGCTTGTCGTGCATGTGAATGTTGACCAGAGGTCCTACCATGGTTGTAAAATAAGATTTTAAAAAATGGTTTTAAAATCACCATTCGCCTCCACGGTCCCTAGTTGGACTACAGAGATTCATGGATGGATGGATGGATGGAGGGAGAAGGATTAAATAAAAGAAATGGGAACAAATGTATTGCGACGGCCTGCAACGAGTCTAAAGATACTGTTCTGTAACAACCTCAAGATTTCCCCAATGATTTTCCCTCTCAGCATTCAGAATTACCACCACACCAATCACTGGCCTGATCATCCATCAACACATACAGCACCAGTCAAAAGTTTGGACACAAGTTTGGAAGAATTCTGGATTTTTTCAAAACGATGAAATGACATATATGGAATTAGATAATTTGATAGCAACAGCGACGGTCAGCCATTCTGGAATAGTTCTTGCAAGAACAATATTATCAAGTGCATTTGAAAAACCCTTCAAGCACCATGATGAAACTGTCTCTCATGAAGACCAACCCAGGAAACATGACCAAAACTTACCTCCCCAATTAACAGCACTTCAGATTAGAGCTGTTATGAAGGCTTTACAGAGCATACATAGCAGAGAGTATTGCATATTTTTGATGCCTTCAGCATTTTTTTTTCTACAATTAAGAAAGAAACCAAAATCAGGAAATAGCATGCAATTAGAAAGTATGTCCAAACCTTTGACTGGTACTGGATTATGCAATAGGATTATGAAATAAATGTATGTGAGTAAGAAGCAGAAAATGGTGAATGCTTGAGGCTGTGCTTAATTCATTGATGTGTATGTCAGTGTGTCATCCCACTTCCTCTGTATGCAGCTTTCCCTGGACCTGTACTACACCGAGGATGAGATCTACGAGCTCTCGTATGCCAAGGAACCCAAGAATCTCAAAATACAGGTAACATCATGCATGCGAATCCTACACAAAAAGCCTATAATAAGAGAAAGGGTTCCTTGCTTTTTCTTTATGTATTATGTTTTTTTTTCATACCCACAAAATAACTTATATGCACTTTATTGTTAATCTTTCTGATTAACGTTAAATTACAGACACCACAAATCCTCTTTTTCCCTTCTAATAGACTCATATTTCACACAACTTAACTATGCAGAGATTTGAAACATGCTCAGTTGAAGGATTGTTGAAGGATACTTCATCTAATTTTGAAATGTTATTTATCGTTGCTTTTACATATACATTTATAAATTAAATATCGGTGACTAAAATGTCACCACGATCGTTAAATCACCACTCGTACTGAAACCATATGCCAAACTTTGACTCATTTGGTTCTCTGAGGCTTCATATACGTGTTCATTTGCACCGTGTGGATATTGCACTTCATGGTAAATGTCTTGACCTCGTGTGCAAACCGCTTTGAGTCAGGGAGTATCCCTCAGTGCACTACAGGTACAGTGAGCACCGTTTCTTCTTTCTGCATACACACTTCAAAGAAAACCACAAGAAAAGAGCTGGAGTGCTTACAGGCGACTGATCGTTATCTCTTTCACTTTGAGTATGGGCCTTATTATGTACGAAGGTTCTTCTAACACCTCCTAACACGCATAGCACAGCACGTTTTTTTTTTTCTTTTTCCACCAACGTTCAAGTAACTGTTCTCAAAACGAAACTCGGTTTAGACGATCTTTAACTTAACCGTCTACATATCTCTGTCTGTCTCTTCCTAGCCTGTAACCCCAGTGAAGCCCCCTGTGGTCGCTGAGTGGGGGTCAGGCGTGGCTCCCCGTCTTGATCCAGACACCATCTCTAAACACGTCAAACAGATGGTGGACGTAAGTAAAAAGCACTCATGCAGTGATAGCAGTTCCTGGGTGCTCTCTTTCACTTCCTTATTAGACAATGTATATGAGGTTCAGAACTGAAATAGAAAGTTTTTTCGACTCACGCGGACTCTGTCTCCCCCCGCAGTCGATCATGAAGAATTACGATTTGAACACGGACGGCTACATCTCTCTGGAAGACTTTGAGAAGATAGCTGCGAATTTTCCTTTCTCCTTCTGCACTCATGACAGTGACAGGTACAAAGGGCACTTTACTGTAATTAGGATTTATTGGGGTTTTGTTGAATATTTCGGGTTTGTCTCAGCATTGAGACAGGATTTACAATTTTGTTTGATATTTTGTTTTTTTTTGTAATTAGCCAAAAAAATGCATCAAAATAATTCTTTGATTTTGGCACAAAATTATGTGGGGCGTTCAAGTCAAACCGGGACTTGTTATAAATTCTGGCGAAAACTGCAGGCATTTACATAAGATATAAGCACAGGAGGGTGATAAGACCTTTAGCTACAGGAAAAGTTTGGATGCTGCAAACATTTTAAAGAAGGCTGTATGTCCTGTATGTATGACGATATCAGCCACGGGGGTTCGGAGCCCAGTGCAGTCGTTCCCGTGAACATTCAGTGAGCGGAACACCTGATCCTTAAAAACTGATGGAGAACTTATCAGCAACTTGTCAAAGAGACAGATCTGCTTGTGGGAACTGTACACACTTCATTACAGGAACTCAGCTGGGAGTTATTGCCACATCCCCAGTATAGTCCTGACCTCACTCCAAGCCATTTTCGAAATGTTGGGCCAGCATTACAGACTTGAAGCAGGCAGTCTGATCATGGCTCCAGCGTACTGAGAAAACTAGTGAAACGCCGGGATGAGTGCAATAGTGTAGCGGGGATTATAGAAAGAAATAAGGGGAGTTTTTACTCTCATAATTGTATTCTGATATTCTGAACAATCAAAAGTCCCCGTTTGAATTGAACGCATCTCTCTATTGTTTTTATATTTCCTATTGTCTCTCCGCAGGGAAGGAGAGATTAGCAGAGAGGAGATCACGTCATATTTTATGCGAGGGATGTCGGTATGCGCTAAGCTGGGCTACAACCTGCACAACCTGCACAACTTCCATGAGATGACGTACAAGAGACCCACCTTCTGCGACTCCTGCCGAGGATTTGTGAGTATTTTTTATTTATGATTTTACATTTTGCCATGTATTATGTTTTTATTTAGTGCAGCAAATCTAATTTTCATTTCTGCTTACATTTTTCACCACATCACCTAAAGCTGCATATGGTGTCTTTTTTTCTTTTTTTCATGCACTAGCTATGGGGAGTCATAAAGCAAGGCTACCACTGCAAAGGTAAGCTCCGATGCATTTATGCCTTTCAATAATAAGCCATTTAATCCCAAAATAAAAAGGATTAAACAGAACCATACCTCTCAGTCATTTCTTCTTCTTGTTGTTTTTTTTTTTTGCTCTCTAGACTGCGGGGTAAACTGTCATAAGCACTGTAAAGACCTAGTTTCAATGGAATGTATGAAGTTCCAGGTTTCTGGTGGTTCCTGTCCCTGTACACCAGGTCCAGGATCGGGCATAAGATTAAAGGGAAACAGCTGGGGTGAGTTTTCTTTTATAAGATCGTACATTAAACATTTATCTTGTAAAGATGGTAGTGATTATATTATTATGATGATGGTTATTATTATTATTAAGGATATGTGTGGCGATCTGTAATAACCCATTGGAAGTCTCTGTGGCTTTTACTTATATCGATCCCACCACAATAATGTCGGGAAGTTTGTATTACCTTGCAAAGTGTGGAATAGCGCCTTCAAGTGCAATTATTAGACATCAAAATAAATAAAAAAAGGTTTCCCAGGCAACAACACATATTCAGCGAACATAAATAAATAAATAAATAAATACAATTCTATATATACATTAATACAACTAATTAATTAGCATGTTAATCCAACTGCTTTGTTTCTGTTTTACCAAATAAGGTTCTGAGGAGGAAGCATTTGTGTTTCCTCATGGAAATGCACCTGAACACTCCAAGAGTCACAACACGCCGCAGAACATCACCGAGAACTCCTCACTGTTGGATCGATCCACTCAGACAGACCCGGGAGTGTGGACACCAGTGGGGAACCGCAAAGACCCGCATCATTCCAAAAGTCTCTCGCCTACTGAGAAGGTACGAAAAAGACGTCCACACTGGGAAATGTGGATTTCAGCTTTACTGATGTTTGGAGGGCCTGAAACTTGTTCTACTGCTGAGCTACAAAGTGTGAAGGGAAACATGATGTCATAATGGTGCAAGGCTGTGACACTATCTTAAACCAGAAACACGCATGCTGTCTAATGTAAGGTTTTTTTTTTTTTTTTTTTCTCCTACTAGTGGGAAACACTGGAAAGTTTAAAATGAGTGGAAACTAGACTTTCATGTAGGTTTGTTACCTGCTGGTCATTAGAATCGATGGATGTTGTCTTTCTTGTCTCATGAGCTTTTTTTTTTATATCTGATTCGCAAGCTGACCACTTGCTCACAAAAAAAGATCATGTGATCTGTTCATTCTGAAATATGTATTTCTATTCATATTATGAATGTAGGAATAAGACGATTTAGGTTACTTTGGTTTAAAGATAAATGTCTTTTAAAAGTTTTAAAAGAAGTTATTTATTGATTTGTGTACTTTTTGTTATTTATACCATCCTGTGAGCGTTTGTGTATTTGTGTGTATAGCTCTTTGTATACACTGCACTAAGTTTGTTTATACGGTATAGAGTGTATTTGTTATTTTTGTATTGTTTTGTGTTGTATTGTCATTGTTGCACACTATTAAAAATATAGATTTAAATTTTTTTTTTTTTTTTTAAGATTTATATAACGTTCAAACGTGTCCTATTCTGGTCATATAAAAAGTTAAATTAAAGATATGACATATAAAATGTCATATGTGGATTGGTCTGCTTACTTCATTTAAAGCGTCCATTCAGTTTTCTGGCCCTGAAATTATCGCCTCACCAGATAAGAGTGTGTGCTACTGGTCTGAACTGACCTGTTTAAGGTTTCTTTTTTTCAGAGATCTCTATAAATGACAAGCTTTAATCTTCCTTAAACTCACGTCTCTTATCCTGTATGTTTCCAGAGTGCCACTTTGCCAAGTAGAATGAGAGGCTCGTCTGCACCCAGCTCTTTCCTCCAGGAGAAAATGGGAGAACTTCAGCTAAACAAAGACAAACGCAAGGAACCAGACTGAATTCTGCTACATGGCCAAGACAGAAAAAAAAAAAAGACTGGGCCTCCACTTAGTATTTGGGAATGGACTGTTTAAATACATGAAACATTTATTTCATTAAATTTAACAAACGGGAAAAAAAAAATGTGCACACACCTTCTAGAGACGCATTAAATGTTAAGAATACTTGAGCAGGATCATCGTGATTTCAGCTACACCTTCAAAGCCATGGGGATGAGAAAAGAACAAAGATAATCACCAGCATCCACTGCCAAGATGTGTGAACTTTAAAGAATACTTCTAACACAAGCATCCAAAGGTGGACTACCAGAGCACTGCTTTCAGCACTACTGTCTACTTAGGTGTAAGTCTTGTGCACCTCTAAACCATCGGAATGATTAATTATACCGTAAAGGAAAAAAAAAAAAGGTGCTTACTGCAACAACTGTGCTCGTGTGTACCAAAAAAGTTTGACATTTAGCCTTTTGTGTTCACACTGACGCATGTGTTTTGTACTGTGAATTTCATCAAGGTGTGTGGAGGATGTCGTCTGTGCCTCATATCACTGGAATGTAAACCTCTCCGTCTTGCCGAAAGGCCAATGTCGGCTGGTGCTCTACTCTCATAATGCATCACTGTGCCTTATGCAATGGCCACTTTCAGTCAGAGTATGGAAGAAGGGTACTAAATACACTGATCGAGCCAATGGGGAATACTGGAAATGAACACTGTGGAGTTAATGTGATTTTATTTTTCCATTAATTGTTCCTCTAACAACGTCCCATCGAATGTATGTTTCCGACTTGAATGTCTGTCTTACTAAATCCTGAACTTAGGCTGTAGATGTTTATTTATTGAAAATTTATTAATATGATTCTACAGTATTTTTCACATTATAGCACTGCTGGGTTACTGCTATGACTGTTTAAAAAAAAAGAAAAAAAAGAGAGAAAGAGAGAGAAAAAGACAGACATTTGTTTTACTGTATGGTTGCATTAAAATGCTGAAAGAGAACAAGAGCCATTATTCTGCTTGAGCAAGAAGCCGATGTGTTTCGGTTATATGGTATTTACAAGACTCAAAAGGTGAATTTATTTTCAAAACACACAATGAGAAACGATGAAAAAAATCACTCAGGATCACTCAGATTCAAGAACATTCTTAAAATTCTTCCAATTACTGAATCAAAATTTTTTTGTGAACTGTACAAGGGAAAAAAAAATCATTTTAAACAAAAACCTAACATACAGTAACAAAAATCACGTCACAGACCACATGCTTTCGGCTACGCGGTTTATCAATCGTAATCATTTACAGAGTATGTAGCTGTGCTAAATCAACATTTCCTTAAAGGAAAACTCGACCCTGAAATACGTTTATGCTGACAGATTTGTGATTCTTGTACTGATATGTTGGTCGGTCCTGTATTTGTGTTGTTCCTGTGAAAAGCTGGTGGTTGCACGAAATATTGGTTTGACAAATTTCAGTAAATGAGAATTGAGAAATTTCAGTAAACGCCCTAATTTTGCTCCCAGCTCCTAAAAAAGATCCAAACTTCTTTTTCTCGCCATTTTCAAGCAACGTTCAACATCACATTAATGAGAAGTTAATGTGCCACTTCAAGCGTTAACCTGTGCAAAAAAATGGACCGGCTTAACTAAAAGATCAATACGCAGGAAGTTCAGGCTGGATTTTTCCCTTGGCCTTAAACCATATTTATTTGCATCAAAACAAACAATGCATGATGCAAAGTGATGACAAGATTAGCCAAACATAAATTAAAAGAGCTTATCGTATATTCATAATGTACAATTCAAACTAATTACACAAAGCACGCTTCTTTAACGAGGGCAGTGGTCGCTCAGTGATTAGAGCTGCACGATACAGTATTTACTCATCATCACATTAATACTGTAAGGTCACCGTTAAGGAAACCACACAAACCGTAATGCACTCGAGTTCTGTGATTTAATTTCACCTTGGATAATCTTTTAAGCTGATTGTCAGGATCCTAAAAAAACATGTCAGTTAACACTTGACACATTCGCAAATACTGTATGAACTATATTTCTATGTACAGTATGCTGTAATTACATTATGTTCTTAGTCCTTATGTGCAGGACTGCTTCTAATTACTGTAAAGGTTACTGCCACTTTAGGTTACAATTTGACCTGCTCAGCTGTACTGTTAAATTGAATTCTGCTTCATTTATAAGTCAATTATGAGCTAAATTACAAGGTGAAGGTTCTCTGACTGAACCAGATCATCAGCATTTCTGAAACCAACTACAAATTAATCCTAAATGCAGCTGCTTGGACAGCGAGAATGACTGGATATAAAGAGTTAAAGGTCATGAAAAAATAGGGTGTGTGATGGTGTGTGTAAGTGAAAGAAACATTACATGAATTACAAGGATGATCTGGATAATGAACACACACACACACGCACACACAAACACTTCACTGGCCCTGGCTGTTGCCCTGCTGCCCAGAGTAGTTGCCATACTGACTGTAGTACTGGTTCCACTGGCTCTGGTTCTGGTAGTACTGTTGCCACTGCTGGGCATACTGGCCAAAGAGAAAGAAAGAAACAGTCAAAGAGATCAGTGAGCTATAAAGCATAAGGTATTGTATGGATGATAATTGCTCATTTAAAATTTCTTCTAATAGTGTGCTTGTAATACTATTCAGGATATCAGGATAAAATTTCCAGAAATAAGTAATGGAATTAAGTAACATTGATGAGGTCTGTATTAATTTTAATTCATATGCGAAAATCAAATCAATCACTATATAATTGAATATTTTAGACACAAACACACACACAGGTCATGACAATATAATAAATAAATGAGGTTTGGAAATATGGGACAGACACATGGACGCACTTGCAATGCTAATAACTGAAATGAAGTTGGTCTTACCTGCTGGTACTGCTGGTTGTAGCTCTGCTGCTGGTTGTACCCAGAGGCTTGATTATCACTGTAGCCTTGTCCGTATCCAGGATACTGGCTGTAATTACCATAGTTGTAGCTTCCTTGGTTGTAACTGCCTTGGTTATAGTTGCTCTGGTTGTAGTCCTGGTTATAGCTTTGATTGTAGCTCTGCATGGGTCATAGGAAAAATTTAAACATGGCATGAAAGCAACAGTAGAAAACCAATGTATCACTGATGGGCGGATCTTACCTGGCTGTAGGTGTCCTTATTATAGGAACCTTGGTGGTTGCTGTTGTAGCTTCCTCCATAACTCTGGTTACAGTTGTAGCCACCTCTCGAGCTGTTGTCTCTGTAATTTCCACCCCAGCCGTTCTGGTTGTAGCCTCCACGTTTAAAACCTGGCCAATACGTGCAATACACTTCATCAAGCATTGACACTTACAGGATAAACAATAGATGGGTGTTGCAGTGAGATATAAAGACATTTCCATGATACATAATATGCATGATAGTTAGGTATCTAAGCAAAACAGTGACTCTTAAGTGTTTTGTATTTTTATGTTAGGGAGACCATGGAATTAGAAATAAATAGTACTGTAAAATAATCCTAATTATATACACTATATTGCCAAAAATATTTGCTCATCTGCATTCACATCCATATGAAGTCAAGTAACATCCAATTCTTAAGGTCCACCCTTTGCAGCTATAACAGCTTCAATTCTTCTGGGAAGGCTTTCCACAAGGTTTAGGGGTGTGTTTATAAGAATTTTTGACCATTCTTCCAAAAGTGCATTTCCGGGTTCAGACATTGATGTTGCATGAGAAGGTCTGGCTCGCAGTCTCCGCCCGAATTCATCCCATACAGTAGGTGTTCTGTCGGGTTGAGATCAGTCAAGTTCTTCCACACCAAACTCGCTCACTGGTTTGTGCACTGGTGCGCAGTCATGTTGGAACATGAAGGGGTCATGTTCAAACCGTTTTCACAAAGTTGACCAAAATGTCTTGGTTTGCTGAAGCATTAAGACTTCATTTTACAGGAACTAAGGGGTCAGCCCAACCCCTAAAAAACAGCACCATATTATAACCCCTTTCCACCAAGCTTGGAGCAGACACTTGGCACAATGCAGTCAGCCAAGTACTAGACTCGTCCATCGGATTGCCAGACAGAGAAGAGTGATTCATCACTCCGGAGAACGCGTCTCTACTGCTCTAGAGTCAAGAGCATTGCACTTGGTGATTTAAGGTTTTGATGCAGCTGCTTGGCCATGGAAACCCATTCCATGAAGCTCTCTACGCACTGCTCTTGAGCTAATCTGAAGGCGAGAAAGTTTGGAGATCTGTAGCTATTGACTCTACAGAAAGTTGTGAAGGAATGGGTCGTTCTCAGTGCACTATGCGTCCACTGACCCCGCTCTGTGATTTTATGTGGTCTACTACTTCGTGGCTGAGTTGCTGTCGTTCCCACTAGCTTTCAGTTTGTTATAATGCCACTAACAGTTGACTGTGGAATATTTAGTAGCGAGGAAATTTTACGACTGGACTTATTGCACAGGTGGAATCCTATCATGCTAGAATTCACTAAGTTCCTGAGAGAAATTCATTCTTTCACAAATGTTTGTAGGTGCTTGATTTTAGACACCTTTAACCATGAAAGTGATTGGAACACCTGGATTCAATGATTTGGATGGATGAGTGAATACTTTTGGTAATATAGTGTAAAACAACATAGGGTCGCTGAAATGAATAAGTACCTGGTCTGTATCCTCCCCCAGAGCTGCCACGGTTCTGATAGCCTCCTCGCGCTCCTCCACGGTTGTCATAGCGCTGGAAGCTGCTGCTTTGACCGCGATAACCCATCTGCCGGTTGTCGTAGCGTTTTTCAGGTGGAGGCGCAGCCCGCCGGCCATCCTCGTTGTACTGCTTTACCAACTTCTCTGCCTCGTCTTTCTGTAGCTCAATGAAGATCACCTCATCCAAGAAATCTCCAGACTCCGGCAGCACAAAGTTGGCTTCGAAAGGGACGTATGGCCAGGAAAAAAAGCGGGACGATAGAGGCGAGAGGGGGGGTTGGGGAGACAGAAAGGAAAAACAAAAGTAGCAAAGAAGGGAAAAGAAATGGTGGGGACAGGTTGAATCACACCACCAGGAGACAGAAAAATCTTGATTAATATCACATAACATCAAATATTTAACAAGAACAAATAAAAAAATAATAATAATAAAAAAAAAAACTGTGTGAAGATGAAACACAAAAAAATAAGCCGTGGAGCAAACATGGCCTCCCAGAAAGGATGGGATTCAATACTTGCTCTAGTTTACATAGACATGAAGAAGTGAAAACATCAATGATCCAAATAGGCAAAGGTTTTAGATTTAAGTGATGGCAGAAAACAATACTGCTGCTGCAAACCAAGAGTTAACTCAATGTCACGCTGAATATAGAGAAGTCAGGAAGATAACAACTTGGATATTCTGGTCAAATTGAGGACAGATAATGGTACTGATTAAGCCGTTCTTGATCATCTGCTCAGTTTGCAGTGTTTCAGCATTAAGGGAGGATGGGGATTAAGAGGTGGGCAATATAACCAATATTTTAAACCCAATATTATAGACAGCATTCCTGGATGACTGTATATAACGTTTTTTGGAACTGTATAATCATATATAATAAATGAATGATCTGAGTTAAGTCAGTTATGGCAACACACATGAAAAATATTTCATGATTTCTACACAGAAAACAAACCGTGCAAAAACAGTAAAAGTTCGTATAATCTTACTGAATGATTTATGTAAATCTCTCTTAACTTTCTTTAGGCAGTTGTTTTTAAGTTGTTAGGTTAAAGCACGTTTTGTGGCTTTTTGACATTTTGCTCAGTGTCAAAAGCAAAAAAAAGGTCTTATAGAGTTTAAAAAGTCTGCATTTAATAGAGCTGTGAATTGTAGGTAGACTGCTGGATCGATTTGATTGTGGGCCATAGCGGTTTCCAATACGATTCGAGTCAATAGCACTGACTGATTGAATTGTCTCAAGCAGCTATACTTCTTAGGTTTTCTATATTTATTTAATTATATAGTAAACATTGAAATACTGCATAACTTAACCGGCATGTTTATACACCATTAAGCGTCAAAGGTATTTTGCCAATCACCTGCTCCCCACTCCTGTCCAATAGGTGGCAGTATTGCATTAACTGCACAAAAACAGTTGTGGGAATTGGTGATCCTCTACCCATCTTGGCTTCTGAGAGACACTGCCACTCTGAGAAGCTCTTTTTATACCCA
>JAQMYL010000037.1:25212295-25240841 GCA_030014365.1 Clarias pachynema | reverse complement strand
TCTTACTGGTATAATCAACATCCGTGCACGCATGTACTGTTTACTATAACACTGTGACCACGTGTGTGTGCGTAAAAAACATTTTATTTTGTGTGTGTGTGTGTGTGTGTGTGTGTGTGTGTGTGTGTGTGTGTGTGTGTGTGTACACCGCGCGCGTAAAGCAAAAGCAAGTCTCATTAGAGAGGTTAAAGATCCATTTTCTCTCTCGGCTCAAGGCTCAGGCTGTTCTGTGTCTGTTCGCGCTCACGTCATTGGACACACACACAGACACCTCCTACTTTCGCCTTCACACACACACTTTCTCTGCTCTACACAGAAACACTGCTCTGTCGCGATTCTTTTCAAAGGTAAAGTGCAGGCTAATTTGTTTTGTTTTTACTTTACAGCAGTGATTCCGTTAGTGTGTCACTCAATCGAGTGTTTGCGTTGTGTGTGCGCACGTGTGTGAAAAGAGTGGAGAAAGGGTACCTGTAAGACGAGAAGAGGGAGAGGGGAGCTTACTTTAGATTCTCACACACACACACACACACACACACACACATAAATGGAAACACTTGTCTTTCGGGATTTATTTTAACTTTTTTTTTTTAAAGGTAAAGTGCAGGTTAATTTGTTTTATTTTTACTTTATATTTTCTATTAATTATTTTTATGTATTTATTTTTTTGAGCTGTGGAACAAATTATTTGAGTTTCCATTATTTCTTATGGGAAAAGTTGATTTGATTTATGAGTGTTTTGGAATACGAGCCCACTTCCGGAACGAATTATGCTCGTAATTCAAGGTTCCACTATACAGTGAAACAGCACATTTGGAGAAGGATTTAAATAAAGGGAGTTGTTGAAGTATCGTATGGGACCTTGAAGTCTGATGCTTGCATTGAGTGATCATAAAAGATAAAAGCTCGAGGCTGCTACCTGAAACCTATCTGGCCCTATGTGGAAAAAAAGGAATTGACATGCATCAGTCTAAAAAGTTACAAAACCATTTCTAAGGCTTTGGGCCTCCAGCCAACCAGAGAGGCATTATTCACAAATGAAGAAAACTTGGAACAGTGGTAAACATTCTTAGGAGTGGCCAGCCTACCAAGATTACGCCAAGAGCACAAGGACGACTTATCCAGGAGATCATATTGCCTCACATGGCCTCACTTGCCTCAGTTAAGGTCAGTGGTCATGATTCAAGAATAAGAAAGAGACTGGGCAAGAATGGCGTCCATGGGAGAGTTCCATGGTGAAAGTTGAACTTTTTGAAAGGTTTATATTCTGTTGCATATAAAACTAACACAGCGTTTCATAAAAAGAACATCATACCAACAGTCAAACATGATGGTGGTAGTGTGATGGTCTGGGGCTGCTTCAGGACCAGGATGACTTGCCATAATTGATGGAACGATGAATTCTGCAATTCTACCAGAAAATCCTGAAGGAGAATCGGTTCGTAACCTCAAGCTCAAGCACACTTAGGTTATGCAGCAGGACAATGATATACAACACACCAAGCAAGTCAAAAAATACCAAATTAAGGTTTTTAAGTAGCCTTAATTAGTGGTCTAGTCAAAGTCTGGACTAAATGCTGTGCCATGACCTTGAACAGACCGTCCATGCTTGAAAACCCTACAATGTGCCAGAATTAAAACAATTCTGCAAAAAGGATTGGGCCAAAATTCCTCCACATCGATGTAAACGACTCATTGCCAGTTACTACTATAGGTTTAGGGACAATTACTGTTTTACATAGTTTCACATCAGGTTTGGACAGCTGTTTTCCCTTAATAAATGGAAATCGAAATCATTTAAAAACTGGCGATACTCTACAGACTGACCTTCCGTGTAGACAGGAAGCATCTCTGTTTCACGCTTGACTTCAGGCTCCTCCGATCTGTTCAGAACATCTGGAGCGATGTCTGGATCTACATCAGGGATGACTTTTGTCTCATCTTTGGTCGGAGAGTCTTCGTCTTCTTCTTCCTCATGTGCCTGCTGAGACATGTCTCCTGCAACTGCACATGGATTCACCACATAAGTATTCACCCCCACTACATATCATGTATTGTAAAAATGAGAAGTATCATGGCATGATTTTTTTTGTTGTTGTTGTTACCTGCTTCAGTTTGCTGTCCATTATCAGGTGGGAGTTCCTGTGCATTCTGTGCTGCTTCACTCTCTAAAGCAGCCTTCAATCTGTCCACCAGGTCTGCCTTCAGGCCGCGGGTATCTAATCCCCTCTTCTGCAGCTCCTCCTTTAACTCGTTCACTTTTAATTTCTTTACATCGACATCCATTGCAAATTTAAGTGGAACTGTCCCTCCAAATCTGCACCGGGAAAAGACAAGAAGTCATATGACCTGTCAATCAGGTTAACAATATAACCAGCCTAGCTCAGCTTAGTCTCTTAAATCAGGTAAAATAACACAGACTGTGATTAGTCCATGTCTTGTCACCAATAACAATTCTTTCAAATCTTTCACAGAGTCTCGGTCCACTTTTTGCTTGCAGATATCCAAATGCTTCTGTTTATACTTTTCCATTAGTTATTTCGGCAGCACCCCCAAAAAAGGAATCACTGCCTGATGCTCTTCGTTGATGCCAATCACAAGTGGGGCATCCATTTTTACTCGCTCCACATTCCAAATAAACCAAGATAACACACTCACACCTGCACAGCAGTGACTGGGTAGACAGTAGCCTCGAACAGAAAACGCTCATAAGACAGACAGTGCGGCCATGCTCACCCTGTCACTCATCGTCTATACAGCCTTATCCTGTATTTAGAGTCGCCTGGAGCCTATCCCAGGAGTCTTAGGCCACAAGGTGGGGTACACCCTCGTGCCAATCCATCGCAGGGCACACACACACTCATTCACACACACACCACAGGCAATTTGGGAATGCCAATTAGCCTAATAAGCATGTCTTTGAACTGTGGGAGAAAACCGGAGACTGGAATCAAGCCTGGTTGGGAATCGAACCTGGACCCTGGAGGTGCAAAGCGACAGTGGTAACCACTACACCACCGTGCCACAGTGCGGCCAACAGAAGTTTAAATATAGCTGAAGTGCAGATAATTTTTGACCTAACCTAATATTTCCAGTACTTTATTTTGTATTATTCAAGTGTACATCTCAATGCAAGTGTACATTTAGAATTTTATAATGCAATGCAACACGCTTGTGTGCTACTATTGCACCCTAGGAGGGGAACTAATTTACACCCTGAATGTGTTTTGCAAATTTCAGGGCATATGGAGAAATGTACAATTTAGGACACCACTGTCATATAGCCATCCACTTAATAAAACAGTGTCAGCTAACATATATTAGCTTCACATTTAAGGCATACTGTGGAAAAAAAAAAGATATATATTTATTATTTTAGCAATACAATTATATCCTTGTCAATTTAGCCAACTGTCAAAAAACAGGTTTCATCACTGTGTGTTTTTATATATAACTGGCACTTTCGACTTGTTTACCGTTACATCATAAGGCCGAGCTACAAATAGACACACACTCCCTATAAATGTACGCTAAATACGCTACATAAGGCATAACCGTTTTTCATCTACCCTACATAGTGTACTACATATACAAAACACCTCAATTGGAACACATCCACAAAACACCGATAGCAAACGCCACCAATTAGTGCGAAGATATTATTCGTATTGTTCATGCAGGCCAGTTGCATTAAATGTAAAATAAAATGCACGAAGAGCAGATTATTACCTTCTTTTTTTTTTTTTTAAACAGTCACGTTAAACACTCTAACCTCCAAAACAAATGAAACGTCAGCTATTATTGAACAGACACCGCCAGAAGAACACCTAGCTAGCTTGCTAACAGGCTAACGTAATTACATCATCAGGCTGCGCAGTCTTTCATACTTGCGTTCTAAAGAGAGCAGAAAACTAAAAAAAAAAAAAAAAAAAACCACGCCCGTTAAAGTATAGGCAAAAATTCCCGGATGTGGCCTTGCACACTTTACAGTAAGGTAGAACTTAAGTGTGCATTTTAAATTGTGACTCTATGCTGACACCTAATGGTTTTTAAATGCATTGTTTTTAAGCTTTTTTTTTTTTTTTTTTTTTAACAAATGGCATATACAGTACAGTATACTGTACTGTAAAAGTGTTTGTCTACTGTACATCTGTTAAGTATATAATTAGATCATTGAATTCAGGTGTTTCAATCAGGCCCCTTATCCCAACTTAAGGGCAATCTTAATGCTTCAGCATATCAAGACATCTTAGGCAATGCTATGCTTCTGACTTTGTGGCAACAGTTTGGAGGACGTGACTATTCCAATCTGACTGTGCCTCAGTGCACAAAGCAAGGACTATAATGGGTTGATGAGTTCGGTGTGGAAGAACTACACGCTTCCGCCCAGAGTGGCATTAATTTCTCTCCAAGACATTGTTATTGATAACCGGAGAGTCGGACCGCTACGTAAAGCCTTCTCCAGTCACCTCAGTGGGGTTAAGATCTGGACTATGTGGTGACCAATCAGTGTGTGAAAATGACGTCTCATGCTCCCTGAACCATTCTTTTACCATTTAAGCCTGGCATTGTCATCTTGGAATTTCCAGTGCTCCACTATCCACTTTTTACAGTCTTATGTCAAAGTTTAGGCACCCCTTGATAAATAACAGATTTTGGTGATTTTTTAATTGAAAACATGTTAACACTCTCTCTTGGAAATAGAAAAATGCACAATATTTTCTGCAAACTTTGATGCATAGTTAGTTTTTATGTCATAAATTGAACAAAGATAAAAAAAAATATATATATATATATAACACATTATTGTGGCACAAAAGTTTGGGCACCCTACATAATCAGTACTTAGTAACCTCCTCTGGCAGATATCACAGCATGCAAACGCTTTTTATAGCCAGCTAAAAGTCTTTCAATTCTTGTACTTGGGATTTTCTCCCATTCTTCCTTGCAAAAGGCTTCTAGTTCTGTAATATTCTTTAGTTGTCTTGCATGCACAGCTCTTTTAAGATTTACCCATAAATTTTCAATGATGTTTAAATCAGGGGACTGTGATTGCCGTTCCAAAACCTTCAGCTTGTGTCTCTTGAGGTATTTCATAGTGGATTTTGAGGTATGTTTAGGATCATTGTCCTGTTCTAGAAGCCATCTAGAAGCTTCAGCTTTTTAAAAAAAAATTTTTTTTTTTTTTACAGATGGTGTGATATCTGCTTCCAGAATTTGCTGGTATTTAGTGGAATCCATTCTTCCCTCCACCTGTGCAATGTTTGCTGAAAATATTGTGCATTTTTCCATTTACAAGAGACTGTGTTAACATCTTTTCAATTAAAAAATCACCAAAATCTGTTATTTATCAAGGGGTGCCTCAATATTTGCATAAGACTGTATGCTTTTTAAGCAAATTGAAGGCTTTATTTCAGATTAGCTCACTGACTAGAGGTTTTCTGAAGTTTACACAGCTTTTAGTCCCAATGGAAATGCTTACTTTCATTATTAAACATATTTCAAACTTTATTAAACTTGATTTCACTAAATGTTTAATTGATCTCCCATCACCAACATTATTTTTTTTTCCTGATCACATTTCTTTCTCATAGATGATGATTCAGCACTATCCTTCCAGGTTTTAATGGTGTGATTTCAGTTCTTAATAATTTGTCCCTAATAATAATTTTCAGTCACATCTTTGCCATGAACATAGGATATGTCTTCTGACACGATTGTTAAAGAAATGAGAAGCTACTCACTGTCAGTTAGGGTTAAATAACTAGTTGCCAGCTGAACCATATTAATCACTGCAGTAATTATCTAAATGGAAAGCTCTTAACTATTTACTTGGTTAAATCACTTCACGGTGTAGCTAGTAAAACTTACATGATGGATCTTTCAAGATTTAAAACAATCTATATCCACACACTATGTTTAAACACTTTTTATGTGATCACAAGAACGATACAAAAACAAGGTAAAAGCTATTATTTATTGTTGTATTTTACAATAATTCACATACATCTCTATGCCCACGCCATTTCAGATATCTTTCAAGACAAAACACAATTAGTGCACAGGCATGAGGCTTGAAATTACAAAGCTGGTGAGTTTGATTTATCACAATTATAATGAATTCAATTAGCCAAGGTCTGCTTGTAGCTCTGTTTTGCATTGCTCAGACACAACCAGTAATGAAATGAGTGAAAATTTGTGTTTTAGAGCTTGAAACTGAAGCAAAAGAATCAAAATAACCACATGCAATGTGGAAATTTCTGTTCTCTCAATGTTCTGAGCTGCAGGCGATCAATCTTGAATAAACAAACACAAAGAAAGGAAGCAAACAAATCCTGATTTTTAGAAAGCCAGTCATTCCTTGTGACAGAGCTTACCCAAGCTACAGGCATCGGAGCAAACTATCGTCATGTTGAATTGAGTTTTATATCAAGCTACAAAATCCTGCATGGAAATATGAAATGGTCCTACAGATTGTGAATAAATAACAAATGAATTTGGTTTAAACTGTGTCAACAAATAAAAATGTTGCTCCACACATATGCATCATCGAAGCAAGCTGCAAAACAAGCACAAGTACTAAACCACACATGCTGATGCCCTCTTAAATGATCGCAGACTCACAATTCTGTGTTTGTGGAAGGATTTTTTTCAAGTGTCATATATACATAATATAGTGGTGCCTCATTGCATTGCAGTATTTCAAACACATACAGGTTTAGTCCAGTTGTTCCACTCAGCACCACACATTCATATGTGGTGTTATTTGCTGCTAGGCACAGACAAGGACTGGAGAAGCCTGTTGTTCTCGCGGAACTGAGCGTCTAGAGTTTCTGTGACTAAGACCAGTTCTCCAAGTTGCGTCTGCAGGTTGGTGATGGTGAGGGTCAATTCCTCTTCCTTTCTCCTGCTGTTCGCTGCCTGTCTGCTGTACTCGAGTACAAGACAGCCACCGCCGACAAGGAAAACGATGGCCTCGCCGAGCAGCTCGGCTCCCAGTTCTGCAGCCGCATCCTCGTTAAGGGGTTTGATAGCAGCGCCACGGAAGCCCATTATCCTCATCTTTGCTTTCATCTCGATCCAGTGGTACACTTTAGAGAAAGAGAGAAACAAACCATACTCCATTGCTTAATGTTCAAATTCATTGATTTGCATAAAAGAAAAGCAGCATGCAGTGATTATTGTGGTGTTTTTTGTTGTCTGAGGGTGTACCTGGTGCTGAAATAACTCACAGAAATGCATAAACAGAAGCGATTGGATATCTGCAAATAAAATTTGGACCGATACCCCTACTCTAAGGAAGGTTAAAATGTCTTGAACAGAATCATTACTGGTGACGAAACAAAGATTCATCACTAAGAAGAATCTGAGAGTATATGGCAGAGTATGGAATGGAAACACCCTTAATCGCAGACCAATATATAATAATGCTCGACTAAAAATACCACACCTAGTATATATACTATTTAAGTTCCAATTTGAATACATTCACATATGATATTGAGATGGTAAAAAGATTTGACAACAGCTCATGCATTATATTTTTCCATATATTTAGTATCTGACTCGATCAGAAATGATATAAGTTTAAGAACATGTTCTATTTCAGTAGAAGGCACTTTCAAATGTTCACTGAACACTCAATGACGGCCCGGCTCCGCCCCACCAAAATCAAACAACCCTCATTGGCTGTTGTCAAAATTACAGTACCCGCCTTTTAGCTTTCTATTGGTCCACTGATTAATCGATCATTCCGAATATTCAATCGCAAGCGTTTGTTGACCCATCCACGCTCCTGATTGGATAAAATATATTTCCCGAGAAAGGCTATTGGCTGTGAATCGTGCCTTTCTGTTTCCGTCTATTACATCAACCCACTGTCATGGTCTCAACAGAGTTTAAGATATAACTCAGTAACCGTGCTTACTCTGTGCCGGAGGAAGACATACGTAATTCTTAAAGAATTCACTTCTCCGCGCTCCCGCTTTAATCCTGTAGGCCAGCGGTTTGCTGATCTGACGGACGCCCAGATAGAGCAGCTTTGCGATGGGAAAAGCGCCGACGACCATCTTTGCGGAAGCGCGTCACACAGGGAAGGCGGGACTACATAGGAAAGAAAGGGTCAAATTAGAGAGCACTTGCGTGCATACAGGCTGCGTTAGTGTTGCGCAAGATTAGTTTTATACTGCCTGATAAATGTTGTTCTTTCAAAGTAATCTTATCAATCTTCACCAAAGCCTCGACAACATCTGTGAAGTTTTGAGATACTAAAAACATATTTTTTTTTTTTTTTTTGAGAATGATAAGTAATAGTTCTCGGAAAATCTGGTCCGGTTTTATGCTGCAAATCTCTCAAGTATGCGCAGCGATTGCGCTGTTTTTTTTCATGGCGTTATGTACAGTATAATGGTAATTAAAAAATACTGTAAATGATAACAATTTAACTTGAACATAACAATGACCAAATAATAAAAGGCTAAATTATTTAAAAAACATAAATAAAAATGGGTAATAAAATGATGACATGAATTATCCATTCATTCATCTTCAACCACTTATCCAAAGTCGGGTCATGGGGTTAGCAGTCCCAGCAGGGAACCCCAAACTTCCCTTTCCCCATCCACCTCAGCTAACACTGACTGGGGAATCCCGAGGCGTTCCCAGGCCAGTGTGGAAATATAATCTCTCCATCTAGTCCTTGGTCTGCCCCGTGGTCTCCTTCAGCTGGACGTGCCAAGAACACCTCCCTAGGGAGGCGTCCTCGTGACCTCCTTACTAGATGCCCGAACCACCTCAACTGACTCCTTTCCATGCAAAGGAGTAGCGGCTCTACTCTGAGTTTCTCACGGATGACTGAGCTTCTCATCTTATCTCTAAGCGAAAAGCCAGCTACCCTTCTGAGAAAACCCATTTCGGTCGCTTGTATCTTGTCCTGTCGGTCATGACCATACTGTACAGTAGGTGAGGGTTGGGACGAAGATCTTTGCCTTTTGGCTCAACTCTCTTTTCGTCACAACAGTGCGGTAAAGCGACTGCAATACCGCCCCCGCTGCTCCGATTCTCCGGCCAACCTCACGTTCCAATGTTCCATCACTCGTAAACAAGACCCCGAGATACTTAAATTCCTTCACTTGGGGTAACAACTCACTCTCTACCTGGAGTAGACAATCCATCGTTTTCCTGCTGAGATCCATGACCACAGATTTCGAGGTGCTGATCCTCATCCCTGCTGTTTCACACTCAGCTGCAAACCAATCCAGCAAGCCTGCAGGTCACAGACTGATGATGACATCAGGACCACATCTGCAAAAAGCAGCGATGCAATCCTTAGCCCACCAAACTAGATACCGTCTCCTCCACGGCTGCGCTTTGATATCCTGTCGATGAAAATCATAAACAGGATTGGTGAAAGTGCACAGCCCTGGCGGAGGCTAACACCCACTGGAAACAAGTCTGACTTACTGCCGAGAATCCGAACACAGCTCTCACTTTGGGCGTAAAGGGATTGGATGTCCCTGACAAGTGACCTCCTCACCCCATACTCCCGCAGTACCTCCCACAGAAAATCCCGAGGAACCTGGTCATATGCCTCCAAATCTACAAAACACTGTAGACTGGATGGGCATATTCCCAAGCCCCCTCCAGGATTCCTGCAAGAGTAAAAAGCTGTTCCACGACCAGGACGGAATCAACATTGTTCCTCTTCAGTCTGAGGTTCGACAATCGGCCGAACCCTCCTTTCCAGAACTTTAGAGTACACTTTCCCAGGGAGGCTGAGTAGTGTAACGCCCCTATAGTGGGCACACACCCTCTGGTCCCCCATTTAATTATTATTATTATTATTATTATTATTATTATTATAGTGATGATGTAACAAAATGATTTTTTAAATTGTTTTTTAAATAGTTAATACAAATTATATATAATGTACAATAATAATAATAATAAAATGAAGCAAAAGAAAGAATCTGATGATTTCTAGAATTCATGCATTATTATAATCATTCTTAATAATTTTCATTATTATTAATATTATTATGATGATGTAACAAAATGTTGTTGTTAATCTTTCGGCTGCTCCCGTCAAGGAGTCGCCACAGCGGACCAACAGATCCACACATCAACTTGGCACAGGTTTTACCCTCCCATTTTATCCGGGCTTGGACAGTGGCTGGAGTTAGGCCGGGCCTTCCGATAATGTAACAAAGAATTTTTTAAAATAATAATTGTAATATATATTTACATATTATTTTATTCATATAAATAATAGATAGTATACATCATTATTATTATTATTAATAACAATATTAATAATAATAATAATTTCCCTGAGAAAAATAATTGTTAATCTGCAACTGCATTATGATGATGTTGATGATGATAATGTGATAAAAATATATATTTATTTTCATAATTGTTTTATTACTATATGTGGACTTTGTGCAATATATTGTATAATTTATATATAATTACATTATTTTTATTTATAGAAATTATATATAGTATACAACAACAATACATAATAATAAATATAATAATAATAATAATAATAATAACAATAATAATAATAATAATAATTATTATTATTATTATAAAAGAAGGCCCTGGAGCAGTTGAGAGCAGTACAGAATGTATTGTACCTGTTTCAGCTAAGGCCTGTAGGTAGGTAGGTACACAGACACACACACACACGCGCGCACACGCACGCACACACCTTACCTGGGTGGAGTTTGAGAATAGTGCAGCAGTGGGCAGGTCTCAGTCTCACAGCAGCTCTTGACAATCTCTCCAGTGTAGAGGAATGCTCAGCTGTATTTCCCGCAAACGGAAGACATGCAACATGTCATTTTGATCTGCAGGAAACAGACTACAGCAATTATCAAACCGTAGGAGATCTGTTTTCATCCGCAGGATAAAAAGTTGTTTGTTGGGGTAAGTAAAGTGGCGTGATTTTCTTTCTGGGGCTTTTCGAACAGCGCATGCGCATTATCTTCGGCATGTTGAAAGGGAATATCTGCGACTAAGAAACAACATCTGAGTGGAAAGTGTTCGAAATGTAATAGAACAAACAAAATGACGAGGATTGTTTTTTTTATACAGCACACGCGAGATACGGAGTGTGGGTGTGTTTAGAAAAGTTACAGGCTATTTCTTACTTAACAACATAAACACTAGAGGCAACAGTTTCCCTGAAAAAAGTGAAGCTGCAGTTTCCAGTCCAGAAAACAGGAACGCTTCAACATTCCAGTGACTTTCTGTCTCTCTTTTTTATTGTTTGAAGTGTGTGTGTGTGTGTGTGTGTGTGTGTGAGAGAGAGAGAGAGAGAGACCTTAATGAGAATCAGATGTTGGCAGATCTCAAGCATCCAAACATCCAAAAATGGACATTGTGTTTGCTGTAAAAGTAGTTTATTGTGTGTGTGTTCTAAATAATAATAATAATAATAATATGTCTAAGGTTCTCCTACCTGGCTGCACAAATCCTAGTTCTGCACCTTCCTCTATTAAAACAAGTAAGAACTTGTAAAGTCCTCAAACAATTTCAGAACCTCAGCAGAGTCTGGGAATTACAGTACTGTCTTCAAGGCTGTGATAATCAGGTATGGCTAGTGTTGTTTTTTTGTTTTGTATTTTTTTGCCTCCACATCTGATGATTTGATGTGAGCAGTTGTGTTAAACTGGATCATTTAGATTTTTGTGAACCAGCGATGGTTGTGTAGGAAAACGTCAGAGTATGAAAAGAAAAAGAAAGCCTGGGGCTAATTTTGTTCTAGCCCAGACCGTAGCTGGTTGTGTTTCAACCCGATTTGTGTTGATATTTTCAAAATTAGCACTGATTGAGAAAGAATGTGTGAAATATAGTCGGAATGAACGCCAGTGAGGTAGATTTACTCGTTTCTTTTCTTCAACCAAAAAGAAATACTTTGCGCACACAACAAGACAATCAAAGTCCTTATTACAGAAGTGGACAGTTGACGGATCTGTTTGGATAAAAAGGTAAAGCTGTTCTGTTCAGTGTTTGACCCCTATAATGTCTTACAGACACGAAAGCTAGACATCATGATTGCAGCTTCCTATCTACAATCTAATGCACTGCTTAAGGCTAACAGCTTTTTCTGTCAAGCTTTTAATCAATCCCTCACTCACTCACTCACTCATTGTCTATACCGCCTTATTCTCAGGGTGCCTGGAGCCTATCCCAGGAGACATAGGGCATGGGGCGTACACACTCACATGCTCATTCACACACTGCAGGCAATTTTGGAATGGCAGTTAGCCTAATCTGCATGTCTTTGGACTGTGGGAGGAAACCTGAGCACCAGGAGGAAACTCACCAGGCATAGGGAGAACATGCAAACTCGTGCACACAGAACTCCGAGCCTGGAGGTGCAAGGCAACAGTGAGAACCACTAAGCAATCATGTCGCTTACCTGTTAATTAATATTAGAACTTAACCTTCCAACAAGCATTAAAGCTTGAAACATAGTTAGTGCATGATACTTCGTAGCTTCTTTTAAATTAAGTTAATCCTTTATCTGTCACATATATATTACAGCATAGTGAAATTCTTTCAGTAGATAGGGTTAAGGGCCTTGCTCAAGGGCCCAACAGTGGCAACCTGAAGGAACTTGTCCTTAAACCGCTGATCTTCTGATCAGTAACTCAGTGCCTTAGTCCTCTGAGCCACCACTGCCACTTCACATTAGCACTGGGTCTTGTTGTCACATCTACAGTATGATGAAAGACTGTTTCTGTGCGTGAGAGACACGTCCGTGATCATAGCAACATAATGCTTTTATTTTGTAGGGTTTCAAAAGCATCATGACAATATTGCCAACATCGACACAATGTACCTGACTTACAAAGAAATCAAACATGACAGGGCTTGCTGTTGTAAAAAATAAAAAGCACAGGAGACTCTTTCCAAGTTCTTAAATTTCTTCTTCATCATACCAGTGATTATGTAGAGCATCTGCCATGCAAGTCGCTATGTAAATCTGTAAAAGCTTATAAAACCAATAACAGATTAACACAAACGCGTTAATGCTAACTTGGGATTTGTCGCTATTCTTAGAGCTTCTGTTCAATCAACACCTCTTAGCCAACATATGGTACTGTGTAAAAGTCTTGAGGCACCTTTTATTTCTTCTTATTAAATGAAATTAAATAATGTAGATCAAATGAAAGGAATTGGAACAAATGTTTTCCTGTGACGAGCTGCAAAGTGCCTACAAAATTGGTTGTTTATGTAACAAGCTCAGCAGCAACCTCATTTTCCCTCTCGTCGGTTCCAACTACTCAGCATTCAGCATCACCAGTAAACTCATCTGTCATCATCTGCATCTGTTTCTCACCGGTTCCTACCTTATGTTGGAGTTTTTTGATGCATGAGTGATACATCGGAAGCATTGGATACATTTTAGATTCCTCTGAAACTATTCAGAACGTCCCTCAGGAGGTCTGGAGAACTATTCCTCAAGACTAAAATAAAAATACAAGAAAGTCTGGCTCTTAGGAAGCAAAATATTAATAAATGGAGGCTGTCTTGAGAGAATTTTACACAGCATTGTATATAATTCCATTATTGCTATTGCAGATATTTCATCAGTATGCAGTGATTTGCTTTTGTATTACACTTTTAAATAAGCTAGTTTGTAATTATTTACATACTGTACCTATTTTTAGTTATCCAAGCCTCCAGTTCAGGAGAATTTAAATCGCAGAGGTAGATGCTATCTTTTCAGTGTTTGTGCCAGTAGTGTTTAATCTGTGCTGTGTGGTTCTGTTTAATAGTTTTCTGCTTGACCTTTGCTTGACCTAGTGTCTTCTATCATTCCTAGTGTCCATATATCCCGGTGGGGAACAGTGGCTCAATGGTTAGCATTGTTGCCTTGCACCTCCAGGGTTGACGGTTTGAATTTCACCTCAGGTCTGTGTGCATGGAGTTTGCATGATCTCCCTGCTGGTTTCCTACAGTACGGATGTATTTTGGTGTATCTTTTGGTTTTGTAATTGTGTCTTTGTGTCTATGTGCCTGTGCGGTTCATTGGGTTGGTACCCAATCCAGAGACTCCCCTGCTATGGGTCTTGAACCTGCTGGGATAGACTACAGACACCTGTGATCCTATAAAAGAAAACGCGTATGCAAAATGTATGTTTCCCTGTGTTCTTAATATCTAATCCGTCAACAACCTTGTTTTTTTTCTGACTTCTGATTTTCCCAGCCTCTGCCACAATCTCTCTACACGAGAGAAACATGTTTAGACTCACACACACACACACACACACACACACACACACACACACACAAAAAAAAAAGCTGTTTTTTTTTTTTTACCACGCTTCTCTAAAATCTGGTTTATCCAGCTTTCACTGTCCTGTATCTAGGATGATCAAGCTGTGTATTCACTAAGAACTTGGCCTAGAACAACGGTATTAGGTACAGTCCTAAAGGCTTTAGCACTGCAATTTAACAATCTTCCTCAGTTAACATAATTGATTTAGCCCATGCATCAATTACACATTCCAGCATTGGAAAGTGATTGTTTGCCCATTGGCACGGTGGTGTAGTGGTTAGCACCGTCGCCTTGCACCTCCAGGGTCCGGGTTCGATTCCCGGCCAGGTTTGATTCCCGTCTCTGTGTGCTTGGAGTTTGCATGTTCTCCCCGTGCTTGGTGGGTTTCCTCCCACAGTCCAAAGATATGAGGGTTAGGCTAATTGGTGTTCAGAAATTGCCTGTAGTGTGTGAATGAGTGCGTGTGAGTGTGTGTGGCCTGCAATGGATTGGCACCCGGTCCAGGGTGTACACTGCCTTATGCCCTAAGACTCCTGGGTTAGGCTTCAGGTCCCCGCGACCCTGAATACAGGATAAAGCGGTATAGAAGATAAGTGAGTGAGTGATTGTTTGCCCACTGGGATTATGTTTGGTGTCTTTAAAAATGTGATCAGAATTTAGATTTTTTTTTTATTGCTTGTATATACTGTACACTCATTTCCATTTTAACGGGAATGCCTGTATATCTGCTTATTTAAGCAGTTAATAACTGAGCCAATCATGTGGCAGAATTATAGTACTTTTATCCAGAAGTCTTGAGCCACCCAGCTCTTAATATTTTGCTTCTAAAGAGCCAGACTTTCGTGTATTTTTAATGTAGACTTGAGGAATTGTTTAGTATATTGTTTATGGATGATTGTGTATGTGACAAATAAAATTTGAACTTGAACTTGAATAGTTTTCCAGGCTTCCTGAAGGCAATTTTTTTTGCCTCTCATTTTCAGTCCAGCTTCTGTATCTGAGCAGTTTCAGAGGATTGTTTTTTGTTTGTTATGCCACACAGTGACCTATGAATCATTCAAGTTAAAAAAAAAATAAAAAATCTAACTTAATGCATGAACCAGCGAGAAACAATGACATGTGATCAGGCCGGGGATTCGTATAATGGCGATGCTGAATGCTAAGCTGTTGCAAAGGACGAGAGGGGAAATGAGGTTGCTGTCGAAGTTGTTACAGTACATACACAACCAATTTTTAAATTGTATCTTTAATTTCTTTATTTAATCTACCTCATTTCATTTAACATGTATGAAATGCGCGGTGGCTCAGGACTTTTGCAGAGGAACATGGAATAAATAAAACCATGCAGATACAGTATAAGAGCTTCATCTACTATTTAACCTCAAGCACCAGAATGGGGGGAAAGAGAAGATTAGTCCTCATCACTTTTTAACAGTTGCATGGTTGTTGGTGACAGATGGGCTGGCTTGAGGATGACTGATGTTTTACATTTTTCAACCGCAAAAATCTCTTAGACAGAGGTTACACAGACTAAGACAAAACATTTATTACCTGAGTGACAGTTCTGTGGGTGGAACCACATTGTTGACACGAGAGTTGAGAGGAAAACATCCAGATAGTTTCAATGCTACCTGCAAGTGTATACTATTTCAAGTAATTACTAAAATTACAAAACATTGAAATTTGATGTTGAAATTAAATAAAATATAGTAATTGGAAGCCAAAACTGTATAGCAATGCAGTCAATGTGATCTGCGTGCTAAGTCCTCAGAATATATTCAGGGAAATCAAGAGCTCAGATCACCATAAGCTTTTTTTTTTTTTTTTAAATACATGATGCGAAAGGATTAGAAGTCATCTGTCAACAAAGATATTTGAAAGTTGCTCCAAGCAAACACGGACTTGCAGCCTAAATCTTTGAGATCCAGCCGAGCAGCAATGTTGTGCGGTTATGTTTGCCTGCTCAGACATGCTTCCAATGTTGATCTTTGATATCTAAAATTTGCACACACATACACCCACACAAACACATGCGTATTGTGTGAATGTATATATAGGCTTTTAGCGTACATTAGGTCACCTTTCCGTCAAGTTGATGGCAAGTATTAAGGTTAAAAGTTGGTACAAAAAGTTGTTGTCAAAATTCTCACTGGAAAACCTGAGTAATTAACTGTTACTGGGTCATAAAACATGCAAATGAATGAAGAATAATTGAATTCAAAATTCACTTTTTTGTCTTTTTTAGACTTTAAGATGCGTCGCCAAAAAACAAACCAACAAAAAAAAAAGCGGTTTGTCTTTTTCTGATTTTTGTTTCACCTGGGGCATAAACAAGCCAATCAGATTTTTCCCCTGTTGTGACCTAATATGCCAAGAGCCCCTCCACCAGCTCACGACAAGCTTAGCCCAGCTCTGTTCAACTCCGCCAAGTTCTACGGTTCTCTGGACACCGCGTTTTAGGAGCTACAGTAAATACGGCTAGGCTACCAACTATCATAGCCTTCTTCAGCTCTCTGTTGTGTTTTACCTTTTATATCACATGGTCTACGTGCCACGCGGCATATCGGTAAGGGATGCTCTACCCCCCCACCCCCGAAGGTATAGCTGATACCCAATCATATCTGAGCACTTGGGGTGAAAGACTTTGATCAAGGGTCCAACAATGGCAGCCCAGGGGCATCAGGGCTTAATTAACTAACTTGTTAATTAAACTATGGTCAATCTTAAATGACCCAAAAAGTTAATGGCAAAAATTACAGTAGTAAAAGAGGAATAAATCATGGATGTGATGACAGAAAACTAATTCAGGGCAGTATTAGTGTTGTGAGATATAGCTGGGAGGTGCTTATTTTCTTTCCAGCCACCGTTTCCTTGCTTTCTCTAAGGGAGGAGTCATGAACAAGCAAAGAAAGGAAACGTGAGACACCCATAGAATTTGCTTATTTAAAAATGTAGGTATTTTGATGACTAACAGACACTTTTTAAAGAGGGAGGGCATGAAGCAATTATTATTCACCATAGAAAAATCCTTAAGATAAGACTTTCACAACCTGTCAGTTTCCCAAGAAGTACTCGGTAACTCGAAACAATGTAAGTGGGTGTGCCGAGTTCTTTGGATGAGATATTTCTTTCTAAGTCTTGCTTGCAGCACTGGGTGTCAGAACAGCAAAAGTGTTGAAAGACGCTGTGTTTGCCCTGCAGCACTTCTGATAACAAAGAAAAAGTCTTTTTAAGTGATTATAAGCCACTTCCATTAAAAGTCACATTTCTTTAGTAAAATTTCGAAGGAAATGTGCTTCCTTTGTGTGTTATTTCTGCCTGCAGTTAGTCGTATATGCGAATTTGTATACAGACCTATGACATAAAATATCCACAAATTTGGATAAACTGTGACTTATCAGATTCTAGCTGGTAAACAGTTTAATATTGACATCAGTATTGAATGCTGAGAAGGTCAAGGTTTACAAAAAAACTTGCACTAGACAATAGGTATCTTAACATGCTGTGTATCACAGTTATTACTCGTAGGCTGTGCATTTTATTTAGCATGTGTTAAGTTACAGAATAGGGAGGTTTGGTCAAGGCTTCTTGGGCAAAGGACCAGGAATTATTAATCAGGTTCTTGATCAAAACTCACAAACAGGTTTAGCTAAGAACTGTAAGGTTCAGATTTTTTTTTCATCAGTAAGTATACCCAAGTCTGTACAACTCTTATTCTTAGTCTTTTTTTATTATTGTTCCCTTCGGGCTTATAACATGCTCAAACATTTTTTCTTCCAAAGTTGACATCAGGTTGCTTGTAGTATCACATGGCACTAAGCAAAACGGGTAAGAAAGCAGATCGCTTCAAACAGATAGTGTACATATGTTTACATACTGTATGTGGCGTGTGTGTGTTTTTTTTGGCTTCATTTTAAATCATGGCATTAAATAAATAATGGCATGTTGAAAAAAGCTGCTGTTTATCCGAGGTTGTATTTGCGTAATACTAAGACCCACTTATGTTTTTACACATAATAATAATAATAATTTAAAATTCTTACCGGTCTTATGTAGCTGAAAGGTGAGGAGAATAAACCATAACGATTTACTTTATATTTCCACTTATTCCTTTTTAGAATATCAGGTAACTTCTGGGTTTAGAGGTTTAATCCCAAATAGCTTGAAATGAAAAGCTAGTGTATTATGTATCCTTTGTTTCGTACGCTAAGTAGTGCCCTTGATCAGGGAATAGAGATGTATTTGGGATTCATCAATGCTGGTGACTGACAGTTAGTGTAATTAATGATTGCTAGAACACCTGTGCTGTTGTGCTCTATATCATTACTCGCGGTTATGCCTCTCGTCCAATCAGATTACTCAGTCAAAACTAACTGATGTACAACAACCAATAATAAATGAATCATAAATAATCTATTGCAAGAAGACAAGTTTAGGTTTCAGTTATACAGTTCCAGTGAGACCACCTCGCCCCTTAAAAATTTGTTATGTAAGACATATTAATGAAGACCTAATAGTTTAAACAAACCAATTTGAAAAGCACAGTAAGGCTGTCGAAAGTGTGTGCGTCTGTTATCATTCGAAAATATTTCTGTTAAAAATACAATGTTCGAAACTGTGCATTGCCTGAACTCTAAGTTCGTCCTCTTATGTTGTACAGGTTTAACGATACGTGAGCTACAGTACAGTAACAGGGAAATATATGATGCAGAACAAACATTAGTGATTAATAAGAATTTAACTGACTGATTAATGGCTGTTACATTTTAATTAATGATTGTGGATGTAACCTTCGGTGCTGTATGATTTGGAAACTGCTTAAGAATTTGATTTAGATTTTTCTGTTGTAAATTCGCTCTTTGTACTAAAGAATTGGTTTGGGATTTTGGAACTAAGAGTTTGGTTTATATGGAAGATTGGGTACATGTGCTATTTTGGTTTGTGTGCTGGGTTGCGGTCGGTCTGTTTGTGAGTTTTGGTCCGTGTGTCAGTTTGGCATGAGGTTTGTAATTTCGGAATTGTGTTCATGTTTGTGACTTTGGGTCTGCATGGGTCAGCAATGGCAGTAGTACTAGCACTAGTAATTCATCCTCAAAATATAACGTTTGTGAGTATGCACACACAGTGTTTCAAAAACGATGGAGGTTGCTGAAATGACTGGAAGGACGGTGCTAAACTGTCACATTCATGGGTTGCAACTTGTATATCAATGTTAGAAATGACAGCTATAATTAATAATGTAAGGCCTGGGACTGAACAGCTGTGTGGCCACTTGTTAGTGAGGATAATTGGAAAATATACTTCGATTTGTAAGAAAGCATAAGGATTAGACTTTGAAAAAGAATGTGTTGTCTGATGAGTCCTGACTGAGCCTATTTTAAGGAGATAGGGCATGAAGGGAAGCGCATGAAGTGATTCAACCATTACACATACAGTGGGAGGCAGTGTTATGATCTGGGGTCACTTCAGTTGTTCCGGTCTAGACTCAACAATGTTTAGTCAACGAATGACCATAATGGATCAGGCATATTCTAGAACCGTGGAAGAGTGGTTCAGGAAGCATGAGGCATATTGCAAGTGCCATAATCGACGTTAAAGGTGGTCAACCTAAATATTACAGTGTGCAAGGTGTAGTGAGTGGATATTGTTATTCAGGCACTTCAGTTTTTGTGATGTAATATACATAATGAAACATTACATACTTAAAGTCTACATACGGTAGTGTGTTTTCACTTTGAACTTGTAAATATAAGCAAAACCATGGTGTAGGTGAAGGACTTTGGGACAACTCTCTTTCAAGTCAGAAAAAGCATCAAATCCATAGGAAAGGCTTTAAACATTCCTGTCAGTACATTTGGTTCGATAATATGTAGGTGGATGGGTACATAGAACCATAACTAACTGTCCTTTGGATGGGTTGCACCATTCAAGATTTCACAACATGCTCTTGGATAAATGATAAGGAAGTTAAGAGAGAGGCCAACAGTCACTTGAAACGAGGGGCAGGATGGCCAGCAGCAACAAAGGTTCTACACGGCCGGGAAGGAAACACGAATGGAACAACGCACAGTATCCGGATATCTCGGAACAAAAGAGAATACAATCTCAAAAGCCAAGAAAATAAATTAAATGAGAAAAAGGTTCAAGTGCTTGCATGGCCTCACTTTTTTTATGAAGGATTTTGAGTCAATCGGAGAATTGGGCCAAAATTGAACCAAACACTTGATACGTTCACTGGAAAAATATAAAACAACAATAACCTTCCTGTATGTGTTTACTTTAGAAGTGCCTTATTAGTAAGTGGTTTTGGGTGGATACTCGGTATGACTGCTGAGGAATGTCTGGCACTCGACTCTGTGAAGTACTGACAGATCCTGAATTACACCAGAGCTTGGAGTGGACGTATCACAGAAGCACCACTTATTAGCTGGAATACCACCAGCTACAGGAATGCGGGTGGTAATCTCCTGTCTGAATATTAATGCTATTGATTAACATGTACTTTAATATTTGTCAACAGTATTTGGATTAATAGATGGTGGGAACTTTTCCATAGTAAGCAAATGCACCTACGGACCAAGTTCATTTCCTGTGTGTGTTTGTATGAATGCATGCGGTCAGTCACTGTGTTGAAGGTTGAAGCAATGCTGTGTCTATAAATAAAAGTTATGTTGTAATATTAAAGTTCAAATTAGGCCTAGGGTATGTTCACATAACCAGCCTGAAGTGACTCAGTTCAGACTTTTTTTTTTTTTTTTACCCCAACTTATTGTAACCCAGATTGTGCGAGCAAAGACATATCCATGTGCACGTACCTGCTGTTTCAGGAACAGACCCGTCCACACGTCCCGAGTCGAAGTAATTATGAACGTGAACTGTAATGCCGTGACGGTCCGATCTGAGCAAAAAATTGGAATTGGATGGTTATCACACCAAGAGGGTCTCAGCAGTTAACACAGTCACCTTCCACCTCAATGGTTGGGGGGTTAAAGCATGTTTTTATTGTGGTGGTAGTGGTTTAATCAATTGATTATTGAAACGAATAATCAACCATTTAGATTAAGAATTGCACAGTTATAGATTGGCTGTTAAGCTTTGATGTTTTGTTTGTTTTTAACTATTAAAATTAGCTTTAAACTGTTTTAGTGAATTTCCAGCTAATTCAAAAGATAAGGATAAGCAAAGTAGCAGCCATGAATTATAACAGTATAACAGAACGAACGTATTTAAAGCTGAAGTTGAAGTTAAGTTGAAAAACTGAGATGAAGACTGGTGGCAGCAACTTGGTCACGTGCTGCTCTGTAAAAGGTGCGAGAGTTACGTAAATGAAAAAGGATGCATACCTGAGAAGAACATGGTTAATTAATGTCTCTGTGTTGTTGTAAGCTAAGATGAGAGCGCTTGTGTGAGAGAGATAGAGAGCTCAAAAAGCAGCAAAACTGTGCATGTGTGCTTGACATAAAAAAAAATCCCTTAGGAGAACTGGTAGTGTAAAATTTCCAGTTTAAGTGACCTTTGTGCCCTTGACCACAACGCCGCCACCACTACCACAAAGTCTGTTTTTTTTAAATCTTTACTATTTTTTTTTTTTTTTTTTTGCTCTAGTTAAAAGGAAAATCCACCCACACTTTGGAGGTTTTTGGTCAGGATGGTTTTGCGACTCCAGGAAGCAGTAATATCTACATGTCAGAACATTCAGAACTGGTGCAGAAATCACATGCAGTAACATCACCAACTAATCAATAGCAACTATTGTTAATCGATAACAACTAATTTGTCCCATGTTTCAACTATATTTGGTGTTCACATTGTACAAAAAAAAAATCTATCGTTTAGTTCTGCCTAGCATTTTTATTTCCTCTGGAAATGATCAGTTGCATGCGAATTAAGAAGAAGAGTTGCACCAGATGTTATTTTGGGGAAATATCATAATAATCAAAATATCTATATATAAATAAATGTAAAAAATATCTTGCGTTATCGAGGTGAATCATGCCTGATATATTTCTGATATGGTATCTTCCTGGTAGTCTGTCTTGGGCAGGATATTTTCAAATGTGGGTACGATTTTTTTTTTTTCTTTAGGACCTGTTTGGATTTGTTTTTGTACAGTTAAGAATCTAAATGTTTATTTTACAGATGAAGGCACCACAGGAGGGTCAGGTTTTGGAAAAGTCTAATGTAAGGCGTCAGATACTATACATGTCTGAGTGGTGATGTACAGTAAGAAGGCCAAACCTATAGTGATTTTCCACTGTTAGTGAAATGTAAATGTTTGCTTTGAAAGTTAACAAGAATGTTCACTTTCAAACGGCAATAGAAGAAATAGTAAATGCACACCTCAGCCAGTCCCTGTTCCGGCGGGTGACTCTTACTAACGCTGACTCATACGCTAATCATATATCTTCTGTCTTGAATTGCATGCCTCCTCCTCTTTCACTTGCCCTCTTTTTCTGTTTGCTGTTGTCTCTCGCCTAGTGATGATAGATGAAGTCCCTGCCCAAATATGACCCTCGGCGCAGATACCGAACCTCTTATCTCATGTCTGGATTCAGTCACTGTGCTTGGGCCATTGTATTTCACATACACTTGTCATAAGCGTGACGGCACTGTTGTTTGCCTTGTGTCTTTTTTTATTTTACTACATTGCCCGGCCAAAAAAAAAATTTATAAAAAAAATAAAATTATCAATAGAGGTGCATGGTAAAAAAACAAAAAAACAATAGAAATCAGAGCTGATGAAAGTAACAGAATTTCCACACCAACATTTTGACAAAAACTAAAGATTGGAACTAAACAGCTGTGTGACCATAACACAATAATTTATTAGTGAGACAAAAAAACACTTATATTAGCTCAAGGGTGTAAAGAATGGACTTTCGAAAAAGGTCATGTGGTCTTATGAATATAGATTGACCCTACTGTGCTGGATGCATCAGGGTAAGAATGAAAATGCATGAAGTGATGCATCCATTATACATAGTGGTCACTGTACAGGCCTCTAGGGGCAGTATTGTGATTTGAGTTTGCTTCACAAGGTCATATCAGGGCTCAACAACAGTATGTGGCAAAAAATTAAGTCAGCTGATAACCTTAATGGACTAGGAATGACCAGGTTATCACAACTATGGAGTTTTTATTCCATGATCGAACAGGCATATTCCAGGATTTAGAAAGTGTGGTGTTGGAAACATTTTCACACGAGTTTGCCACCACACTGTGCGCCATCATCAAAGCTAAAGACAGTCAAGGAAGTCTTGGCCAGGTAATGTACTTCTTTAACAAGTTAACCACGGGTCTTAGAGCTCCCCTAAAGTGTGTCTGGTGATGCTCCAGCTGCAATACAATACAAAGATGGAAAAAGGAAACAAAAGCAGAGAATGATTCATTCACACATCTTTTGAATGTTCTTTAATATAATCTAGAAAGATTACAAGGGTGTATTCAGCATTCAAGGATCAATACATTTTGAAATGTAATCGAATCACACTCCCGTCTGGCAGTATATGTCTTTTCTATTTGTCACTTACAATTCTAAGGTACTGATTGGCTTCAGACTTCACACATGTGACACGAACAAACCACGGCCAGGATCTTGTACAGGATTTGGAATTCTGCCACCGTTCCAGGATCCTGGAAGATAATGTTTACACTTCATTTGTTCAATGTTTTTGTCGAAGATGAAGCGAGGCACAAATTGAGCAGGATTAGTACCCGAGTATCTGTCCTGGCATTTGAACTCTGGACACTAACGCAGAACTTAAAACATAGCACTCAGGTTTTGTTCGATTGTTTGACTGAGCTCATTTAGCCTTGAATCAGTTCAGTTCTCAGATGTCTTTTGATGTCTAGGAGACTGAGATATGATCCTACTGTGGTGTTATTTATTATATTTAGTAGTTGAGATTCCACTGGAAAGTATTTCATTGTGATAAAATACCATAATTGAAAAAGCTTGTCAAATCTTTAGTATAATTGAATTTGAGCAAACAGTAATAAGTTACAGTAATTGGCATTATTAATTCATTATTGTGCGATTTAAAATGTGCAACTTAATTGATTATGCATTTTAATCAATCGTTTGTTGGTGATTCTCAATTGAATTGATTGATTTATGAATTAACGAACTGGTCAGTTTTCAATTCATAATTGATTTACAATTTTTTTATTATTTAGATAATAAAAAAAGATTTAGAATTGTAAATGGACAAATTCCTTAACACTATACCTCAGCTTTTGGAGAAAATACAAACCGCTTCCATCTTCCTGCAAATACTTACACTTTGCAAAAGCATTGCGCTGCCTTTTTTTTTTTTTGGAGTTTATGAGCAATTTGTGCAATTCCGTCACATACTGGACTGTAATCCAGTACAGAAGCCTGGGAGGTTAAAACAACATTGATTTGTATGAGACATGACATTTAAACAATCAATGACATAAGTTACACAGCATTTCATTGCTTATTAAATACTTTTAGTAGTTTTAATGCTTTAATGCTCAAACTCTGTTTGAAATATAGCTGCTTGAATCAAATAAACACTTTGAACACTTTGGTGCCATTGAATCGAGTCAAAATTCACAGCTCTAGCGAATCGTTAAGACATAGTGTAGTTCCATCAATATATCTAGCTTGAGTATCATTAACCATCAAATTGCTAGGATATGTTTAATGTTTAATAATCGATAGTCCCTGGTTTAGTATATCACTTTAATACATTACTTTATACCACAATTTTGTTGAATTCTTGATTCTGATTGGTTAGAAGTTCAAGACAAATCTGGCTGCAAGCTCTGGCTGCAAAGTGAATACTAAGACATTTATTCTAATGTACATGAATGTGCAAAATAAAAGTTCAAAATAAAGGTGTCATTGTTCTCATGTAGAACTGTAAACCTATGTACCAAGACATGGTCATCCACCTAAACTGACAGGCCATACGAGGAAAGCATTAATCAGAGAAGCAGCCATGGAGGCCCAGAGGTTCACAGCTCTGGTGGGAGAATTACAACTATTAGTCATGCACTTCACAAATCTGGCCTTTATGGAAGAGTGGCATGAAGAAAGCCATTGTTGAAAGAAAGCCATAAGACATCCCGTTTGCAGTTCCACATGGCTCCAGCTTCTCCAGAGTTACCCTGGTCCTCTTGGCTGCTTCTCTGATTAATGCTCCCGTTGCCCGGTGTGTCAGTTTAGGTGAACGGCCATGTCTTGGCAGGTTTGCCGTCGTGCCATACTCTTTCCATTATTAGATGTTGGATTGAAGAGTGCTCTGTGAGATGTTGAAAGCTTGGGATTTTTTTTATTTTATTCTTTAAACTTCTTCACAACTTCCTGCCTGGTGTGTTCCCATGGCTACATGATGCTGTTTGTTCACTAATGTTCTCTAACAAACCTCCAAGGGTTTCACGGAACAGCTGTATTTATACTGAGATTAAATTACTCACAGCTGGACTCTATTTACTAATTAGGTGACTTCTGAAGACAATTGGTTCCACTGGTTTTTAGTGAGGTGTATCAGAGTAAAGGGTGCTGAATTCAACCGCAGGCCACAATTTTCAGTCTATCACATAAAATCCCAATAAAATACATGTGTGTTTGTGGTTGTCACATGACAAAACATGGAGTTCAATGGGTACTTTTTCAAGGTACTGTAGAAAAGGAGGGGCTTGCAGTGAGGTTGTAGAAAAGTTATCAGTTTCATGGGTGTAACAGTATCTGCTCTTGTTGCATCACACATGCTATCATCATTTATTGCTTACTTGTACGAGTCTTCACATTCTCACATAAGGGTTCTAATGTACTGGAAGCATTCATGTCTTTCCAGGGTGTGTAGTGGAGTTTTTTTTTTTTTTTTTTAATGACTCACTCTAAAAGGGCATAAGAAGCAGAGCCAGAGTGTGACAGTCTACATAAAATCTAAATGAAGGAGCTGATTTGGAAAACAGAAACTTGGGAGGGCCAAGCACAGAGCCTGAAATTAAAGATTTGGATAACAAAAAAAGCTTTTCAGACTTTCCAGCTGCTGTGCTCTTAAACCGGGTCGAAGAGTGAGAGTCTCTGTCTGTCTGTCTGTCTCTCTCTCTCTCTCTCTCTGAGTATATTACTGGGAATGAGAACTATTTGAGGTAGAGTTTGATTGATTTAGAGTCGGATTATAATCCTAATCCATTAATCCTCTTTGGCCTCCCACATTAAAATTGTGATGAACCTGCCCGCCTTATAACTTCTCTCTTGGAGCTCAACATGAATTGTAATGGCGCTGAATTATTAGTCTTGTGGCTAAGCTAGAGCTTTCAAATAACTTCAGTATACAGAATGAGAGAAATACACTGAGAGGTGCAGAGATGAATGCAAAAACGAGCACTGTGAAATCTGAGCTAAGATCAGACACACTGTGAAAGACAGGAAATAACAATTTACATTATATTCATGCAGAGGGTGTTGACTCTTAATACCGGTCTGACAGAATGGTTTGATGACTGCGTGTGTGTGTGGCTGTGTGGGTGTGTAAGAGAGAAAATGTTGTTGATGTGTACGCTTGACAAACACTGATAAGAGTTAGACATTGCTTGGATGGAATGACCTGGATATACCCTCCTGTGCACACATAAGTTAATCGTCAATGCCACACATTCAGTAGCTATATTATATGCATTCACTCATCTTCTATACCGCTTTATCCAGTATTCAGGGTTGCGGGGACCCGGAGCCTATAGGCTTAGGGCAAATGCAGGGTACACCCTGGACAGGGTGCCAGTCCATGGCAGGGCACACACATACACACACTCTGGGCAATTTGGGAACGCCAGTTAGCCTAACTTGCATATATCTGGACTGTGGGAGGAAACCGGAGTACCCGGAGGAAACCCACCAAGCACAGGGAGAACATGCAAACTCCATGCACACAGAGACGGGAATCGAACCCAGACCCTGGAGGTGCAAGGCGACAGTGCTAACCACTACACCACCATATATTATATGCATACAGATATATTTTAGACAGTTGTGTCCTTTGACTATATAGTGTACAGTATGTGGGCTTTTTTCATTCATAATAAACCATTTTATAGCTAAATGCCCTGTGATGTACTGCCACTCTGTCCAGGGTGTGTCCCGTCTTGCGTACCAAATCCCCAGGGATAGGCTCCAGGCCTCCCGCAACCTTAGAGAATGATCGAGTGAGTGAGTGGTGCAAAAAACATCCAGTGAGAAGTAAGGTCAAAATGTCTCAGAAGTATCTCAGAATGTACAGTCCTTCGATGTGCTACTGTACTACACTTGAAAACCTCAGTGGGTTCCACTTCTGTCAACAACGAAAAGGAATCTGACACTAGAGCGAGAACAGACTCGGCAAAATAGATTCTCAAAACACTTAAATGGTGGCAAAGAAAAACTCCCTGAGGTGAGGATAGGAAGAAACCTTGTAAGGAGCCAAACTCGAACACTAAATGCATTCTCATTTGGGTAATGTCATTTGGGTAATTGAGGTTTAGGCGGTAATGTCATACTATGACCCTAAATCAGTCCCTGGTATAACTGTGTGCTATGAGGTTGAAAGTGCAATATAATGGGACAGGTGTTTAAGTTAATATAAATTTCACTTTCGTTGTTGGAGTTTTGGTTTAAAAAAAAAAAAAAGGTGTTCATGGGAAGCTCAGGCTTAAATTATTAAATGACTGCAGTCACAAGCCGTCAGATGAAAACTGGCCGAAAAAAATCGACTAGACCTATCCTCAGTCACCACATGTATCCCAAGCAGACCATATGGGACCATCCTCTGCAGCAACCCAAAGGCTTCCATGAGAAGAGAAGTGGGGCACCAGGATGAGTTAGACAGGTCCAGAGGGATCACTGGTAACTCAGGAGTGCCATGTGTGGCGAGAGAGAGAGAGAATAGTTAGGTATGCTAACAGTCACATACAGTAAAGGTTAATGTACAGTACTGTGCAAAAGTCTTAGGCACCATATTATATGCTCTACCAAATTTGTTATATACAGTATGTTTATCATGTCTGCATAATTATGTACAAAATCATTCAGTATTTCCATACATAACTTAAAATTTTTTATAAATAAATAACATTACAGGAGAATATATGCATGACTGTAAAGAAAGAAATACAAGTCTACAAGACAGACCAGTTTTCAGATGGATACAAAAAAAATAATATATGTTCCTGGGATTTGCATAAAAATAGAAAGGAGCGAGTGTGACAAAGTTACCAGAAGAACTCGTATTCTCCAGCAAGCTC
>JAQMYL010000037.1:25187110-25212070 GCA_030014365.1 Clarias pachynema | reverse complement strand
CTGAGCTTGCTGGAGAATATGAGTTCTTCTGGTAACTTTGTCACACTCGCTCCTTTCTATTTTTATGCAAATCCCAAGAGCGTACATTAGGTTTTTTTTGTTTCCATCTGAAAACTTTTCTGTCTTGTACTATATTTCGTTCTTTGCAGCCATGCACATATTCTCCTGTAATGTTGTTTATTTATTAATTTTTAAGTTATATATCTGTTCAATATTTTTAGCACAGAATGCAAACAGGGACTCCAGCAGGACTAACTATGACAGCATAACTACAGGAAACAGACGAGGGCTCCCTGAAAAGCAAGGCAACCGGTTACTTTACTGTCAACAAACTTGTGATCAATGAAAAAGAGGGAAGACAGCATTCAAACATACAGTACCAGGTGACCATAAAGTTCTATGTCCATTAGTTTCCCAGATTTGCAGACAAATCTATTCACAAAATGCGTGGCTAAATAAATAGGTTTTCAGTCTAGACTTCAACAAAGAGTCTGTGTCTGAGTTTTGAATATTAATTGGAAGGCTATTCCATAACTTTGGGACTTTGGAAGAAAAAGCTCTATTCCTTCTATACTTTCCATAATACGAGGTACCACCAAGCAGCCTGCATCCTTTGATCGATGTAGATGTTGTGGCGGAGGGTGCCAATGCTGTGTAGAGAAGATAGGGGTGATGTGCTCATATCTTCTGGTTCTAGTAACAGCAGAATGGCTGCTGTGTTCTGCACTGACTGGAGCTTGTTTATGCACCTAGTAGAACATCTATACAGTAAGGCATTACAGTAATCAAACCTAGAGGTTATAAATGGGTAATTACTAGTTTTAGTGACAATATGTTACATATCTTAGTCAAGATTTCTGCGATAAAATAAGGCTCGAATATCTCGAATATTTGCTAAATGAGCTGTAAATGAAAGATCAGTAATCACATTGAGGTCTTTTAGTGCTGCACATGATGAGGATTATTATCCAGGATTAATGTGTGAACAGACAACTTACTTCTAGTTGCATGTGGTCCAAGTACCAGTACTTCTGTCTTATCAGATTTAAGTATTAGGAAGTTTATAAGCATCCCGTGACTAATTCATCAACATTATTAAGATGGTGTCTCTCATCCACATAACATAACATACCTTAAATGTAACTGTTTAAGGATCTGTCAACTAGGACCTGAGGCAGCAGCGGGCCATTCCCTTAACTCCTACCTTTTCTATACTGTAGATGTCATGTCATGTTAACAATCATAAGAACTCATTGGAAACCTGGTTCATCCCATGAATTGCATGCCATTTTAGCTGGTCTCAATCCAGCAGATGGTGTCTTGTAATACAGGTGGAGGTAGGAGTGTACATCAGCTGCTACAGGTGTTTCAGGTTTTGGTCAAAATTGTCTAGACATGCAGGTCCTTTACCCAGGATAAGAGCAGGCGCCAAGGAATTAAAGGGAATTGATGGATGTGATGATGAATAGTGTGATCACGCAAACACATCAAGCTGTAACAAGAAAACAAGAGCATCATAATTTACATATGTACTGCTGGCAATTAGGATTCTAATGGGTATATTGTGATTTAAGTTCAGCTTGCACTCGTGTATGACTCAGGTTTGTATGAGTGTCTGTGTGCATGCGAGAAAGAAAAACAGACTTAAGCTCAGGGACTGAAATGGAGACCTGTTTGAACTTGATCTGGTTTCGATTTCTGAGGCCACAAAATGAACGGGTGCCTGAGACGACTTTGAGCATGCAATCAGTCGCAGGGTGAGGTTGGAGAGCAAGAGAGAGAGGGGGAGGAGTCGTGTGCCACACTGATTTCACACAGAAAGGCAGGCTCACAGAGTTATGGGATACTAAACGAAGTCGGTGAACACAGTCCTGAATACAAAGCAACTTAAACAAAGCTGAACGTTCAGGGGTAATAAAAAATTCCTTTTGCAGCCTAGAACAGACTTTTTTTTTGGTACTTGCACTTTTCTAAGAGTATCCTCTGTGATCTAAGATACGGCACATGGTATGGTTTAGTTGAAACCGTTCAGTTTACATGGAGACTTACAACATCCCTGAATCAGCTTTAAACAGGTAAAACTCACTTGCATAGTTTCTTTCTGAATTGTTCAGTGCTTTGTATTATAGCTGAATGTTCTGAGTTATGATTTTCCATATAGATCTTGATATTTTTGCCCATTCTTCCTGCGCAAAATTCCTTGCATTATGAAATTAAATGGCAAGTCTTGACACAGATTCTTGATCACATTGAGGTTTGGGCGGTGACTGGGCTGTTCTTCAGGTTCTTGCGTTTAAACCAGTTTATGTTCTATTTATTTATTTATTTATTTACAGTGTTTGGCTCTATCCATCACCGTCCCTGCTGAACTGCTCAACTTCCCAGTTTTTGCTGATGAAAAGCAGCCCTTGTCAGTGTAGGAATGGTGTCCTTGGGGCTATGAACAGTGTTGGGTTTCCAACAAATGTTCCAGTGCTTCAATGGCCAAAAATACATGTTGGTCTCATCAGATAAGAGAGCTTTATTCCATATTTGCTGAGTCTGCAGTGTGCCTTTTAGTAGTGGCTTTCTGGACTAGGGTTTGCTTTTTCCGGTGTACTGCATCTCCCATCTGATCTTGGTCGCTTCACCTAACCCAGTCACTGACACCTGTTGGGTGTCAGAGTCACAATTATGAATGTGCCATATTCTTTTAATAGATAGTTCTTGGTGCGATGTTAAAAGTTTGTACTAGTGCAAATGTTTTGAAGCGCCATTTGAATCACACATTTATTTTTATAAATTGCATAAAAGACAACCAAGTACTGTATATTACTCTCATCCATTGAGAATGTAACCCACAGCAATCAAAGGATCCGTTGCCATTGTCCTGGTGCCAGACATCACAGCACACTCACAGGTCTTGTTGAGTCACTGTCTGAGGGGCCGGAGGTGGCACAATAGGTCACGTACCCAGGTGGCACGAAAGGAACCTATACAGTATTGGGCATAATGTTTTGTGTTGTAGTGTTATGGATGTTCAGTGTATGTATATATCATGCAGTTTGAGTACATTTACATTTAGGCATTTGCAGATGCTCTTATCCAGAGCGACTTACGAAGTTTCTGTCACTGGATAGATACTTACACTGAGTAGATTCATACCGTATCGAAATCCCAATGTATGCTTTCACAGCCAACAACATTATATCTGGACATATCCTTTACATATATTCATATATATATATTTTGTATATTATTTTCTGTTTTTCTCGTAGTCTTTTCTGTTAAAACGTCACATGCGTCCTTTTTTTTCTTTTTTCTTTTGACTGTACGCACTACACGATTGCCACTAGCACCAAAATACTTGGTTGCTGCATATACCGTTGCCAGAATCAATATTCCACTGTTGCACTAAAGTTTTACAGGATTCCAGTTAGATGACAAATGTTTCAAAGCAACTGATGATGTCTCTGTCTGCAAGATATTAAGCCTGTCTACGGCTTGAGACCAACACTTGCACTCACATTTTACATTTACTGCTAGAACTGCAACAATTAATTGGCTACTTGATTAATTAATTGATCACTAGCTAGCAAGCCAACAATGCAAAATACAACTTGTTTCGCCTAGATTTCAAAGGGTCCCATGCCTCATTCATAACGGTTTTGTGTCCTTGACTCCTGATTTCAAGACACAAAATTCTGTCGTGTATATGACATTCTGTACATGTCCACAGATAAACATAGTCATAAGCATTTAGTGTTCTTAATGTCTCAGGTGTGTACGTGCCAGCATTATCAATCAACCAGGCCACTTACTAACGTCTTCTACCAACTCTGTAATAGGACAAGGATGTGGAAGTCGATATTAGTGGATAATGCCCTTGCATGGCATGACAAGCTGTTGTGATTCTACATATTTCCGTTGCCAAAATGTGCACACAGCTCGGTTACATCATCACTGTGTACAACCTGTAAACAGATGTATTATGTCAAATTGTGAAAGGTTTCAAGGGAAAAAGTACTTATGCCATATACATGCTAGTGTGCTTCTACTGTATGTTTTGGATAAGGCTGTCTGAATTGAAGTGTTTTAACATGTCTCCTGTAATTCCCCAGGAAGTGTGTTGAATTAGTCAGAAGTTGGAGTTGGAACCTCCAAAAGGAACTTGGAATCATGTCCTCCAACAACATGTTTGGGAACAGCATACTGTGTAAGAAACCGACTTTCTTTTTTTCTTTTCTTCTTTATATCCCATTTAGTAATCATAGGATCATGTTTTCTATTACCAACACAGTGGACACATGTTCCAGCAAGTGAAATGACAGTAGTTGAATGGCAGAGGATTTTATGACCTTTGATTAAGAACAATTTGTCTTGTTTTAAGACTTTCTGTTTTTTTTCCCACTATTTCCTTCTCAGCTGATCTATTATGTCGATTATGTCCAAATAACCATTTTGTAATTTTTAATGTCTGTAAGGCTAAAAATCTGTCCTTGAAATAATTTGTTAAAAAGTACTGTATCTCATAATGTCCTTTTTTTTTCCGGATAAAATATTAAGTGTGAAAGAAAAATATTTAAGAAATTATTATTTCTGAACATAAACGACCTACGCAGTTTAGAACTACTGCATCAATCAATCAATCAATCAATCAATCAGTTAGTAAATAAATAATAATAATAATAATAATAATTATTATTATTATTATTAAGTTTAATTTATACTAATGCTCTGTGATTTGTGATTTGGAGATAATTTAAAAGCTTATTTTTTATTCCCCCCATTAAAACATTTTTTTTTTAAGTTTATACCATTTTTTTTTTTTGGAGATCCACATGGATGCGACTAATGAGCTATGAAGTGATTGACCACATGCTTTTGATTAATGGTCAGCTATAATAAATAGCTCATAATTACTTTACCAGTTAGGTGAAGTGAATAGTTTCATTTTGATGTTTTGTTTAAATAAACATATTCCAGATTTCAATCACTAAATCACTTCCTTCATTCCTAAAACTAAAACATCTGAAGTCTGATAAAAGTATTTATTTTGCCTTGTCTTCCCTGAATTCCAAATGTTGAAACCATAAATGTGGGGCTTTAATAAGGAAGGAAACAGGAAGTGGTGATGATAACATCCATTGTTGAAACTATTTTTATTTTTAATTTTTTTTGCTGACTTCAAAATTGTATAGTTTGAACATTTCTTTGTGTAACTATCTGTGTTTTTTCTACATGTAGTCCAGTCAATCACAGAAGACCTGAATGCCTCTATGGCGACAGCGGATGAGTTGTCCCGTGAGTTTAATTCACTCCTGCATGATATCTCATCTACCGGCTCTGAAAGCTCTACATCACAGGTAATTACATGGATTTACTAACTTTTATTTCAATTCTAAATTAACCTTGGCATTGTTTAGCTCGGGAGGCTGTTTTATAGCGTGTTCCACTAAAAACATACATGGATTTGTACTTAGACATACAGGCAGACATACAGACAGATAGGCAGACAAACAGACAGGCAGGGAGACAGGATGACAGATAGACAAATAGGCAGACAGACACCTTTATTAATCCCAAAAGGGGAAAAAAGAACGTTCCAGGTTTGACTAATAGTACTTATTTATTAACCTACTAACCAGTGTAAGGATCTATCCAATGACCGAAACTTTAAAGCACTCTTGTGCTCTGGATAAAAGCATCTGCCAAATGTCTAAATGTAAATTATAACGTTACAGCAGCCAGTTCACAGGTTACAACAACATACAAGCAACACGGTGAAAAAAAATATATTAAGGCAAGGTTAAAATTCCAAAATCACAATGAGAAAATGTACAGTTAAAGGGTAGAAGAAAAAACTATGATACACTGTTTGCAATAGTGTAGTCAGGTGGAAATCAAAAAAATTGCACATTAGGGTGCGTTAATGAGGTAAAAATGAAAAATTCATAAAAAAGATATGAATATATTGTTACTACCGTATGTACGCGCACATGATGATTGTGTATACAGTATATACAGTATGTGTATATATATATATATATATATATATATATATATATATATATATATATATATAAAAGTGGGAAATTAAGTAACTGTACATCAGGTGCGCAAGCAAGTTGGAATATTAATAAAAGAGTGAATAAAAGGATCATTGCAATGAAAACAGAATGCACAGTATATCAGTATATCAGCCTATTCATATTGATGTCAGAGAAGGAGATCCCTCTCCTGACACAGCAGAGTTTATTGTTAAGACTAATTGCAGTTGGCAAAAAAGACTTCCTGTACTGTTCTTTGTCACAGCAGAGCTGAAGTATTCTCTTGCTGAGTAAGTGCTCCGCTGTTTAGCCAGTAGACTGTGGAGGGGATGTGAGGTGTTTAGCAGCATAATTTCTGGCTGCCTCAAATCCTACTAGAATTCTGAATGAGCGCTTTGTTAAAGTATGTTGAAAGTGTATTGACTTGGGCTTGTCTCTTTGGCCTTGTGTTAGATTTAGATTTGTGAAGCAAAATAAACTTAAAAGCATAAAATAAGAGTAGAACAGAATAGGAACTGTATGAACTGAATAAAAAAAAAAGTTAAATAAATAAAAGCATAAAAAATTTTATTATAAGACCTAAAAGCAAATGAAAAAGGGTCTTTTAATCTTTATAAATAAAAGAGCTCGCTCTTTCAATTATGTCCTTCCATTAGAGAACCCAAAACCAGTCTCAGAAAAATTTCTGTCCCTATGTATGTCTGTCTGTATGACTGTCCAGCCTCAAAGTGGGCGTGGCTATAGGCGCCACTCAACAGAGCCAATCAACGCGATAGTTTACCGTAAATACACAGAATATGCGGAAAACACAAAACGATCGTAATGCCCCTACAAAGTGCCCAAATCCTCACCAAACACAAACAAACGCGCAACAGAGCATGGCTTATTCCAAAAAAAGGTATGTAACAGTTAATAAGAACTGAAACTTCAAAGGTGAATGAACTTAAATGATTAATGTATGTTTATTCCTCCCGCGGGAAGTTTAAAGCCAGTTTGTCTTATATGTTCCCAAAACCGTGGCACTAATTAAAGCAGTAATGTGAAGAGATACTCTGAGATAAAACACACACATGTACATGGGCTTCAACCTAAAACAATATCACTCATTACATTAAAGCTGATAAGGTTATTTTTAGCTTTAACCTTTTAACTTTTTCCCCTGGAGGCGGGATTGTGGGTAGGATTTGTTTAGGAGAAGATCTGGAGGTCGAAAATGGCAAGAGATTTAAAAACAAAAAGTAAAATTTTACAATCAATTCTGTATTTAATTGGTAGCCAGTGAAGATGAGCTAAAACTGATGTCATGTCTTGCCTTCTCTAAGTTCTTGGTAAAAAAAAATCTGCCTGCTGTATTTTAAACTAATTGGAGTCTAGCTGAGGTTGATTGAAGCTGAGTAAAGGCAGTTACAGTAATTGAGCCTAGAAGAGATAAAAGCATGGGTAACTGTTTCCAAGTCCTTTGTAGATAAAAATTTAAAGGCTTTAACTTGGATATTGCCCGTAGCTGATAAACGCTACCCCTCGCAACACTCCCAACTTGCTTGATGAAGTGGAAAGTACTATGCTCGGAAACCCCTCGGAGACTGTTAGCAGCATATACCAAATAAATAGAATGTTGAGCTAGTTAAATTTTAGATCTGTGTTCATTCTGTGAATATGGGGGAAATATGGTTTAATATGCGATATGTTGAAGCTGTTAAATATTTTATATTTGTAATACATCTTCAATTTTGTTATTATCCAAGATAAAAAGCAGCCTGTTTTTTCAGAGGAAGGAATGTAGGCTTGATTATGTGTAAATGTTTTCATAATTTAAGCATCAATAATGAGGAATAGCCTACTATATTATGCAGTTTTTTAAAAAAATGTTTTGGTCAGTTTCCACCCACAATCGTCTGTTGATCTTATTATTATTCTCTTATCCACTATTATGACAGAGCTTCAGCACACGACCAATGAACTCCAACAACTCCACTCTCCAGACTGTCATCAATACCACACCGACGAGCGCCAATGTTTTTCCACAGCCAATACCAGCAGACTGTCATCAATACCACACCGACGAGCGCCAGAGTTATTCCACGGCCTATACCAGCGGAGATCCAGGTGGAAGTCCCATGAATAGAGGCACCATATCTTTCCCCCAAAGCACACCGCCCATCAGAGTTACAGAGCCCAGCACTCGTCCATCGGACTCTTTCTTTACCAGTGGTAGAAACCTCCCGCCTGGTCCAAACACCCAGGTCTATCAGTATGCACCTACTCAAGCTCGCAGCACTCGCGTTGAGCCTGTCTACTCTCATGGAAGCCTGACACCCCCAAATCAGTCCCCGCGTACCCAACGTCGGGCTTCGCCAAACCCTGTGAGGTCCCATGAGCGGAACGTCAGCGGCTCATTCAACTTCCCAGAGCTCTCACCTAGTTACAAATATGAGCAACAGCCTATGTCTTTGTCTAGCATGCTGCAAATCCCAAATAGTCCATTGGTCATGCACGATTCACCCACAACTGGTCGTAGATCACCCAGGCTGGACAGAGCTCCTTCACCCGGACCTTTCGGCCAACCGATATCGAACACGTTGCCACGCAGTTTCACTCCATTTAAAACAGGTATGGCGAAAGGCAAATTTAGAGAAGATGATCAAATGTATATATCATTCATCTTTTTTTATCATTTGGCATGACGATAAGACCAAAGTAGACATATTGTTCTTTGTGAGTGAGTATAATAACAGAAGAAATCATAGAACGTATGCATTTTGTTGCAATAACATTTCAGCCCTAACTTGTACCTGTAATGAGATTTTTCAGCTACAATTGATTGAAGCTCAAAAATTCTCTCAAAAGTCAATTAATTCTACTAGTTTATGTTGACCTATGAAGACCGCAGAATGAAATTCAAAAAATTATCAGAGAGAGATTATGGTGAAACAATAACAAAAGTTGTATTAGATATCTTTCTTTACTGTTTATTGCACCCATAGTGCAACTCCACCTAGGTCAAATGTGAAGAACAGGTTTTCTCTTAGGATTTTAGTCCAATGTTCAAAGCTCTTTCATTTGTTGACTCTGTGTGTGTGTGTATGTATGTGTACTGTATATATGTGTATGTATGAGTGTGTGTGTGTGTGTGTGTGTGTGTAGTATGAGTCTAATCTTTGTCTAAAGGCAGCCTTATCTAAAAGTGTCAAGGTGTGTCAGTATATTTGTGTTCTCACTCTCTCTTTAAAATTCCTCTTTAAATTCACTCTCACTGTTGTTTTCACTCAGACGAGGGTTTAGCGAGAGTTCAGAGCAGCCCGTCAAAGTGGAACGAGACAGACCTGGATGTTTCATATGAAAGGAAACCGCACCACACGTATGACAGTGAGTCTAAACCGCAGATAAGAACCGAATCTTCCCTCAGTGTACCGGAACATAGATAAACTGAACCTGCGATAAGTTCCAGGTATGAAGAAGAACAATGTTCACTTATTTTGACTTTCTTACATTCCAGAGAATGAGTGGATCAGGCAAACTGTTTCCAACAGCAATTGGAGAGAATCTAACCTGGACTCGCCCTCTGCACCTCGAAAGGTGTGTACATGAGGGTGCGCACATGCATGAATTGCTGAACGTCTGTTTAGTGCCTGGTACAATAGCAATTACCAAATTAGTTACATGTTGTCTTGCCCTTTAATTAATCTATAAGTGGATATTATTCATTTATTATTGGGTATTGTATTTTAATCTCTTTCTTTTAATATTGAGATTACAGACAAGGCTACGTTCACATTGCAAACCACTTTGTTTAATTTGAGTTTTTTGGTCAAAACAGATTTGCATGTCATGACGATTCACATTGATAATCACAAGTGACATTTATCTCACTCTAACGTGCACGCTGTCATCCGGGTTAAAACACGCCTTATTTGTTCAAGCACTTGTTAATTTCAAACGATACTTGGGATTTTGCTTTGGAGAACGGCATGCAGTTATTTGCTTGTATTTGTTGAGGTTCAGAAGAAGAGAAAAGCCAGATGCCACGCTTAGCAGCTTTTGCTACTGTAGGACTGATATGAAATCCTGGCACGTGCGGTGATGACATGATGACATGACATGAGGCAAAAAGTCACAATGAATTCCACTCTGACGCTTCTCAATCCAGCCACATGAACATTTGTTGGATATACAGTAGATCCAAACTAGGACCACGTATGAAAGTGATTCCGATCTGATCTGAAAACCTAAAAACAAATCAGGTCTGTGTCCCGTTAGGGTAAAGATTTGGATATGAGTGGTAATGTGAACGCAGCCTTTAGGACAGAGTGAAATGGCCCACAGTTGGGCCTCCCTCTTGCTCAACACGTTTTAGTTTTTTTAGAATATACAGTGGATCCGATAATGAAGTATACAAAATATCACCACTATAAAGTTCCTTCATGATAGTTCCACTGAAAAATATTAAAATACTATAGAGGAACTATAGAGGAACATTACACTCTCCATACTTCATGTCTGCTTACTGTATAGTGTATTAACCTAAATAGTTGGTTTCAAACAACAAACGCATCACTCAAATTAACTGATTCTCTATTGAACTCTTTTTTGGGTGTTTTTGGTGAACACCATTACCGTGATACATATCCAGTCATGGATAAAAGTCATGTGGTCATGCTGGTGTAATTGACCATTCATAAACAAAGATTGTGGGAAAGTAAAATAAAATTAAATGAGTTTGTTTTAGTTTCTATATTATTTTATTAATGCTCATGGTTTTTCATTGAAGCAACTGTTCAACCCCCCATCCACGTTCTTCTAAACATTCTGTTTGCAGGACACTCTGCCTCGTCATCTCCCATCAGCCAACGGCTCCTTGCCCAGAAACCTTACCCGTGTCTCTGTGCCCCCTGATCGTGCTACACCTAGCCAATCGTCTTTAAACGCTCAACCAATCATCTCCCGCGTCTCCGTTCCTCCTGCATCACCTGGGCTCCGCCCACATAGGCCCATCCCCCTGTCTGTCATCATGAGACTCCAGAACCCATACTATGCAGCAGCCACCAGATATCCACATGGCACAGAGGGCGAACGAGATCTCAGCATGCCACGCCAGCCCATGACTCTTCCTCGAGAGTTACTTTACCACTTTCAGCCTGTCTCTCAAGAGCAGAGACCTCCGGTCTATTACGCAGAAGGTACTAAATTAGAGTTCTCAGCTATTCTGTGAAGAAGTACCATAAGTCAGGAGTGGCATTTCAAACCATGTGCTCTTCTAGAAAGTGTGAATTTGCACATTACTTTGTTAGTAATGTAAAACATTACAGTAAATACCCCAAATGTGGCTTGGACGTTAATTTAGGTTACTGACGCAAATGTAGGTAGTAAATTATTGTTCTAATTTTTGTCCATGTCTTTCTTTGCCAGTCCCAAAGACAAACTACGTGGAGCAGGTAAAAATTAATTCACAAAATAAGCAGTCCGGCTCCTCAGAAAGCCCGGCGGCCTCAATCGAGGAAAACAAAGAGCCCAAAGTAGAGGTGAACACTGACGATCCTGAGCCGGAAGTGGCCCCTAGGCCTCTGAGCCCCACTCGCTTGCAGCCAGTGGTGGCCCCGGAGGCTCCCGTGGTCCCTGATATGGACGTGTTGCTTCAGATCCGTGCTGAGATTCCACGTGCTCTGAAGAAACGTGGCTCTATCGACCATTCACAGATCATGAAGTCTATGTCCCTGCTTCAGCCCAACCAGTACAAGCAGATGATTAAAAAAATGTTCCGCAGGAAAGGGCCTCAAACAAAGGGCGAGGCTGGGAGCGAGAGCAGCTCCTCAGATGGAGAGGAGAGCGCACCGTCATTACCGAGCCCAACTTCACCCATCACAAACCCAGCTATGCCACTCCAGCAGAAGGTATGGGGAGAAGACAAATGTTACCTCAATAAGCAAATTAATATTAACTGGTCAGTTCAACAAGTCATGATAAAGATAAAGACTATTCTGAAGTATGAATCTGAAGTATTTAGGAATTTTGTGTATGTGTGTGTGTAGCAGGGTCTATACTCGATTCTGCGGAAGCCTAAGACCAGTACTTTAAAGAGGTCCCGTGCACGTCTCAGTCCTCTGGTGCTGTTGCTAGACGGCTCTCTTGTTGGAGAGCTGGACACGGTGCAGAAAGCAGTGCAGGAGGTCAGCGATCATGGGGAGCGCCCAGCACCCAACCTCTCACACCACATGAAACCTGTCTCACATGTCACCTAAACGTACGTTTATAATAAGTGGATGTTTCTTCACCAGATGAGTGACCCGAGCCAGCCAAACGACGAGGGCATCACCGCCCTTCATAATGCTATCTGTGGTGGGCATTACGCTGTAGTGGAGTTCCTCGTACGCATTGGTGCCAACGTCAGCGCCCCAGACAGCCACGGCTGGTTAGTATCACACCTTCACTCATTTGTGTATGTGTGGTTTGCGTGTCTCGAACGTTTGAATGTAGGGTGAATGTGCACGAAAGGTTTTATACTTTCATTCAGGCAGATGCAAAGCTAATGAAACAGCTTTACAGCATTTGTTTGTTTATCCTTCATAACTGAAAAAAAAAAAAGTTCTGTGCACATCTGTGGTTGAGAGTATTTCTGAACTGGAGTGACATACAGTAGCTGAGGTTGAGGAACTGTCAGAGCCGTATTCATAGTGTTGCTCTGTAGTTTCCAGGATTAATTTAAAAAAAGAAAATTCCGTAATGGATTTCTGACCTCTGAATTTGTGTGTTTGTATGCGTATGTAGGACGCCCCTGCACTGCGCTGCCTCCTGTAACGATCGAGCCCTGTGCGAGTTTCTGGTTCGTAACGGTGCAGCCGTCTTGGCAGTGACCGAGAGCGACGGAGCCACGGCGTCGCAGAAGTGTGACCCATATGCTGTGGGTTATGAAGAGTGTGAGAGCTTTCTCAGGGGTGAGGGTGACTTCATCAGATATGTGACCCACAACTTTCACATACACGTCAAAGATGCCAAATGCACAAGAAACGTTTAACCTAAAATGTTTGTGCATAAGCTTTCAGATCCCAATGGGGATCTCCACAAAGATTTAATTAAAAGAATGAGAGGGAAAATCATAGAAAGAATTCTGAGACAGGGTTAGTATGAAAAGAATATATATTTTATAGCTTCTAATTAGAATGATAGACTTAATGCAGATTCTTCCAATTACATTTTAGCTTTATTTAGTTATTTATTATTCAAATTCTCATTATTACACTTTAAAAATGAAATTGCTTGACATGTAGCCAGAATTTATTACAAACTAAACATCTGCCTGTGTATTCACATTTCACTACAAATAGTAATATAGGTGTGCATATTGTACGCGTGTGTGTGTTTGTATGTATGATGTCAGGAGTGGAAGAGGCAATGGGTGTGGAGAACAGTGGTGTGCTCTATGCCCTGTGGTCTTACCCAGCCCAGTCGCACGATGAGCTGAGCTTCAAGGAAGGAGACATGGTAACCATCCTGCAGAAACCTGAGGGACTGGACTGGTGGTGGGCTTCACTCTGCGGACGAGAGGGCTTCGTCCCAAATAACTACTTTGGGGTAAGAGAAAATAGAGTTAATATTAGCGATAGTATGGTATGTACTGTTCAAACATGGATCATCAGTTAAATCATATTAAACTGCTAATTAGATGGTCGTTAATTATTTTGGAATAAGATATAATAGAATGTCCAAATATGCATGGTATAGGTAAGTTTAGATCTATCATAAGCAGTATCATTTGTTTAAAAACTTTTTATATAGTGTGAATAGATTAGAACGTTAATAAAATCTATTATGCATCTACAGTGGAACCGTGGATTGCAAGTAACTTAGTCTGCAAGTGTATTGCAAGAAGAGCAAAAAAACTAATAATTTACTTAATAAACGAGTGAGGTCTTGATATACGTATGAATTCTGCATTACGCATGCACTTTGTCTGCCGAGAGTCACATGATCACACCTGAGCCAATGGTGCTTCTCTCTTTCGTGAGACAATAGCACAGTAGCCCCCCTCCTCCTGCTTCTTCTCTTGTCTAACACGATTCTTTTCATTTTGTATTAATTATTTTTATATAACTATTTTTGGGTTGTGGAATGAAGCATTGGCGCTTCCATTATTTTTTATGGGGAAATTAGCTTTGATATACAAGCACGCTTCCAGAGCGAATTATGCTCGCATTCCAAGGTTCTACTTTATATGTATGTAATACAGCTTCTTAGTACTAATTCTATAGTTTCGACAGCGTAAAGTATACAGTGAATTTGTAACGTTACTGCATCTAATGTGTAAACTTTTACTGTATTGAGAAGTAATATCGTGAGAAGCATTCAAGTCACACCGGAACTTGTGATCAACTTAGTATATGTTATTGTAGGTTGAAGAAGGTATAAAACTGATTTACAGAAAACTTCAAGCACAGTTCAGTGATGAGACTCTTAGCCAGTCTGAGAAAACTACCTTTTTTTCTATCTAAGGACTAGTGAATCTCTGGGATAAGTGCATTAGTGTAACAGGGATCATGTAGAGAAATAAAGGTAGTTTTTACTCTGATACCTGTGTTCTGGTATTATGCACAATTATAACTTCCAATTTGACATATTTTACAACAATAGACAATCTGAATAGTCACAGATTACAGAGTTTACATCCTTCCACCAATGCAAAAATCTCCTATTTAACTGACAAATTTACCAAGAATGTGTACCTACAGTAATTTGCAGTGAAAGGGTGGTGACTACAGTATGTACAGTATTCATGGCAAAAAAAGAAAAGAAAGAAAATCAAATATTTCATATTCATGTCATTTCAGGTCTATTGCAGTAAATTATGGCGCTATTAGCTTTAACACTGTTCTCTGTCAGGTCTCAGCTGCCATTAGAATAACCCGGATAATTTCCTGTCTGGTCTCCAGTGAAATGGCTCTCAGCGGTATTTTGATTTCATGTTAGGACCTCAGAGTTTTGTCATCTGGTTGTATAGGGATGCATCAATAAAAATGTTTTAGACCGATACTGATCCTAAAATGAGTAAAGAACATTTACTCGTACATTTTTGGTCGAAGATTTTATTTAGTTATGTTTGTGTCAGTTCCTGGTATCTTTGCTTTTATTGGACTATTTCTTTAACAAGTTTCAAAAGGTCCTTCCAAAGTGTGTATGTTAATGCTTCAACTGAAGTACCACTCATATAATGTATTTCTTCTCAAATAACAAATTAGTATCATGTTGCATGTTGTTGGATGCATCATCCATATCTTTCGGTGTGTAGTTCTTTCCTCCTTGTTATTATTTTCATTTTGAATTTTGTGCCTAATGTCTAATCTGTTTCTTCCCCTTACAGCTTTTCCCAAAGGTGCGTCCGAAATCCCTGTGCTAGAGGTCCCTCTACAGTCCAAGCTCCCCTCCTACAGCGCAGTCACCATCATTTTTCTATGTTTTTTTTTTGTAATTAGTTCATATTTTTGATTATGTAAGATATATAAAGGGCTTGGAAGTAAGAAGTCATTTTTTAAAACACAATCTAGAATCAAATCTAGCTTGAATACTTTTTCACATTGTAATCAAAGTTTGTTTTTGACGTTTGGCAAATACTTCCAAGCCCTGATCATGTCAGGCCATAAAATTCTACCTATACATTAACGATATAGATTTAGAATGCAGGGATATTCTAATCCAGGATGCTGACTTGTTCATTTTGTGGTGTTTAGAGCTACTATACCTTCCGTGTACATTGTAAATGAGTGTGATCTTACAAGTCATTGTGGTTTACTGGTTATTATCATAACGGTTATTAACATACCAGTTACAAATACTGACTGGTCTGACAGTCTTGATACCGATTTGCATTGTATTTACTCCCAAATGCCTGTGTGTGTCTGCAGACTCGGGGAAACACTTTACATGGTCATATTTTGACTTTATTTTTTGTATGTAGTTCTGAAAACTACATGGAATGTATCTAATTCCATTTGAGAGCCTCGTTAAGGCAGAAATTTCATTTCAGCTCCATGTCTGTATAACCAAATATACTTGGTGGGTTTCCTCCAGGTGCTCCGGTTTCCCTCCACAGTCTAAAGGCGTGCAGGTTAGGCTAATTGGCGTTCCCAAATTGCCCATAGTGTGTGAATAGCTCCCCATGACCCTGTATACAGGATAAAGTGGTATGGACGATGAGTAAAATAAAAACTGGAGATTGGAGAATGGAGAATCGTTAAAGTAAAAACTCGTTTACCACTGCCTTTGTTAAATCCCTTTTTTGATCTTTTTAAAAACTAGACAAAACAATAATAATAAAATAAAAATAGCAAATAAAAAATAACATTCCCACATTGTTTTGGTGTAAATAAATGTAAAATATTTTTATTTAGCCTACTTACTTCTCTTTGATCATCTTTTGTGAATGTTTGACAGAAGCACCGTCTGACAGGTTTTCCCACACCGCCACACGAACAAAGGTTGAACTGATTATTAATGAAGCATTTTTTTAATGAAAGGCTCAGTGGCTGAAATGGTGGTTACCTAAAAGTTTTGTGTTCAAAACCCAGGTTTATGAGAGAGTCCTTAACTAAAACCTTTAAACTTTAGCTGCTTAGTCTTTGGATTAAATTAATGGGTACATGATCAAAATGAGATCAGAGCCAAGTAAATGCACCTCAGTGCTCAGTTTGGCTAGGAATTGGTTCATTTATCATCTCAGTATTGATTATTGATGGGTGTGTGTGCATGTGTGAGTGAGAGAGTGATATCAGTTGTGCATTAGCATCATATAAATGATCTGATTTGTACGAATTTGAGATTTTGGTTTGTTAGATTAACCACTCTCGTGACTAAAAACTGACAGTTTAGTGTACAGGGCTTTTCTTTGTTATCTCTTACGGTATGTTAGTCATTGTGAAATGTTTAACACTTTAAGTGAATATCAATCCTGTTACTTACAGTAGAATGCTATTTAAATGTCAGCATTTATGCATAGAAATGCTTTATCACATTAAATGCCAACACGCTCTGTGTGTAAGAATGAACGTTGATTTCCTTTGTTTAATCTTTAAGTTTGATCCTGATATAGTATTTAGTGCGGCATGTCTGTTTTAGTGTTTGAGGAATGTGTGTGTGTGCGAGCGTGTGTGTGTGTGTCTGTGTCTGTGTCTAGCTGGCACTGGCTGTTACAGAATAAAAGCATACATTTTGTATTTTCTGTGATACCTTAAAAACTTAAATAAACTTAAATGAAAAAAGTAAATATGTTACAGCCTTATTTCAAAATGGATAAAATGTATTATTTTTCTCAAAATTCTACAAACAATACCACATAATGACAATGTGAAAGAAGTTTGTTTGAAATCTTTATAAAAATGTGTAAAAAAAAAAATAATAATAATTGAGCTCAGGTGCATCCTCTTTCCGCTGATCATCCTCGACTGGAGTCCAGCTGTGGTAAATTCAGTTGATAGCATGTGATTTGGAACGAGACACATCTGTCTATATAAGATCCCACAGTTAACAGTCCATGTCGGAGCCCAAACCAAGCCATAAAGTCCTAGTAATTGACCTCCAAGACAGGATTGTATCGAGGCACAAATCTGGGGAAATGGTACAGAAAAATTTAAGCATTGAAGGTCGAGATGAGCACAGTGGCCTCCATCATCCATAAATGGAAGAAGTTTTGAGCCACTAGGACTCTTCCAAGAGACAAAGTGAGTGATGGCGGGGGAGAAGGGCCTCAGTCAGGGAGCTGATCAAGAACCCGATGGTTACTCTGGTGGAGTGCTGCAGAGATGGGTTTTCTTCTGGAAGGTTCTCCTCTCTCCTGAGAGAAACCCTGGAGCTCTTTCAATCAATGGTACCAACTATGGTAGAGTGCCCAGATGAAAGCTACTCCTCAATAAAAGGCACATGACGGGCACCTGGAGTTTGCTAAAAGGCTCCTGAAGAACTCTCAGACCATGCGAAAAAAATTTTTGTTGTTGTTGAAGTATGTTTGGAAACCAATTACAGCATCAAGTCTTTTTGAGTATGAGGCTACAAGATGTTTCTTTTTCTGGAAGATTTTCCTCTCTCCACAGATGTGACATTATCTTTTTATCTAATGTCCAGTGCCTGAAACATGGCTCACCAGCAGGGAGCATTGTAACTGCAGAAATCGCTGGAGTCTTATCTTATTGTAAATAAATAAATAAAATAAAATGTGACTATTTTACAGTAAATAAAAAATATATTGTATGGAATATTGTTATTCCTTTGAACTGTTTTTTACATAGTTTTAACAGTTTTAGGCTATTTTGATTCATTTTTAGTAACCTCATCCTTATCAAGGATCATGAACCTACTGTGTACCAAGAACATGAGTGGTCTAAGACAACAAACAGTGATACCAAGCAGTTTAAAACAAATAATGGCATTCATACCCATTTGACTTTCTTCTTTCTTTTTTTCCCTTCCCTTCTCTGGTTTCCTCCCACCTGCCAAAAGCACTAGTACGTGTAACTATGCGTTACTGTATATGTAAAGAAAAGTATTTCACAGTGCTGTGAAGTACAGTATATGTGACAAACAAAGGCATATGCTTGTTCTTGGGGTAGGCTCCAGATCTCTCACCAGATTAGTTGGTGATAATGTCGTATTTTATATAGAAAAGAAAGCTTATAAAATGCAACTTTATATTACTTCTACTAATTAATTATTTTTCTACATTGGTGCTCATGATGTATTACATTTAATACCTGGCTGCTAATTTGAAGTCTAATTTGATGCTTGTATTCACACCATCCATCAATCATACTCGCTCGCTTCATTTTGCTGTTGTGCTCCCGAAACACTGTAAATATTTTAACACTTAAGTTAATAATTCACCCTAACTAAGACACACTGCCTTCATTTATTTCATCCTCACATTCAAGGTAATATTAAGCAAAAGTTCTGTCTTTGATGAATGACTTCCTTTAAGCTGTTTACTGTTTTATGGAGTAATTTGTGACATTTATCAAGTATGCAGGTACGTCAGTCACATTTTTATAATTAATCGGTCTTGTGGAAGCTATTTCACTTCAGGTGTTAAAAGAAGGATAGTGTGTATTTTTCTTATGACAACTTGTTAATGCATTAAGCTAATTCTTTGCTAAGTAACAGGATACTACTTAGTCATTTGAGTACCATTTTACATTCTTTAATGTAAACAAATTTACTAGCACATACAGTACAAGCCCACTAAGACTGATAAGAATAAACTAGTGTCAGAAAATTATTTTAAATTTAAAATAGCTGCATTATAGTGAGAACTGACATGGCATGGATTAACAGTTGGTTAATAACATGTATTAATGATAACCTTACAAATTAAGCAACATTTTTTGTCATTTTGCTTAAAGTCTGGCCCGTGTAGTTCGATCCAGTAGAAGATCTACTGTAGCTCTAATTGCTGAAAAGGTTAAGGCTGGTTATGATAGAAAGGTGTCAAAACACACAGTGTGTCACTGCTTTGGGGCAAAAGGGGGACCTACTCAATATTAGGCAGGTGGACATTAATATTATGGCTTATCAGTGCACAGGTCCAAGAATCAATCCCAAGAATCCTGTTTGTCTAGTTTTACTGTACAAGTCTGCTTGGGTTTCCTTTGGGGTTTTCCCACTGTGAAAAAATATGCTAGGAGGTCAATTGGCTATGATAATTCGTCCATCCAGAGTGCACTCCGGCATATCACTTAGTGTTTCCGGAATAGGCTCTGGATTCACCAAGACCCTGACCAGAAAATCACCAGACAGCCATAAACAATGCAATTAACCTCAGTTTCATAATAGTCAGTAGCACATCTAGACGCACACTCAGCCTGTGTTGTGCTGATGTGTATTGCTGTTAAGAGCAGTGAACAGGAACACATTTGTTGAGCTGAATGTTTGATTTTGTGCATTCAGAGCACATTGAAGCCCCATTGGAGCTCCATTATAGCAGCAGTGAGGGGGCGGATGGAGGACTGAGTGTACTACGTGGGCTGCAGCTGAAGCACAGATGTTTCGCACATTCCTCTCAGAAACATGTAGTGTGACCATGGAGCTGTGTGCACTTGTGCTTTTCAATCTCTTTTCATTTCCATTCGTCGTCAGGTAAAAGCCGTTTCTCGCTGCTTGGTGATTTACTGTTGACCGTAAATGTGTCACTCTTCATTTCCTCCTGCTTTTGTGTGTGGTAAAAAAAAATCTCTACTACAACAAGTAAATAATCGCCAAAAATATTCATATAATTGTTCAGAATTTTTTAATTATAATTATTATTATTTATAAAAGTATGTACCCGGCTCATTTTCATTTTACAAGACACTGCCTTAATAATGGTGAAATTAAATGATAAACTGATGATTTTGGTTAATTGGTTTTCAAGTCTTTGGATAAATTATCTTAAATTTGTTCAATTAAAATGAGCTAATACAAATGTTTAAAGAACAAAGATTTTCACTGTTTTTGCCCACTTTGTCCATGACATATTAGGCCTGAAAATTCAGTTGTTTTTTTTCCCTCTTTTTGTTTTTATTATTATTTTATACGTTGTTTTGTTTTATTATTTTTAAAAATGGCAATGGGATTTATTTTAATTATGTAAGTGTTGTAATACACAGTGAACAAACTTTTCCAGTTTTCTTTTTTTTTAAATGTTCCTTTAAAGAGTTTCTTTTTGTGCATTAATGGCAACATTATTATTTTAATTCTAACATCATCCAAAGACTAGATTTTTAGTTTTATTGAGGAAATGTACAATTAAATTACACAAAGTAATCAGAAATAACATTACAATGTAAAACATCATGCACAGTAATGTATAGATTCCCCTTGTGCCTCCTGGGCAGCTCTGGCCCCCTAGGACCTCTACTGTAGGTGTGCTGTGGTGTCTGGTACCAGGACATTGGCAGCAGATTCTTTATGGTTGACCTTCGTAGATCTAACTTATTTGTTCTGGGCATCCTATAACCCATCTGTGGTGGGTTGTGATGCAGTGTGTGTTCTGGTGCCTTTCAATTGTGGCCAGCATTGACCCTTTTTTCAGTGATTTGCTCTTCATTGACTTTTCTGAGTGACCGGATCAGATAGGTTGGCCTTTAATTGGTCTAATTGATAATCAATATTAATCTGCTAATGTTTTGTGTTGTTAACATTATGACTGGTCCGTATATAAAGCTCTGGGGGGAAAAATGAGACCACTGCAAAGTAATCAATTTCTTATGTCTTTTTTCTTGCAGGTGCATGTATTGGTGAGATGAACAGTTTTATTAAATTTTTTTGTGAATTGCTGACAATATTTCTCCTAAATTTTTTATATATTCATTGTTATTTAGAGTGTATATTTAAATGAAATGACAACATCACAACATATTAAAATAACCCAAGATTATGCAGTATTTGCAGTACTTTAATAATTCAAATAAAACAAAATGCAAATAATTTGTAAACAATCAGTAAGAAATCAGTATTTGGTGGGATATTCCAGATTTTAAATTACAGCTTTCATGCATTTTGCCATGCTCTCCACCAGTTTTTCACATTGCTGTTGGGTAACAGTTTGTACCACTTTTTTGGGGAAAGAAAAAAGAAAAAAAAAAAAAAAAAAACAGCTCAGCTTTTGCTTGATGATTTGTGATCATCCATCTTCCTCTTGATGACATTCCAGAAGTTTTATGTAATAAAATGCAGTGGTCTCTCTTTTTTTTCTTTTCTTAGAGCTGTATTTGTAGGAATATCATCAAGTAACATTAATAATGATACTGATCAGTTTTTTTTAATTTATTTATTTATTTTATTCAGTGTCACAGTAATAGCAAATTTGTTGCAATCATTATATTTATTCTTTAATTATTGAAGTTAAAAGTGGTGATTTATAAACCTCAGGGAAAAAAAATAATAAAACAAGTGTGTAGACTAGTTTTACCAAAAAATATACTAAAGCTATAAAAAAAAAAAAAAGTACTGGTTTTATGATGCAGATATGTAAATTAATCCAATCTCAAACTTATTGAGGATTTCACAGTCATGTCTGTAATGACTCCAATAAATACAGTATATATGACATTGGATGGTACATATTTGCATAAAGCATTGTTACATTTTAATTGTTAGAAATAAATCCTTTTTTATGTTTATATTTTTAATAAATCAAAACAATTAAGATTAATGAGATAAATCAGGTGTATACAAACAGATTTTACAATTTTATTGATAACCATTAATCATGCTATCAAGTTAGAAGCTTGTGCTATCACATGCAATCTCCTAATACTTTATGACGGTCTATAAGACAGAGCAATAACCTTGTCTTGTAACTGTCTGATTATTACAAGTATCTCTCTCTGTTGATCTACCTCTCTGTCCATGTTAATCTGATGATGATATCAGCGATGATCAGTGATGCCATTTCAGCCCGTCTCTTCCTGACAATTCTGTTTCATGTGCCAACCTTTCAGCTCAAATTAAAATATAAAAAGCTGCAGAGGTGGCAGAAGCACACAAACACAATACGCAAATACAAAAGAACAGAGCTGATTTTTCTGGATATTGCCCGGGTAACTGTCAATCACTTCTGTGTGCTAACCAGTCTACGCTTTCATAATGACCTGCCAGTCATTTCTGTAAACTCGGACTGCTTGGAATGGGAGGATTGTTTTGCTCCTGTCCTTCCCACATGGGGTCTGGTTCAGTTGTGATCTGGTATAAACGCTTATGTTTGTATTAGAAAATCAATGCACTTTTGTGTGATCAGCTTAATGTAGTGAATAGAACTAAAAATATCACATATGGAAAATACTTGCGTACAGTTACACTTAAGTACAGTAATGAAGTAGCTGTAATTTGTTACTTGTCATCATCTTATCCAAGCTATCATCAGATCATCTCTGCAATGCTATGAAAACGGATAGGAACAAGCCCTAAACTAGGCTTTGCACTAGTTTATAGAGTTTGGCTGTGGGAATTTCTGATCATTCCATAACCAGATTGAAGTTCAGTAACTGATGTTGCCTGAGGAGGCGCTTTAGGATTTTTAACAATAACAAATTGTGCAAATCAGATTTTCACTAGACCCTTGGTAGTCATATGTTTTCAGACTTCTTAAATGAAACATATTTGCAGAGATGATTTTTCGCGGTTGCCATGACAAAAGTGTTGTGCACTAACAATTGACTGTTGTGACACTCTGTGTAGCCAATCATCAATCAGAACACGGCTGTTAAAAGCAAGATCCCATATTCTTACATGAGAAAGTTAGGAAGGATAATATTGTGACATTAAAATTTGAACATTTACAGAATCAATTACAGTGAAAACAATTAGAATAAAGAATTCACCACACACGCATACACACACATGCCCCATTAAGATAATGTGTTCTTACGTATTAAAACTTTAGAGCCCCCTCCCTTTTTTTTTCTCTATCTTTGACCCAGGGTAATAAATGGTTTAATAGTTGCTTTTAAGTTTGAAGGGCATTAATGCCTGTGTGTGAAGGGATTGCATATGTCAGATCAACACCACACAAGTCTAATTAAAACTAAACAAGTGCTGCTTTTAATTATTTAGGTAACACAATAGCAAGAGGAACTGGTGGACCTGTAACCGCTCCCTACTGACAAAGAACTGCTGTGTTTAAATAACAAATGGATTAGAATTTCTTTGGGCGATGGTTGGGCAGGTGATTTACTGTAAGAAAACATGACCTGATAACAGCTGCCAAAACATCAAAATGGGTAACCATTACTGCAAGCTGGACGAACTGCTTTTAAGGGAAAAAAACAACCATCATTTAGTTTGACAATCTCATTTATTAACATTTAATGATTGGTTTAGCCAAATAATGATAAGGAAGCTGGAAAATACCTAAACAGGTGGTAAAAAGTTCTAATACAGTATATGACTCATGACTCTTGGGACATTGCAGTTCATACTGTAGCATGTCAAAAGGCTGCTTATGTCATATATTTTGTTTATAAGGCCTGCTTATGTCATATATTTTGTTTATGTGGCAGGACTTGAACTTTCTGATGCCAGGGTATCCACCTCTGCACGAAAATGTCTAAAACTAAGGAGTTGGAAAAGTGGATTGTGAATGTCTGTGGGAAAATTTGGAACATGGTTTTCATGAAGCAATCAATTAAGCATGACACCAGAATACTTCAGACAGCTTTATACTAAATATTGGTTGTTGTATAGCATTGGCCTTTCAAAACAAAACTAATTATTCTTATTAATGTATCTTGATTGCTGTTACTAAAAAAAAAAAAAAAGAGAATGTCATAAAACATTGAATTTTACTTTTCGCTTCAGTAATACCACAACTGTACACATAATTTGTTAAGCAACAAATGCAAATGAATTAAATGCAAATGATGCACTGTTAAGCCTGTATTCTGGCTGATTGACACTGGATAATAATATTGAGGCTAATTCTCTATTAACAGCCACCGCCCCATTTTAATTCTCCCTGAAAAAGTAATAAGGTATTCTGTCAATTATGATTCCTCGCCAGTGACGCTGTATAGGACATGCCTTGAATCAAAAATAGCTCTGATAAATGAAAAATAACATGTAAATAAACTGTTCTTTCTCCCCGTGCTTGATGGGTTTCCTCCGGGTACTCTGGTTTCCTCCCACAGTTCAAAGACATGTAGGTTAAGTTAATTGGTGTTCTCAAATTGCCCATAGTGTGTGAGTGTGTGTATGTGTGTATGTGTGTGTGCCCTGCGATGGATAGGCGCTAGTGATGCGCGGGTCGTCTGGTAACCCGCGGACCCCGCGGGTGGGGTTGGGGCGGGTAAAGAAATTGTCGCTTTATTTGCGGGGCGGGTTGGGGCGGGTCATTAAAAATAAAATGTAATAAAAAATCCATGTATGTTGCGTGCAATTCCGCTGCCAGTCACAACAAAAACAAAGAAATAAAAGTGAAGATGGA
>JAQMYL010000037.1:25156565-25169322 GCA_030014365.1 Clarias pachynema | reverse complement strand
ACACACACACACACACACACACACACACACACACACACACACACACACACACACACACACACACACAAACAAACAAAAAAAGCAAACTTTTGAACATGACTGTGAAAGCGACCCACATCATCTGCATTTCTGAGAGATTCATCTATCTCTGATCCTTCTTTCTGTAACCACCAGATGTGTTCTCTAGTCATTTCCATGTCATGCAGCAGACCTTGAAAAAAATTCCCAACTGCCAACATCTGCTTGAAGAGATGTCTATATTTCTATGAAGAACTAAGATTACCAGACAAGTTATTGTGAGCTGGAATATATATATATTTATTTAATTTTTTTTTATTTATTCCCCGGTAAAATGCTTTGCATCAGTAATGCTGCACCTTCAGATCTTTGATCCTCCTAGACTTGTTCGAGGCATATTTTTTCATATTTTTTTCTATATTTAATATGTAATTTGCAACCTTCATGAATGACCTTGTCCTTTGACCATCAGTTGATATTCACAGCTGTCCTGAATCATTCCAACAAATGTTGCCACACTTCTCTAGATAACCCATTTGGAATTCCTCGAGTCTGATCAGATCCGCCTTGAGCAATGTCCAGGGTTTCAGGTTCTGTAGGACAGAATTGGACGAATCAATTTTTAAAAGAGGTGCACTTTAGTCTTGATGAAAAAATGTTGGAATTCTTCCAAATGCATTGCATAATATTGATCCATTCTTTATTGCTTTTATGCCCCTCGGCTGCTCGGCTGGGAACCAAACAGTCTCTTTTTGCAGCCGAGCTTGGGGCCATCCATGACAGAGTTGGATTATCCATGATGCAGGCTGTGTTTGATCAGTACACATTGCTACATGAACAACATTCCCAGTTAATAACATTCAATCCTGTTTCTTCCCTCCAAAATTGTTGCAGCAATATTGTAGGCCAATCTCGTAAGTGTTATGCAGGAACATTCTCAAATAACTCAGGAACCATTCACACTAAAATTTCATACAACCCTAAGACTTGTTCTGTTGGCCAGAAAGATGGTCAGGGTGTAAATATCTAAAAATAAAATTCCTTAATAATATTCATTATATAAAACAAACACTGGATCAATAATTTCCTGAAAATTCTATTACAGTAGAATTCGATCCTAAGCTTGGGTAATCATGTGTGAAGATTTCCCTGTGTCCAAATTAGTTGTTTGGTTTCCTCCAAATCTCCCAAAAACATGCTGGAAGGTGCAACTAAGACCATATGGTCCTCCTGTATGATTGACATCCATGACAACTAGGATGTAGTCCTGGCTCACACCTAGTTTTCCTGGTAGTGATCCTAGATCCGTGACCCAGTGCTGTTAGCATTCCTACACTAACAATCTCATACAAATTTTAAAGAAACGTAGAACCATTATATAGACCATTTCTTAAAATACTTGTAAACCTTTAGAAATGTTCTTTGAATCAAAGGGTTTTTAGGTACACTTTAGCTGGAAAGGAGGCCTGGCATTGCCCATAAACTCTGATATTGCCCATCTTGTGGAAATCGAATCACAGTGTACTGTAGCACTTGTCAAGGATGAAATCATCCCATGTTTAACTAATGGTGTCTAAATTAGCTTAGTCCTCTCTCTATCTTTGTGTTCATCTGGCTGGTGTGTAAACACGGACATGATGCAAATCTGGAAAGGCTATTAATCCATGTCGCGCCACACAGCTGCCACAACAACAGAACTAGACAAATGACATGTCAAACCGATTCTTGCAACGCCACACGAAACAATCCAACAACGGTACAAGACTAGGTGTATGAGACAGAAATATAGGAGAGCGAGAGAGAGAGAGAGAGAGAGAGAATGCATGAGACAGAGTATACGGAGGAGTGAGTGTGGATATTATTAAATAGTCTGTATAATCCCAGAGGACATTTATTGATTATCAGTGTCCGTGTCGTGCTTTGTGCTTTATCCTGGGGAAATCCACAACAGGAAAGGAAGAAATTCCATCCCTAGTTTGCATATATATATATTATTGAGAGCTCTCTCCCTCTCTCTCTCTCTCTCTCTCTCTCTTACATTCTCTGACTGCTTCTCTCGCTTCATTTCTTAGTAACAGTAGCATATTGTGAAAATAATTATTTTTTTAGTATCCTGTGCCTGTCTAATAAACCCTAAGAGCAGCCATGCATAAAAGACCTATTTATACATTTAACAAAAGGAAATAGAGCAGACAAAACATCTCAAGAGAGACTTTCATTATTTAGAGGAATCGTCCATGGTGCATCTGGTTAAAATGATACATTATTCATTCAACCTCAGGCTATAACGTTTGCCAAAAAATGATCAGCAATAGCTACAGTGTGTTGTTTTCCCAATATAAATGATAGACTTTTTATATCATGTTGAATAGAAGAAAGTTGGATTATTTGTTTCTTGGTGCATATTTTTAAATGCACTACATATGGTGTTATTTTAGGTCGCTGTCAATTATTATAGTAATGGCACAAGACAAATGTTACCTAATTTATGTGGAATGTTATCTATTTTGCATGCATGAGGACATGAACCCTTTTTTTTTTTTTAAATCTGTTACCGCAGGGCTACAACCCCAAGCAGGAGTCCAGTGAATTGTGCTAATTAAAAGATCAAAAACTGAAAAGGATGCCATAGGCTATAGTTCTATGTTGGTTTTTGTTGATGAGATCCAGCCCCAAGGTGTGTTCATGCTGGTTTTTCATTACTGACTGTGTCCCAAACTTAATATTTATAATATTCAACTCACCTCCCATTTCAACCTTTTATAGTCTATTGTTAAATAAGCACTTGTATTTTGAAAGCTGATGTTATTAGCTACTAGCCGAATGGACTAATACATACATATATTAAGTTAATAAATTAGCACCTAAAGAGAATGATGATTAGAAATTTACATGAGTAACAGTAAGTAGTCTACTAGAAAACTGCAGTGTACCCGTGTTGTACAGTATATAGTGTCACTGGCAAACAATTTTGACTAGGTTGCATGATAATTATGCAATATATATGTATAAAATATAGCTGTATTTACCCAAATTTAGACCAATTGCATAAAAATAATAATAATAAATGGGACAGTTTTTGAAAAACTGGGACAGACCATGTTTTGAAAGTATTACCATCCTAAGTATATTTTCTTGTTACTATAATTAAGTAAATATTTCACATATCTCTACTTTACTTGAGTAGTTTTATCAGTGGATATTTATTACTTTTACTGCACTATGTCCTACGACAAGTCTGTGCTTTCTACTTCATTACATTTCTGCATAGCGTTGCATTACATAACAAGAATGTTGTGTAGTATTTGCAGAATTGCATGATTTGCCTTCCCTCCATAAAAGGCTTAATCATGCAGCAGGTGTTTGAAATCTTAAATGTGGAGAGAGAGAGAGAGAGAGAGACTATTTAACTATGACATAAGGGCTACTCAGAGCTATTGTACTACAAGCTCAGTACTTTTGATACTTAAGTAAATTTGAAAGTACTTTTCTATTTCTACTTAATTGAGGTGATGCATTTTTATTTTTTACCCGGACCCTGGAGGTGCAAGAAGACAGAGCTAACCACTAATCCGCCGTGCCGCCACCCCTCTTGTTATGAATGAAGATTTATTCAGGCTAGTCTGTTTCGGTTGAGTTGATGCATTTTTATTTTGCCTGGGCTATTGGGCAGGGGTAGCTTGGTGGTTAAGGTGTTGGAATTCTGATCAGGAGGTTCCTGGTGCGAGCCCAGACTTTGCCGGGCTGCCACTGTTCTCAATGGTTGGACCCTTGAGCAAGGTTGTTCACCCCAAGTGCTTAGGTACAATCAGACATTGAGCTGGCAACCTGACTTCATAAGTAAAGCCACAGGAACAACAGATACAGTATATCTCTAGGTTCCATTGCTTGATGGACAGACCCTATCCCCCTAACCTATTATTCAGATTCCTGCAACCTATCTAGGAACCTCTGTAGTCCAACTAGGGACCGTTGACCCTAGTGACCATTTTCACCCATTTACAATCGTGGTGAACATTCATACACGCGTTCACACACTACGTGCAATTTGGGAACACCAATTAGCCTAATCTGCAAGTCTTTGGACTGTGGGAGGAAAACGGGAACTGGAGTACCCAGAGGAAACCCACCAAGCATGGGGAGAACATGCAAACTCCATGCAAAAAACAAAACAAAACAATATTGTCAATGCAAACACGTTGACCCTATGAGGAGAAATGTAGTGGAAAAAAAACAATCATTAGACATCCTATTGATGACTTCATCCAATTGGAATAGGGCTACTGTATCTAGCTTGTAGCTAATAAATTGCATATTTGTACACCTCTGATTTATCACAGATAGAAGAAGAAGGCAGGCACTAAGACCATGGGCTGCAGTGTTACTCTGGAATATAGCTGAGGACAGAGATAAGAGTGAGAGAGAGAGAGAGATGGAGAGAGGAGGAGAGAGAGCTGCACGAAGGAGCTGCTGAGCTTCGCTGGAGTTTGAAAGTCTTTGCAGAGGGAGTTAAAACGGCAACGGTGATATAAATACCCTGACTGTAACAGGATTAAAGCCATAACACTTCCTACCCTAAGAAACTCAAATAGACTGGAGAGGAGGAACCACAACACAGCCTGAACAGCAGGCTGGGGAGATCAGAGCTGGGAACTCAGGTAGCTGGAGATCATCACCTAACACACACCCACACACTATAGATCCTCAGACAAGCAAGCAAGACCACCATCACAGGAGATAGGTAGGATCTTATCTGTTATATTAAACCCTTTTACTGAGAGTAATCATACTCTGCATGCTATCTATTCTATTCTATTCTATTCTATTCTATATGTGCTGGAAACATGGCAATATACCATTGTACCTTATAGATGTTCCTCTTGAATTGTTCAATTTAGCCACTGATGCCTAGGATGCTGTCACACTAATGTATTTTTAGACCAAGATCTTTACAACAGGTCTTTAAGTCTTGTACATTAATAACATTCAATTACGATTATATTGCTCTGAAAAAAGATGTAAGACATTAGTTTAGTAGTACTAATTATGGATGTTAATAATATTCTCTTAAATTATTTTCAACTAAATAAAAGCAGAAGATATTATTATAGCATCTTAAAAATGGCAGTATTTCCAAGAGTACTTTATAAACCTTTAAGTCTTATATTATACTGTAATAATGTTCAACACCAATTACATTCCCATTAATTAAAAGTGGAAAAAAATGTTTGATGGAACTGTAGACCTTAGTTTTGCACCTTTTTTTTTTCACATCACACCTGTTTTTCATAATATCGAACATAAAAGTGGTACATTTATGGTGCTTAATAATCTCGTCCTAAATTATATTCCACTAAGAGAAAAACAAGAAGCGTTGTGCATTAAAATCCATGTGTAGTTATTTTTTTAAAAACAGGATTCTAACCTAGTTGTGTGCTTGTAGCTTTAAAAATAAGTTTCTACTTATTAAACCACTCTCGAAGACTTCAGATGTGCGAACACTCATCATCATCGTCATCATCATCATCAGCAGCAGCAGAAGTGATGCAGAAAGTGTTCATGTAGGTCAATCTGCCCATATGTTTCCCCAGCGATCAATGTACAGTCACTGCAAAAAAAAACAAAAAAAAACAAGGGATTATTATCAACTTGACTGTTTGTGGTGTTTTATTTATTTTAGCTTTAACTCCAACATTCCAGATTGATGTAACGACGATACAAGGTTCACGCTGATTGCACGCTGCATTAGGGTTGGGTTATTGATGCTCTGCAGTGGCTGGTGCTGGCAAGGACGCTGCTGTAACAGTGCACTCTTTCCACTGGTTTGGTTTATCTGCATGCAGAAATACAAAATAACAGGATCTGCACTTGCCTTCTCATTTGGTGTTCAATCTGTTCCTAAGCACCGTGCAACCTTAGAAATATTCTCTCTCTCTTTCCTTATACATACAGTAAACGTATATATACTGTATGCTGAAGGCATCCAAAATATGCAATAATCTCCTTTGAAAAGTTGATTTTGAGATGTATCTGCTACTTCTGCTCTGTAAAGCTTCACAATGGCTCTAATCTGAGGTGCTGTTTGTTAATTGGTGATTTCTGAGGCTGGTGACTCTAAATGAAGAGTCGCCTCTGCAGCAGAGGTAAGTTTTGGTCTTGCTTTCCTGGGATGGTCTTCCTGAGCGCCAGTTTCATCATGGTGTTTGATGGGTTTTGCAAATGATATTTGACAATACTGTTCTTGCAAGAACTATTCCGGTAGAGCTGATTTTTTGTATCTTAAAGTAACAACTGACTTGTTGTTGTTGTTGTTGTTGTTGTTACATAATTACTTAATGCCGTATGTGTTATTTCATAATTTAAAAAAAAATCCAGTTCTAGAATGCAAAAAATTAATTTGTGTCCAAACTTTTGACTGGTAGTTACCTCTGCTGCAGAGGAGAAGTTCATTTCGAGTTACCAGCCTCAAAAATCCCCAATTACCAGCACCTCATTTTAGAGCCGTTATGAAGGCTTTACAGAGCATACTGTAAGTAGCAGACAAATCTCAATATCAACTGTTTCAAGAAAATTATTGTATATTTCGGATATCATCATTGTTTTACAATATAGAAAGAAATAAAGACCAGGAAAAACCATGGTGTTATAAAGTGTGTCCAAACTTATGACTTGTATTGTGTATATAGAGCAGCACTTTACTTTTCATTGTTTGTGACACCTGAGATTCATCGCACTTTCAGACCCATACAAACACCTTTGTGCACACTATACTCGATTAAACCATGTTTTAGATTACAGCGAAAAGAGGATTATGAGATTGCATATGGTATGCACGCATCACTGGGTTTAACAGCTGTGGAATCTCATTTCCTTCCATTCGATGAAAAGCAGAACAACACTTCAGTGGAACAAAGTGCGGTTAGGAAGGGCACAGTGTTAGTGAGAGTGTGTGTGTATATTTCGATCACTTCATCCCATGCTGTGCTCTGTTGTATTTCTCAGCTCCCGGTGTGTTAGCGAGATCCTGGCGTAGGTGACAAACAATTAGCAGCTACTTATGTCCTACACTGATTGCAATGATAACGATAATGATAATTCAGTAACGCTCGTTCATCCAGACAGGAATTCAGGCTCGGATATCTAGGCATGCGCTCATTCACCGTGATTAATGTGAATGTTTGGGAATAAGTGTATAGGAGATTAAGCAGGAGAGGCTGTTCATGAAATTAGATTAAAAAAAGCGTGATATCTATAAATCGCTAGACAGTGAAACTGTTAGGTTTGTGGAGTGTTTTATATGACAAGGTCTTGTCAAGGGAACAATAAAGACGAGCAGGGGTTAAAAACTCTTGCACTGTAAGTTTAGATTTGTTCACACATTCATTAAATTGCACAGTTTGCCTTTCATAGTCGATGTGAGCTAAAAACATTCATACTGTGCTCAACAGTCTCAGAACTGCCAAGTTTAAACAGGATTTATTGAGCTCTCTGCCTCAACTGATCTCATAAATGAGAGAAAGGAAAGTTTCAGGCATGAACGAAAAAAATCACTGACTCAAGCACCGACCTCCTGAACGAGAGAGAGGACAATATCTTGGTCATGACTGACTGACTCACTGATTCACACATTTGCTTGTGACTGAGATTCTCTCCTCTCCTGATCAGCGTGTCAAAGACCTGCTGACTCAAGCATTGACCTGCTGAATGACAGAGGAGAGAATTTCAGTCATAAGCAAAGGACTCGCTGACTCAAACAGTGGCCCATGAATGAGAAAGGAGAGGATCTCAGTCATGAATGAATGAGTCAGTGATTTAAACCCTGACCTGATGATAACGAGAGAGAAGAGAATTTTCTCGCAGAAGATTCACCGATTCAAATACAGACCTGCTAAATAGAGATGAGCGTCTTAGGCATGGACAAAAACCACTGAATGACAGAGGATAATATTTTGGTCATGACCAAAAGTTTTACTGACTCAACCACTAACCTGGTGAAAGACAGAGCAGAGAATCTGTCATGTACAAATGATTTACTGACTCAAACCCCAACACGCTGATCAAGAGAGGAGAGCATCACAGGAGCACAGGACTCACTGGTTCAAACAGTGGCCCACAGAATGAGAGGAGAGAATCTGGGTCATGACTGAACAAGTCAGTGACTTACAGTAAAATGTGACCTGCTGAATGAGAGAGGCGAAAACATCAGTCATGAGCAAAATATTCCCTGTCAAACAAGAGATGGCAATATCGTCTTCATGACCAAAAGATTCATGGACTAAGATACTGTACTGACCTGCCGAATTAGAAAAGACAGAATGTTGGTCATGACGAACCAGTGACTTAAACCCCGATACACTGAATGAGAGAAGACAGAATCTCAGTTATAAGCAAAAAAAAAAAAAAAAACTAATTCAAACACTGACTCATTGACCAACTGAGGGCAATTTCTTGGTCATGACCAAACGTGTCAGTAACTTCAACCCTGACATGCTTTAAATCTTTTTGCTGATTCTATATTCAAATAACTTGGTCAACTTGTTCAAAAAGACTTCAAACAAATGTGTTTTTTTGCTGAAAGTGCTTCTGTAACTGATTTTGAGTTTGAGTTTTGGAAGGCAGCTCTTCCTCTTTCCAGGGCTGTGAACCATACTGACTTACTTTCACCCATTCTGGCAACTGACCGTTAGTGTAATTAACGGTTTCTACAACAGCTTTTATAATGCCGACCAACAATATTGCCACTGAACACTTCAGTCGTCAGTTTTGTCAGGTCTTAGCAAACTAATACACTTCATTTATCATGATATTGTTTTGTGAAATATTGCCATTCCTCTGTCTACTCTACAGTATAGGAAGGTATGTTGTATATTCTGTTTATCAGTACATGCCTGGTACTGAGTACCGCTGAGTTCCTGCTCACTCATCCTTCTGATGCTGACTTGTGGCCTTGACGTTGACTGCACAATCCTCACATCAGCTAAAAAGGGAAACTGCTTATGCTTGACTCAGTCATCACTTTAGTGCATCCATAGCAATGAACAGCATCCCAGAAATGTGTACATCAGAAATGAACACATATAACTCCTACTTTGTACATGCTATTTAGTCTCATTTTCAGTCCAGTAAAGAAGGAAGTGTCTAAAGGTGACTTTAGGGGACTAAAAAGGGGGTTTTGAAAAGTGCAATTAAACAGGTGAAATTTCAAAAGAAGGAAGTACATGAACTTTGCAAAATATGGTTGAACCTTGTCTGTGAGCATTTTGCAAGACGAGCAAAATCTTTTTAAAAATTTTAACTGAATAAATGGGTGAGGTCTTGACATGCAAGTAGTACGCATGCGCTTTGTCTGCCGAGTGTCAGGTGATCAGACTTAAGCCAATGGTTCTTCTCTCGCACGCTCTATGGCATTATGGGTAATCATCTCTCATAATTAGTCTCAGTTTGCATGCGTCACTCGTATAGTCAACATGTGTGCGTGTACTATTTACTCTAACGTTGTGATCACGCGTGTGTGTGTGTGTGCATGCGCGTAAAGCAAAAGCAAGTACAATTAGAGTGGTTCCTTCTTAAATATACAGTCTCTCTCTCTGTCAGAAAGCACTGATTCCATTAGTGTGTGTGTGTGTGTGTGTGTGTGTGTGTGTGTGTGTGCGCGCGCGCCAGTGTCATTATAGAGGTTCCTTGTTAAATAAGTATCCTGGCAGAGGAGTGTTTCCATTAGAGTGTGTGTGTGTTTGTGAGTAAAAGTTGTCCTACGCAGTAGCCCCCTCCCTCCTCCTCACCTCTCACCTTAACACAATCATTCCTACATGTCTAAATTTTTAAGATAAAGCCATTCATTCAAATATATCTCAACAGACCAGTTTATTTTTCCACAGAGCAGCATACATTACCCTGCTGGTGTCACCAAAAGAAGACTAATTTATCCAACACGCCGTTAAATGTGTTTATCCTTATTTTTAAAAAATCATATAGGTACTATAAGTAAATGTTGCATATATGTCCCCTTTAACTGGTTTAAAAATAGCAATATTGTTTTTATATTTTCTGCACCAGAGAACACCTGCACACTCTCCAATACAGCAGGTGGCAGTATGCACCTAGTTAGTTTGTTAGCCGCAAAGAAGTAGACAGGTACAAAGAGTTGAGTGTACATGCAGATAGTGGTGGAGACAGGTGGCACTGATGATGTCACACCCTAAATAGTACTCCACTTTGTGTTTGTGGTACAGTTGGCTTTTGTGGCTCAAAGTCTGGTAAATTTGTGAAGCGTGAACACTCTGAAAAGGTGGTCTCAAATATGGTACGCTGATCCAGTACAGAGCATTCATATTGCACAAACATTCCAGACTTTAAGAGGCAGGTGTAATCGGGTCTCTACTGTAAAAGCACTATAAAGTAAATCACATCAAATAATATTACATGGATAGTATGTATTTGTTAATAAAAAGGAAAAAACATGAACATGAGACTTTTTCACATCTTTCCTTTCGAGAATTCAACTACGCACTTATTATTAAACATAATCTGTTGCAAGGATTGTACTAATATCTTTTTTTCTTTCTTTTTTTAAAAAAATTACCTCTACTTGCCAGGGTAGGTAATTAGACTTCAGGCAAGCAGACAAGCATAACATGGAACTGGGCAGCTTTTGTTTGCCTGGTGGGCTAGCAGATGAATTTATGACTTGGCAACACCTGGATTCGAAATATCCAGCCAAACTGTGGTGAGAAACGGACACTAATAAAGGGCGCTATAAAATAAAAGAGCTGTGTTCTTTCATGGATTAACAAGGCGTGTGTTTAATAAAGTGGCCAGTTAGTGTGTAGCGTATGCACACGTAAAAAATCAGACCCTGAATGTATGTGCTATATAAACTGCAGTCTTGTGCGAATATTTCCAAATCGAAGAATGAGCTAAAAGCTTTATCATCAGCATATTTTAGTACACCACCCTCCCTCCCTCTCTCTCACCCAAGGCTAAAAAAAATAACCCTGCTAAGTTCTACGCAAATGGCTACTCTATAATATTGACTACCTTATTCTAACTCAAAAGAGAATTTTTTTTTGTGCATGTGGGGGAAGAAAAAGAACGAGCACAATAAGTGAAGCCGAGAGATGACTGATTAATGTGCTCATTTGCGAACACACCCCGTGCAGCATGGTTTAAAAAAATAATAAAAAATCTCTCGCTCTGAGTTCTTTCCTTCATTATAATGTCATTTGGGAAGAATTATACAGCTTCCATTCTGCTCATAAAGTGACACTGCTGAGCTCGAAGCATTAGCGCGGTGGAATTACCGAAGCGGAGAGGTTCGCTGGAGTGCAGAGGTGGCAAATCAGGTTCTGGTCCATTAATAACAGGACGTAGTGTATACACATGCTGGATATCACAAACTAACACCAGTGCACACATTTTGCGAGCTAATCAGCAACGCCTACGCATGTTGCATTTGTGGCTTTTTATTGTGCCAGGGTAACAGTGTGAAAAGATGCTTCATTACTAAAACTCCAGCACAACCTGCGAAATATCAGCTCCATTATGCTTTATTACTGTAGCAGGAATATTCTGTATTCAAATTTGTGAAGGTCCAGTTATACAAGATATGCATGGGGAGCTAATATGCATGGGGCGTGTTTGCTGATATCATATCATACACACACACACACACATGCTAACATGAAATTGTATCAAGTTGTTCAGTATCCCCATCAGATTTGTATATTCTTTGTTTTTTGACACAGTACCACATCATTAGAGGATGTATCTGAATTAAAAACATTTATAACAGCCATACTGAAACAGGAATAATTTGTGCCCCAGCAGGCAGTACAACGCGGTGTCACGTTGCGGTGTTGGATTGATTTCTTGTTTCTAATCCCACTCCTGTCTGGCCCTGAATCTGTTTTTGTAATCTAGTCATTTGATTAAAATCTGCAAAAGAATATACACAAACCGGTCATTTAAATGCTTTCTTTTAGAGAAACAAGAAACCCATACACAAGAAACCGACAAGTCTTCCATGCTTTCCTAGTGTCCGCCTGGGTTTCCCATGGGTACTGTGCAAAAGACCCTTAATTCATCATATCAATTCGAAACCTCAGTGACAAATGGTTTTCCTAAGGTAACAAATCTGTTTAGCTCCAATCCTTTAAGTTGTCTTCACATTACGCATGTGGACGCATGTGGACTTTCACTAATAAACACAGCCACGAGTTCACCAAACATTTAAGTGATTTACGAACATAGGCATTCTAAAAAAAATTTCCGACCACATTTCTTCTTCTTCAAAGATGATGGCTCACCACTATCCTTACAGATTTTGGAAGCAAGGTGAAAGTTTCTGAAACAGAATCATTACTGGTGATGAGACATGGATTCATCACTACGAATATGAGAGAGTAAACGACAGAGGATTGAATGGAAACATCCTCAATCGCCGACTGAGAAAACGTTTAAAAGTCAACCATCAGCTGGAAAATTGATGCTTATAATGGGATTCTCAAAGGCGAGTATTGGAACATAATCAGGAAAAAGCTGTCGAAGTAAAACATCCTCCCTTTAGTCCTGATCTTGCTTCTTTGGACTTTCGCGTGTTTGGTCCTTTAAAAGCAGCCCTACGAGGACAAAGATTCACTTCTGATGAAGTAGTGCCATTATTACTCACTTACTCACTCACTCATCTTCTATACCGCTTTATCCTGTATTCAGGGTCGCGGGGACCTGGAGCCTATCCCAG
>JAQMYL010000037.1:25137547-25152943 GCA_030014365.1 Clarias pachynema | reverse complement strand
ACAGTAATCTCCACCAGATCTCCTGTTATCATTTCTGAAAATTTTCAACAAATAGTGCACCTGCTTTCCAGTACCTGTATTCGTATCTGTTCAGGACACATTAGGTGTTCAGTCTGAATCATGCAGGGCTGCAGGGCATTTAGCAAGAGGAAAGCAACTCCTGATGACATCAGTGTGAGTATTGATCAGATGCTTTACTGCCCTGCCAACTCCGTGGACTGGCAGAGCTACAGAGAGATTACCTAATGTCCTTAATGTCAAGGTTTTGGACAAAAATATGGATATATATGAACTATCAATTTTCTTTCAGACAGCCGGCATTTGTATGTCCAAAAAGAGAAAGCTTGATGCTAATGGATTCTGGGAATTTTCTCTCTCTCTCTCTCTCTCTCTCTCTCTCTCTCTTTCGTTCTCTTTGCCAGTATATTTGGCTTGGTGTCCTCTCTTTTGGCTTTAGAGATTTTGTATACTGAGGGAGGGAAGTCAGGCCGAAAGCCCAGAATGAGGTTACAATGATAAATGTTTCAGTTCTTTACCAACCATTGGAATCCATCCAGCCGTTTTAAAGAGCCTCAACAAGTCACCCTCTGCACTTACACTCCTTTGAGCCATGAACAGGTCTATAATAGGCCACATATGCTGTTGCACAAGGGCCCAGTGTCCTGGCATTCAGTGTGTGACCTCTGGTGCTATTTCTCCTGGCGTGCAAGCAAAAATGCCTGGCCTTTAGATATCAGTGGACTCAGGTGTCAGTTATTGTTGTGCACTGAGAATCATTACGAGATGACCACTGACCTTGTTCTTGTTTTTGTTGGTGCAGAGCAGTGCGCTGAGACGAGCAGAAGTACATTAGGAACGGCTTTGAGTGTCTTCCCGCTGATTTGGACTGAAGCTCCGGCCAGGACGGCATTAAAAATACATATCCCAAAGGAAGACTCCGGCTCCTCTATCTCACACACAAATAAATCAATACCCCAAGCTGTGATTTCTTCATCACTTTTCCCTCCAGCAACATTCTGAGTGGGCAGTGAAAAGCCCGGCTGAGCAGATTCTACTTCTGCAACACTGACAACGCTGTCTGAACTGCAAAATTGATTGTAGACGTCATATTTTTTTTTAATGATCTGCCAGTCTCAGGATGCATCTTTCCTTTTCTAAAAAAATAAAAAAAGCCAATCCAAAAAGCTTATCTAAAACGTATTTCTGTTAGCTTTTCTCCTTTAAAAAAAATCATTCCTATTATTCTCATCACCATCTACTTTGTGTTTAAATCAAAGTCCAATACTCTGACCTCATTAGTCTATGACAATACGTTTAGATTAGCAGTGAGAACTGACACACCTTCAGGAAAGTTAGCAATTAACGCTCTTTTTCATTTTCCCTCCCAGACTTCAACGACTTGCTAATTAAAGCGTTCCATCACTGAAACTGACTCCTACCTTTCTTTCTGTGGATTGCGAAGGTTATTAGCATATTCATAAGCCAGAGATTCACCCCATCCTGTGGAATGTGAAATGTGACATTGACCACTCGTTTGGCCCTCATGGCCTGGAGCAGATAGCTTCTGACGTGGAGAAAGTGAAATGCGCTAGACAAGCTCATACGTACAATAGAGGGAGGAAAGGAAGAGAGGAATTAAGAGGAGGGAGGCGTTCAGGCACGCAGCTTTATTCCCCACCTGCAAGATGATTCATGCTTGTATGAAACAACAATTAAAAAAATACATTAAAGATGGATTACCCGCTCTACAATAAAAACCAAAAGCTGCACTGAGATCTCCTCAACAGCCACGTCCCTCAAAAACAGGATGGAAAGCCTGGATGAATTGGAGCACCCGCTTTTGGAAGACAGCCCCACCCACTCATCCAGAACGGGCAACAGCAGCCTCTTCAGGGGCATTTTTGTGAGATGCGAAGACGAAAAACACCTGCCGTCTCCAGCATGGACGAGCTATTCCGTTCCTATGGATCTATCCCAGGAGCAGCTGCTGGATCCGTGTTCACTCCCCAGCACGATCGAGTCTTTCTACACTCCTTCTGCTCCTATATGGGGCCCTGCAGACTCCCTGGGCCTCCACAGCAAGGAGTACCTAGAAACCACGTTCATGGATATCCAGCCTGGATCTCCTCTGAAGCGGAAGCTGATGGCAGTAAGCAGAGACGTCCACAGCGTGTCCTACAGCATGGAGGATGAAGACGACCTGCTTCCAGACTTTGAGGTGCGATTTTAAGTGCATCTTTCTCTCTTTGAACATCACAGCACAAAACAATAATATGAAAAGAAATCAAAATTGAAATAAAGTTAAAAAAAAAAACATTATTGTATATTATAAAAAAATCATAATTTTTATATGATATGCTAAAATTGCCCATCCATATCTATCGCCAATATTATTTAGTAGCTTAGTATTTTTGCATTGATTGGCATTGATATAGTATTTTAAATATATATTGTAAAATATAGGCACATTTTTCTTTTATGAGGGGCGTTCAAGTCAAATTGGGACTTGAAATGAAGCCTTAAAACTGACTGACATCTACAGAAGGTTTCAAGCGCAGCATTTTGATGAGACTTAAAGACAGCAGTATTTCCGTGAATGCGATCCCAGCTGAGGTGGCTCAGAGCCCACTGCAGTCATTTCCCATTAACATTCAGTGAGTGGAACGAATGATCCTTGAAAATCGACAGTTAACTTCTGGCCAACTTGCGAAAGAGATGAATTTGTCTCTGGTTACCGTACGTACTTTTATTCACCAACACCACTTGCACATTCCAGAACTCGGCCAGGAGTTATTGCCACATCCCCTCGTACAGTCCTCCTGACCTCACTCTAAGCCATTTCTATATGTTTGGGCTGTTAAGGAAGTTCCAGGGAATCCAGTGTTTCAGACATGAGGCAGGCAATCTGATCACAGCCCTCGTGATACTGAGAAAACTGTCTATATTGATTTGATCCAAGCCCTAGTGAAATGCTGGGATAAGTGTGTTAGTGCTGCATGGGATGATATGGAGAAATAAAGGTAGTTTTTTAGTCTCATAACTGTGTTCTGTTATTCTATAATAAGAATAAAAGATCCTAGTTTGACTTGAAAACCCACAGCATATTTATTATTGGATGATAGAGAGGAATGGCGTAGTGGTGTAGTGGTTAGCACTGTCGCCTTGCACCTCCAGGGTTCGGGTTTGATTCCCGGCCAGGTTCGATTCCCAACTCTGTGTGCATGGAGTTTGCATGTTCTCCCTGTGCTTGGTGGGTTTCAGCCGGGTACTCCAGTTTCCTCCCACAATCCAAAACCTGCAGATTAGGCTAATTGGCGTTCCCAAATTGCCCGTAGATGGATTGGCACCCTTTGCAGGCTGTACCCCACCTCGTGCCATGGGATAGGCTCCAGTTCCCCCCCCCACCCCCAACACCCTGAATACAGGAATAAACGGTATAGATGATGAGTGAGTGAGAGTGATATAGAGGACAACTCGCGCTTGACCACGTAATAAGGCACCAGGTGAGAGCAATAAGGGATGAGGCAAGAGAAAAGAATCTAAAAAGGAACTGAAATGCAAAACACATGGTGCTGTTACTATGGAAACAGTACACTGGCTTAGTGATAAATGGTGTCCTTGGCCTTAACGGTTAAATAAGCAAACATAAAATCTGGATAGAAAACTAAAATCTGTGATTGATGCATGTGTTAAATTTGTTAGAAAACCAAAAAAGACAAATAAGGCGTTCGCTGCATCATCCAGAAAATTGAAATTTGCCTGTACTTGGTGGGAGAGATGGCGAGATGGCATACTCTCTCTCCTGTCAGTCATCTGTCACCAAAGACATCTGTGAGCTAATGTATACAAAAGAGGGCAGATGGTGCTTTCTTCTAAGAGGTGTTACACGGCCCTGAGATTCAGCATGACTACAAGATTAAAAAGATGAATTTGGCTACTTTCAAAGTCTCAGAGGATTCGTGTGTTAGGCATCTTCAAACCCTCCCCAGTTTGAAGATGTTGTATGATAAGCTGTTTAAACAGGAATTGACCAAGACCAAATTTACTAGAATATGGGGCAGATGTTTAAACAGGTAAACATCTGCATCCAACCTTGGTATGCTAATAATATTTAAATAAGCGGATATGGCCATATGTTTTGGGACACCTGACCATCTTAGTGCTTATTGCAAACTCAAATTCCAGATTTAGACCCTTTTGGCTGTTAAAATAACCTCCACTCTTCTAGGAACACTTTCAACTAGATTTTGAGTTTGGCTTTGGAGATTTGTGCTTATTCAGGTATAGATGTCAGAAGAGGAGCCCTGTGATGCAGTCTGTAATTCAAGGTCAGGATACTTGAGTTCTTCCACTCCGACCTTGGCAAAACACATTTATTGGGGCTTTATCATACTGGAACATGTTCAGTTCAAAAGACAGTCTAGATCATTTTGTACTTTGAAGATTATGGAGGGTCCACGTATGTTCACATCAAAAACCAAGGCCAATACCAGAACTATTTAAAACTCAAGAAGTCAAGACAAAAATTATTCAGTCAAGACGTTCATGTCACATTTTATGCATGCAAAATGAAAAGATGACCCAAACATTACTTTTTACAAACTCTCATAGCTCAAGACTATGTGTAGCGAGACCGATACCCAAGACACTAATGCAAATAATCCGAGACAAGTCCAGGTTAATAGGGAAAATGTCATCAGACCAGACTTCTTCTGAAGGTGGGCAGCTCTAGCTGTCACTGTTTATTACACACACCAGTGTTGATTTTAATTTAGAGGTCAAATATAATATGGTTGTAATTGCAGTCTATCAAAATCTGGCCACTGAAGATTGGCAACACAAAATGGTAGCTGTGAGGGCAAATCTTATAAAATCTGGAGACCATGTTTTATTCAAGGTTTTGTATATAATTCCTGAAACTTTTAGATCCCCGACATTTGCCAATACCCCAGTCATAAACGATGATCAAATGATCATGCTTTTTAATGTGGTAGTTACATGCAATCTCGTACAAGTTACAGTAGGTGTAAAGTACTAAAAACAGCTGTTCCCTCATCAGCTTTTATTTTTCTCTGTCTCGATTTTAATAAGACTATAAGGGGAAAAAAAAAAAAATCAGTTACACAGTTAGACAAAGCTTTCCCACTTTTCAGGTTAAATATCAACCCCCAAAAAATGATTAGGCTTGCTATGAGATAAATTATTCATGATGTGTGTCTGGAAATAAATTTGTTGGAGAGACTGAAACGGAAGGAACATTCAGACAAGGTCAGAAAGGAGAAGAGAGATGGAAATTGCTGCAATTTTTTAAAAAGAACAAGTCACTGCTCGCCTGAAGGGAACCTCTGCCGCTGCGTATTTGGCATAACCTCATTCAGTCACATTAGCTCCAGCCGGGGCATTAAAAAATAGGATGCAGAAACAATCTAGGCGGAAAATATGATGCATTGGAATGAGTTTAATGAACATTTCACAATTATGGTCATACTTTATGCACTGAACAGTATCTACACTATGCATTCATAGCACATTTATATACATTTTCCTGCAAGATAATGAAAACCTGACGTGAAGATGATGCAGTTATGAATGGACTGTTCGGGATGCAGATTTTGTTACAAACAGGAATTTAATGAGGTGTTAAAAGCCTTCTATGGAATTAACTGTGCATGATTTTGGAGGTGTAATGATACGCAAAATTAAAATTCAGTACAATACAGTTATGTTTCTATTTTTAACCGATTTCAAGCAGTCAGCATTGTAAAAGTACAATTTAAACTAACCTGCCAATATTAACGAATGCAAAAAAATCATAATGCGTAATTAATGCATTTAAAAACATATTTAAAGTAGGAATTAATACAAGATGTATTCTGTATATTTGGTGTTTATGTATTTTAAATAAGGTACATTTTAATATACATTTAAAACGTACAAATAAGTACATTTTTAATTGATATTTACTGTAACTGTTTAGATTTTCTCTTATATTCTATAATTATTAATGATAATCGGAATTACGGATTGTCCTCTCTACTCCATATATTCGATATGCATGGAATAAAGCACGATACACCAAGGCAATACACCGTGTGACATTAAGCAATTTCCTTTTTTATTCATAAAGAAAAATAGACTATAAACAGGTTTTTTGTCACCAGCTTCTTTCTAAATGTTAATTAGCCAAAACATTGCAGCTTGTCATATTGTAAAAAAAAAAACAGGACAGAGGAAAGAGGAAACAGAGGAAAACTTCAGCTTTAGTCTCCATCATTAAATGTTTCTCCCTACAGAAAGCAACACTGTAAAATACACATACTATATATTATATGCATATATACAATAACACTCTCAACCACGCACATAATACATTATTATAATCCTGTGCTTTATTAAAAAGTTTAAGCATAACAGTAATTTTTCATTTCACCCTTTTTTTACTGATTGCCCTAAGTACATGTGGCTGTGATATTATCTGCATTTTGCCAAATCATAACTCTTGCTCTCTCTCCCAGGATTCTTCCAGTGACGACTTCACTGACACGGAAAGTGAAAGCAACTTCCCGCTTATGATCCCACAGGATCACCTCGGCCTGGCCTTCTTCTCTATGCTCTGCTGCTTCTGGCCTTTAGGCATCGCTGCTTTCTATCTGTCTCAGAAGGTACAAAAATCCCTTTACTATGTAAATACTTATCTAAAAAACAAACATAAAAATCAATAAATATTAAATGTATTACAAATTAAATTCAAATTGAACATACAGAACTTGTATGTACTGTATATAGAATACTATTCAAAAGTTTGGACATATCTTCTAATGCAATGGTTTTGTTTCATGATTTATTTTCTGTAATTAAGGAACAAGGACAGTCTGTTGTTTTTTAAGACACAAAGGTCAGCTGTTCTGGAATAGTTTTTGCAAGAACAGTATTGTCAAGTGCATTTGCAAGACCATTGTTATAAGTGCTATACTGTACAGCTAAAATTTAATCAAAATTTTTTATTTGCAACCCAATGATCAAACTGGCTCTCATGAAGACCATCCCAGGAAAGCAAGACCAAAACTTACCTCTGCTGCAGAGAAGTTGTTCATTTAGAGTTCCCAGCCTCAAAAATCCTCAAATTAAAGTCGTAATAAAGGCTGTACAGACAGTAAGTAGCTGAAACATCTCAACATCAACTGTTCAAAGAAGATTATTGAATATTTTGGACGCCTACAGCATTGTTTTACCCTAAGAGCATGGAATTAGTAGGTGTGTCTACTTTTGACTGGTAGTATCAACTTTAATGATGGCAGCAATGTGTAGTATTATGTTCCCTCTAAAGATTTCAATAGTCGCACCATTTTGACACTATCAACAGAGGCATAAAAGTATGATATACAGTGAAGTGTTTTACCAACGTTTAACAACTATTTAAAAAAAAAAACTATCCTAAATAGGAATATGAAATAAGAATATAGTAAGACATTATAATACAAATTTTACAGTATAGAATATAGTAAAATTGACATTATGTACAGTAATAAAAATAGAAAATAGAATTGAGATGTACCTGAAATGGAAATGTCCAGTCATAAGCAAAGCAGCATAACAATGTGCAATTGAGTTAAATGTGCATTGATGTGCAAAGTGCTGAGTGTTATACGGTATGAGTGTCAGCAGAGTGTTCAGTCCTGTGTGGTGGTATGATTGAGAGACCGTATAGCCTGCGGGAAGAAGCTTCTCCTCAGTCTCTCTGTGTTGGTCTTCAGGGAGTGGAAGCGCTTTTTTTTGACCGCAACAGAGAGAACAGTCCATTGTTGTGGTGGCTGAAGTCCCTTATGGTCTTCCTGGCCTTGGTCGAGCACTGCTTGTTGTAGATTGAGTGTAGGTCAGGGAGCTTGATGCGTGCTTATAAAAGTCACAGTTTTTGTAAAACATGTTTTATATTAAAAAAATAAATAAAAATAATAATCCAAAGCATAGTTTGTCTAAAGTATTGTTGTGATTTATTTTAAATGTAATTACAGGTGTTGTAATGTCATATAATGTTTTTACTTATGGTGTGTTGCTACACATAGACCATGTTTGTTTTTTGATATAAGCAATATTCAGAAAAAGAAAATGCTTAGAATTTTAGTATTTGAAAATTCATATAACGTACAATTTAAACTGAAGAATTTGGATACCTTTTACAATCATTTATTCAGTTTCAATTCAATTCAATTTTATTTATATACTGCTTTTAACAATGGTCATTGTCTCAAAGCAGCTTCACAATATGAAAAGAAAATTATGGAAGTGTGTATGTGTGACAAAAAATGTGTTTATATAATGATGAGATTGTCCCTGATGAGCAAGACAAGGGTGTCAGCGACAGTGGCAAGGAAAAACTCCCTGAGATGGCAATAGGAAGAAACCTTGAGAGGAACCAGACTCAACAGGGAACCCATCCTCATTTGGGTGATAACGGATAACAGGAATTATATAACGGCATCATGTGTGCTGGAAGTTCGGTATAACAGAAGTTGTCTAAGTTAACATGGAGTCCAGTTCAGCACAGGGCTGAGTCAGTAGGTTCAGAGGACAGAGGGGGGTCTGGATCACTGGGAGCTCAGGGGCAGAATGTGTAGATCCACACCATCATGAAGCAGATTTCAGCTGGATGCCTCAGGATCCTCGCAGGGTTGGCCTTTGTCTGCTGGAGCTGGCACAATCTACAGATGCCTCAGAATGGGTAGAAAAATAAAGAACGTAGAGTAGTTGCCGTTCAGGAGATTAGCAGCACTAGATAAGAGTGTGTACTGTATTTAGATGTACTGGAGTGTGAGGTTATGAGATGAATTATGTGTATGCCAGATTAAAGAGATACGTCTTTATGCACCTAATGGTTAAGTAATTAAAACAAGTAAAAGAAAACATCACGTATAAATGCCTCAAGTCCAACCCAGAGTTTCATTGAATTGACTGATGGTAAATTGGGCCGTCTTACACCAAAGAACCAAGGACCATAAACAAATGTTAACTAAACTTAATTTACTAATGAAAAAAGCTGTGGTGATATTAACTAGCATTCTAACAGCCATCTGTAACAATACAGAATAAATACGACAGAATAAATCCAAACTGTAGCTGTTACGTTCCTATACATAATCTTTGTTTGAAAATTGTGGCCTGACTGAAAAAATAACCAGTAAGAAGTGGATTTCAGTACGACTTACATCAGCTTGCTTGTTAAAAATATCTCCTTCTCTTGTTTGTAAAATAATAAAAAAAAAAATCTGATCTGAATTCTGTATGAAGCAAATGATGGAATTTATTGCAAACAGAAAGTTACAACTATATTAAATACCACAAATTTTCCAATAACAAGTCAACTCCAGGCGCCTGGCACCGCACTGCTTTTGTTCCCTAATGAAATCTAAAAACACAGAGAGATGCTACACAGGAGAAATAAGATTGAAATGTTGAATAATGAACCCGAGGTAGAAATGGAACAGGAAGCATAAATCATGGTATAGGGCAGCCGTGACGCTCGTTTCTCATTCGTTCAGTACAACAGGATTTTTGTGATTCCAATAAGGAAGCAAAAGAAATACAAGATTAAGTTCAGTATATACATGTATGACACAATAAGTAGAAATAAGTAGAAATCACAAATGTATGCCTAAACTGTTCTTTCCCCCCCTACAATATATAAGCAGTATCACATGAGCAAGAAGGCAGTTTTAAAGTAGGTAATCGCAGCCCTGACAATAACCATGACAATCGAAAAAGAAGAAATTTATTTACTTGACATTTCATGCAGAATAATGCAAAATGTTTGGATTATTATGGCTATTTTGGCTAGATTCTGAAGAAGGTGAGCTGTGCAGTTTAACTGATTTTGCAACTGTATTCAATCTTTTGTTGGTCAATTCAATTCCGTGAATTGATGGATCAGTTTTTCATTCAGTATCAATTCATTTATGTTTATTTTTAAACAAATTATTTACAGAAGTTAAATGTTTGAATGGTTTACAAAGGTGTGGTGGTTAGCACTGTGGCCTTGCACCTTCAGGGTCATGGGTTTGAGTCCCGCCTTTGGGTTTGTGTGTGTGTGGAGTTTACCTGTTCTCTCGGTGCTTGTTGGGTTTCCTCCAGGGACTCCGGTTTCCTCCCACAGTCCAGAGACATGCAGGGTATGCTATTTGACACATTTAAACTGCCCGTAGTTTGTGAGTGGGACTGTCGTGACCCTGAATAGGATAGGATAGGCGGTGTAGAGACAGGCGGTGTAGAGAATGAGAGATGAGTGAATGAGATAAGCGAGAGGTAAAGTGGTCTGAAATTGACAAAATCCTTAAAAAAATATATACCATGTAACACCACCTGGATCATCTGTAAGATTTCTACTTTCTCTATGTCTGAGTTCATGCATTTCATTGCTTATTAAATACTTTTACTAGTTTTAATACTTAATATACCGTAAGCATTAATGCTATTGAATCGAATAGAAAATTGCAATGTACAAAAATGTAATACCTGACTGGCTAGCTAACATCAAGGGGCTTTCAGTATTTAGCTTCTCTTCCTTCTTTTCATCTGCACTGGACAAGCATTCCTAATTTCAGTTAAAAGTTATATTTCTGAAATGTATTGTGCTGATGTTGCTAACAAGTTGTTTGGAGCTATGAAGTGGAATTCTCCGTTGTGAACACGACACGATGTACTGAATGATACACAGTTAATTAAAAACACTCTTCGAGCTCTGCTTGACCAATTAAATTAGTGTGGCAGAAAATAACACTGTTGTATGAGAGGCATTAATGTGTGAATGTCAAATTAAACCTTTTATTTTTTTTTTTACCTTTTTTAAAAGTTACCTTAAAGTGTTACTATGAAACGCAATAATCTGCATATAAAAATGGCATTAAAGCTGGTCTGTGAAACTGCCCTGATTCTCTCGGGTCTACTATTGGGTAGCTTTATTATATACTGTAGAAACCTTGGAGAACTTTCTACAGTTTTTCATTAAACTAAAGGTAAAATCCCAGAATGTCCTCGATGATTTATTTATTATAGAAATTGCTATATAATGGAATATTTTACTTTGTTTAAGGAGATCCAAAACATTTTCTGCAATGCTTTAGTGAATAAACAGAAAGTTTTATTATTCCTTAAAATAAATGATCAAAAAAACTAAAAAAATACTCTTTCTACAGGCACACTACACCACACTATGTAAGATAAAATAAATATCTGTAGAAATTTCTTTTAAAAAATATGGGTCTTTTGAGACCGTACACTGTATATAATTTATTATGGAGCTGGCGAAAGGCAGAAAGTCACTTGGAACTTGTCAAGGATTTGCAGCTTTTGGATAAAAGCACATACATTATAGATTTATTCCTGTGACACTACAGCTAGACAAACAGGATTATATCATTAGAGACCGTGATCGTACTGTGTTACAAGATGAACGTCTAATGTTCCACTTAACATCATAAAAATTTAAAATACAGAAATAGAATTTCCTGTTTATTCACTAAAGCTGCTTATCCATGGACAAACTTAAACCGTGACAAAACTATTGATTTTGTCACTGTGTAAATGTGAAAAAAATTTAGAAAGGTGATTATTGGATTTTATGGTTTACTTGTAACTTTCAGGTGGTGGAAATGCTGATGGTTACAAGTTACTTCATGTTTAAGAATTTTTAATAATCACAAAACTGAAAGAAGCCAAGATGTTAGGTGATGTGCAAACTGAGATACTTAGACAAGAGTTATAAACCATAAACCAAAAATACTGTAACCTTTAACGTGATAGTAAAGAATTAGAAGGCTTGGTATAGACAGGTGCATGACTCAATGAGCTGTAGGAAAGTGAGCCTTTATACACCGATCAAACAAGTCTGATCCATGGAGGTCTCACCACACAACCCACAGCACCCAAAGGAGCCACTGGTAACATTCTGGTGCCAGACACCACAGCACACCCGCAGAGGTCCTGTGGAATCATGAGCTGAGGGGGCAGAGCACAAGGGGAACCTACATAATATTGGGAGATACTTAGCATTGTAAAGTTATGGCTGGTTGATGTAGTCCGCAGTGAGGATCTTTGAGGGCAGCGTAGAAATCTAGGAGTTGTTGGCAGCGGCCATGGTTGTAGATCACAGAGTGAAGATTAGAAGTGAGGATTTGAAATCGTGCCACAGTGAGGATTAGAAGTCAGGTTGTTGTATTCGTAGTTCTAACTGCTCTGATTTATCCTGTAAGGTATGTTTTACGTGGAAAAACATCATAGGATCTGGATATTTGAAATTGTATATTCTTCTAACTTAGATCAGATCAAGCCTTTTAAGCCCCTTTTTCATACCTTAAAGCTCTATGACTTGAACCTCCAAGCTGCTTCTCACACATAATTTCACACAGAATGCCCAAAGCTAAGATGTCAGGGTGATAGTAGTACAAGTTCCCTGATCAGCATGCATGATCCAGACTTGTGTCAATTCTTTATTACCCATCTCATGGGGTTGGATCACATGGTAATATCCTGGTGTTCTGGTCAGTTCCTTATAGATTTAATTAAATTCATAATGTTCGGCCGGTTATCATGCATTTCCAATGGAGGATGAAGTGCTTTTGAAAATAAGGGCTGATAATGAAGACAATGAGGTTAGGGATGACGGAAGGTAATTAAACAGAGAACCAGATCTCGGAAACGAAGAAATAGGAAGGGAACCAGGAAATATCCGGAAACCAGGCAGGTTTCCAAGAATGCAATATATGTACAGAACTGAGAAAACACATATGTGGTGACTAGATAGACATAAAACAATAGGAAGCCAAGACAGGATTGTAATCTGGAAATATATATTTATACGTCTGGATAGTGTCATTACCTGATAATGAGCCACCACTGATAATAGACCAGATGAAGAAAATAAGATGGAAGGAGTAAATGAAACAAATACAATAATGAAAGCACACGGAAAAACAAGGACAAGGGAAAACACAATCTTCCCTCTTTTTTTAACTGCTCATTATCACACTGGATGAAGAAGTGAATATTTCTAACTGAAACTGACGTCTTTGTGAATTCTAATGTAAACCTGTCCTTTTTCATTTTTTTTCTTTCAATTTTCTCCCCAATTTGGCTCCTATTTCTCACAGTAGGATATATACACAGGTTAGACATGCTCCCACTGGGACACATAAAGCCAGCTATCGCATCTTTTCTAACTGCTGTTCACGCACTATAACAGAGGAAACTGCTATCCGCATACACGAGCACCAAAGACACCCACAATACGCTGTGATCGGCAGGGGATGAGTGTGTGCCATGCCTCCTACCCAGCGAGCGCATCCAATTTTCTTTTCTGTTGCAGCACTCAGGAGCCTGAAGCTGTTGTAATGAGTTGTAAAGTGAAGCTATTAAAATAAAGGAAGCTGATTAATATTTCACTTTATAGATGATTCACAGCGCTGATGGTTTGTATGATTTGAGGGAAAAGCTCTCCTGAAGTTGAATTTGGTTAATATATGCAATAAATTGTTGTAACTGAAAAAAATATATAAAATTTAATAAAATCTTAGGCAGGAAGTCGGTCAGTTGCTTATTAGAGCCATCAGACTGACAGACAACAGGGTATAAGATTTAGGTCTGGTCCAGCTCTGCCAAATGGTCCCACTGCCCAAGGTTACACTGGAGACAGATTAGATGACAGTCTGAAAGATTCTCTGTTAAATGCTGATTTGCCTCAGAGTCTAGGGAAATGACTCCACAAAAGGGGTCAATATTAGCAATTAACAGCTCAGAGATTACGATGGTCAGATAGCGTCCTGGTTTTTAAAACCGCATCCTTCAAAACAGCACCAGGACCAATACCGAATGTACTGTAACAACAGCTCGGGTAACGCTTTCGTCCTTTATTTGCTTTTGCGTTAGGTGTGTGTTGAGAATTTTGTCTCCTACCCCGGCGATTTCTGCCTTTAAATAATTATGCACACAAACTCTAGCCGGGTATCAGTGCATTCACGTCGTGCCAGAATTACACTAATTACGACATGACAGCTCGGAGATTGTACTCCGTGCCGCTGGTCTCGTCAAACTTGGAGACGAGTCTTTTCTGTGGAAGTGCACACGCAACCGTGACATGGATTGTTTTCCAGAAAGCACACACGCATACACGTACACTTACACATCCAGCCTAAGTAGGGATAATGTATGCAAATTACATCTTAACAATGTTACATGCAGCTTGTTTGCAAATTTGGGGAGATGACAAGTTTCATTTTGGATCACTTCTTGTGGATATGCTTAAATTTCCGAGCTTTAATTGGAAGTCAGAAGAATTTAGTTTACGGTTTTATTACCCATGGAAGTGTGTTTATTCAAATTCTCAGCGATACACAGCTGGTAATTAGACGTGTTTTTAATAGTTCTAGGCTCGTAATTGATATAATTCTGACATTTGAAATACTAAAGAGAATCTTCACGCTGTTAAACACAAATAAAAATTCTAAAATACTTAACATCTTCATCTTCATCATCACCAGTTTTCAGCACTGTTCCAACACTGAAATTGAAAAAGCTACTCCCGGTATCTGGTAATATTATTCATTTTTTCCTGCTGCAACCATTTTCCACCGATTTTTGTACGCATACTGTGAAGACGTGCAATGCATGGAAATTCTCTTGCTTTTAGGCGCAAAAAAAAAAGTGTGTTTCCTGTTGGGATCATTATTTTCATCTTATACACCTCATTAGCAAAGAGAATTAGAGCAGACTGGCTTTTCTCACAGGAACACTTTCAAAAAGGAATTATTGGTTTATTTATTTAGCAGTTATTAAACTGATGAAGTAGCTGATATCCCTGCATTAACTTTACTTTCTCTTAAGTATTAAGTTTCCAAATCTTCTTCTATACATATACTGTAATAAAACTGTAAAGTTTGCGTGTCTGTACATTGAAGATATTTGCAGAATTGAAGATATTTGTGAGATGTTAGATGAGTAATAGGACACATCAAAATGTTTTTGGGAATTTTTGTCTGTCTGTCTGTTTGTTTGTGCACGCATCACATAAAAACTACTGTATTTGGCCGAGCTTGAGGTAACATATAGGCTTTGTTTCATCACAATCAGGAAGAGAAGATATGCTAATTAGAAATTTAAATGAAAAACACTCACTCACTCATCTTCTTTATCACTCACTCAGCACTTTATCCTGTATTCAGGGTCGCGGGGACTTGGAGCCTGTCCCAGGAGACTTAGGGTACGAGGCGGGGTACACCCTGGACAGGGTGCCAATCCATCGCAGGGCACACACACACACACTACAGGCAATTTTGGAACACCAGTTAGCCTAACCTGCATATCTTTGGACTGTGGGAGGAAACCGGAGTACCCGGAGGAAACCCACCAAGC
>JAQMYL010000037.1:25117452-25133243 GCA_030014365.1 Clarias pachynema | reverse complement strand
TTTTATTTGTATAGCACTTTTAACAATTGTCATTGTCGCAAAGCAGCTTTACACAATCAAAAGAATTATTTAAGTTTAGAATTAATAATATTAAAATTACAGTGGCTTGTTGATCTCAATCGTTTAAAAAAAATAGGAAGGGGCAAAAACCTTTTCACGGCACAGTAAATAAAAACATTTCCACATTATTTAGGTTGAAATATATTTATAGCTTACATACAAAATAATATTAGCAGAAAATCCCCTATTTGGTCATTTCTGCCATTTCAGCCAGAGAGTGACATCTGATGGGTTTTCCAGGACCGCCCCAGAAATGTGACCCACTTTCACTATGCCATTAAGAGATACCTCTCCACAGTCCTGTCTAATAATAACAGCACTTGTACAGGATTTTTTTTTTCTGAACTCAGTCACTTCACATAGTGACTTACTGAGTAGCTGAAGGTCAAAGACGCTCGAGTATTAACAACTCAGTGGTTCTCCGTCAGATTTGAAGTTCAAATACAGACCTGAACTTTGTTCTCATTTCACCTTCTGTGGTTTTGTTTGTCATCTGACCTCTACAGCATTATAGTGTATTTATCTTCTAAATGGATGGATGGATGGATGCTAAGATGTATCCATCTGATTACACACGCGGCATGTGGTGAGATTACAGAATCGTGTAAAAATTTTGTGTTTCTGGGATTATACAACAGGTTCGTCGTTCCATCCTTAAGACAACTACATATACTGTATCTGCATGGGGATTGTGCACTGAGACTATTTTATAAAATAAATAAATAAATAAATATATAAATAAACTGTACTTCTTTAAAAAAAAAAAAAAAAAAAGCCTTGTCGCGCGTGGGTGTCTGCTCTCGCCTCAGTAAGCTCAGTCAGCTTCCAGAAAATGGCCCTGCTTGAATGAAGTGCGGCAAACAGGAGCAGTTTGAGTGACGCCGCTAATAAAAGAAGCACCGAGTTCAAGCATGCTGTTCGTTCGAGTTTTGCGCAACGCACAACATTGTGACGATGTCCTGTTGTTTGCTTGTCGTGTTTTTGTGTTCTACTATTGTCTACACCTCACAGAAAACAATGATTCATCCTCATGTGTTTGGTTATATAATTACCATCAAGCCAGGGCTTATTATTTACAGCATAACTGTGGAGGTGGAATTCTCTGTCAGGAAAGACACAGTATATATATTTAAAAAAAACAACTTGGAGGCATTTTACTAATATAGGAAGGCAGTACAACTGAGTCATACTATTCTAACCCTGTTTAAACATTCACTTTTAATCATTTTAAGATAGAAATATGCACACGGAATCAGTTATGGCATTAGCAGACATGTGATCATAGCCAATCCACCCACGTACCTACCTGTTTTTAGAGGAACCCAGAGGACACCAATGAGACACTAGGAGAACATGCAGAACTCTGTACAAGCAATACAGGAATGAATCAACGGACCCCGGAGCTGTGAGGCAGCGATGCTACAGTACATACTGCACCACCGTAGTGCCCACTGCTATAGTCAGTATACTGTATGGACATGTATGCTCCACGTTGGACAATTTGGTATTTGACAAATTAGTATTTTGCATATTTATGGTCTTAACCTGCTGCAGGGGTAATCTGTGGCAAAACTGGAGAAGGCCTGTTTGAACAAAATGTTTGTCAAAAAATATTTTCTCTTCTTGGAAGTTCTTGGATCACTCATCCAGATGCCTAATGCTGTGTTCACATTTCAATTCCAGTTTGTTTTTGGTCAGATCGGATTTGCATGTCATGAACTTTTATCTGACTCCAAGGTGAAACCGTCTGTCCTCTGAAACGGCATATCGATACGTCTTTGCTCGCGTTATCTGGGTTAAAACTTCAAATTTGTGCAAGCAGTCATTAATTTCTGACGGATATGATTTTAGCAAAAAATATACAGTAAGGCCCCGACTTATAAATATTCGACTCCAAGTTACAAATTTCTCGCAGATACGAACAGACCTCGCATTACAAACAAATTGCAGAAGTAGCTCATATGTATTGTGCAAAGAACAGACATTGCAGTGCAACAGATAGTAATAATTACAATTATATTCAAGACTTTTAGTGTGTAAATGAATGTATAAAATGTCCAAAGTCCGGTATAATGCGAAAAAAAACGAGTCACCGGTTTCAATGAATCAGTCCGTAAGCACAATGATAGAAAATGGCTGTCCTGTAAAACTGTCCCGAACGGTGAATAATCCTAATACTTTACGAGACAGAGTTCATTCAAGCGAAGTCTTTATGTCAAAGGTATATTAAGACTCACTTTGACTTACAAACAGATCCCACTATTCCAAACTTGCTCCCCGAACAGAACTCGTTCGTAAGTCAGGGACTTGGACCTACCGTACTTGGGATTTTGCTCTGTAGGATGCCAAGCAGTTAGTCGGCCCTATTTTTGAAGTCCAAGGAGGAAGAAAGCCAGACGAGTCACTTAGTGCTGGCAACAGCTGCTAAAACAGCTTGTTATGAAATCCCCCCCCTCTGTCAGTGCTGAGCGATGACGTCAGTGAACACCCCATGCGTGCACAGAGGTTGTATGAATTCCGATCTGACCATTCTCATTCAAGTCACGTGATCACATCTCAGCTATACATCCAATCTAGGACCATATACGAAATTGGCTCTGATCCAAAAAACATTAGATTTATCAGTTCAGACAGCTGTAAATAAATCAGAGCTGTGTATCACATTAGAGTAAAAAAATCTGTATGCAGTCACTTCAGTCTTTTCTTAGGCATTCGCCAGCTAGGAAATTACTACCAGTGAACTCCACTGGACATCGATTTCGGGCACAGATGAGAGGTGGAGTCTAGAGTGTAGGATTACACAAATCATCCAATTGTTGATTTAGTTCAAATCTAAACAGTTAATTTTTTTTTTGTCTTTCTAAAAATTATGTAGACAAAAAATGTCTAGTCCTTGCCCAATAGAGGTCAAACGCAGTGCCTTGCATAAGTATTCACCCCTCTTGAACCACTTTACATTTTGTACAGTTATAACCCGAAACGTTTCCACTTGATCTTTTGCCATTCTTTGTATTAGGGATGTACAGATTGTGAAATTCTGAGTTGATACCAACGCTGATGTTTAAAATATTTCTTAGCCGATCGCCAGCGGTTTTTTATTTATCACCCCTTTTGTGCCAGGGAAACAAAAAGTGGATTGACACCCTGTCAAGTGTGTACCCTGCCTCATGCCCCAAGTCTCCTGGAATAGGCTCTGACCCCCCATGACAAGATAAGCGGTATGGAAGTTGAATGAATACAAGTTCTTAAGCCTTTCAACACAAATTATTTAAATGAGCACAAATTCAATTATTCGAATTTATGAAAAAGCTTAAGTAACCTAAGAAAACTGAAATTCCTTCAGTGGAAAAATAACTGTTTCGAGGCCCTCTTAGCTTCTCTTGTCGTTAGGTACTCAATAAGAATTTTTCAGGACTTACAACAAAAAAAAATTGTGAAATACAAATATAAAAACTAAATATGAAATTCTTGCCTGTAGTACCTCCTCTTGAAATGTCATTGAAGCACTAAAATTGTACTCTATGCATACTCTAAGGTCATATCTGTACACACATCCTTTGCTGACTCAAAGGGCAAAATGTCAACTATTGTCAGAGTTTCAGGTCATAAAGCAGTAGTCGAGCAAAGCTGTCCTAGGAGATATGTTCTGAGCCGTGTTCTTGGCAAGCGCTGAGGAAATGGGCCAGATCACAGTATGAAGCGGCGTGCTACATCTACAGCTACCAGACCAACCTCAGACTGGAGACGAGACATAACACAGACACCGTGCGTTCATGGAGAACGCAAACGGCTACGTGCTGACATTTGAAGCTCGGGTAAACAAGTCAAGGAACTTTGTTGTGGATTTGGTAAGAGGTCACCAAGAGCTAGGAGACGTTTCAGCATTTGATGTGTATGTTTTGTAACGAACACTGTCTCAAAACCAATAAATACATATGTAGCTGCGAGTATACGAATTACAAGTCTTTGAATGTCTTTAGCCAGGAAGGTAATTTTGAAAGCCTTGGTACTAATCAACCCCCCAGAATGCTTTGCATGAAGTACCATCTTTATTCTGGAGTTCTGAGGAGGACAGTGGTACCATGTCATCTTCCTCCTTCAGGTTAAAGAATGAAGGTGAAGTACCAGTAAATTCCATATATTTTGCAAAAAAACTAACAAACAAACAAATAAATAAACATCATGCAAAAGCTGACCTGATTAAGTTCCATTTAAAGAAAATTAATAAATTGTACTGTAATTATTTCACAAGGGTTTTTCAGACCACCAGAATTATTTCCATATTGACAAAGAGGAGCTATAATTAAGGAAATTAAGAACACCCGAACAAACCACATGCAAAACTCATTGTGTTTCTTTAGTCTGGTAAGGACTAGATAAACAGGCTATGTAGAGAATAATGCCTGTGAGAGTGCTGCTACAGGAAAACAACTAATGATGGGGTCGGACAAAGTAGAGTCTGGAGTTGATGCAACTCTGAAGTTGATCAAAGTTAAACTTATTAGAGCCGTCTTACTGGAACTTTGAAGTAAATAAAAGTTAATTAAACAGCAAACATGTTGAATCGTAGAAGAAAAACATTTAATATAGAAAAGAAAAAATATCAGAAAAATACAAGGGATAAAACGGTCTCATAATATTTTGGAGTATCGTCGCTTCACGGAATCCCTATAAAACTGGAAGATTCGTTCAGATGCCTTCTGGCTGACCGCTATACACTGCTGCATCTGTGTGGAAGAGAAGATTGAAGTAAATAAATAAAAAAATAAATCATTCAGTGAAACCAGGAACAACAAAAAGCTACCATTTTATCAGATGTATACAGTCAAACGTTTATAGAAGTAGAAATGTTTTCAAATGCATCTTTTCTTATGGCATTGTTTCTTGTATGCGACTGTTAGGTTAACAGCTGTTAGGTTTTACTGAGTGTGCTGGAGAATAGGAGTTCTTCTGGTAACTTTGTCATGCTTGCTCCTGAGGACTTTTACCAGCCTCAGATTTTTATAGGGGAGATTGGGGAATAGTTTTTTTGTTTGTCCTTTGTTTAAAAAAAAAATGTAATAAAAAAAAAAGTGGCTGAAATATTGGTACATTTCTAATACATTGCACGGAGTCTGAAAAAACAAGCCTGGTCTTTGGAAAATCTTTGAATAACTCTAGTTACTAGTACTAGTATTCTCTGATTTTTGAAAATGTGAACGACAATCTCCAATCTTCATACTCACTTACCTCTTTCACTGAGAAAGAACCTTTTGTTGATGACATCATGACATTGTGTTCTTTACTGTCGATTGCAAAAGTCATTAGTGCTCGGCTTTCCTGAAATTATATTAAAAAAAAATAAATCTTAGCATTGATTTACTTTTAAGTGGCATTAAGACAATGAGGATTGACCTGCTCTTGGTGGGTTTCTGTGAACTTAAATGAGAGCGCAGGATGTAACTGTAAAAAAAAACCTCGCACCTTCTCTTGCTGAGCCGTGGGGTCGGTGATGATTCGGCTCTCGGCATCGATGGCACAGGTGACTCCGCAGAACAGTTGGCTCATGGGCAGCCCGGCGTCCATCAGCGCCATGCACGCTGAGTTCAAACAGCACGCTAACAACTGAGCACCAGATAAGGACTAATACACACACATATATATCACAGACATACAAACACCCTGGTTAATATAGTTTACTAAGGAGCATCAAACATGGACTGTAATGGAAGTGAAAGACTTAAAGAAAAAAAAAAAAGGGAAAAAGAAAGAGCTAGTCTACGAGCAATAAACACAGGGCCATACACTCCACAAGTGCAAAAAGACTGATTCTTCAACAGCATGCTGAAAACCCTGTGCTGGCTCTAAACCAACTAATTTAGCGATTTTACAGCAAAGGGGTGAATACTTATTTTTAAACACAGACAAGACATGACTGCATAACACCGTAAGAACATCTGTTTGGTATTTTCAGGGATCCTGTACACATTGTAGCCTCAGATACCTGTTCTTTGATGACAGATCAACCACACAAACACATCATCAGTTCATAAAGCAGCGAGGAAGGATACCGACCCGTCATCATGCACCACTTGCAGCACAAGCGTCAGGGAGGAGCGGGGATGAAGAGTGGACAGTAGAGCAGCCTCACATGTCTCCCGCACACACTGCTCTCTCGTGCGCTCCCGGACACCTAAGGAGAACATTTCACGAAACCTTTTACTGTAGCTTTTATATCACTGCCACCGTGAGGCGAAAAGTTGCAATCACATTTACTGCACATGGCTTTGCATAAAATAATACTTTGCTCTAAACATTCCTCCGAGTCCATTTGAACTCCGTGTGGTCAAGCCTGTCATGTGGTTGATGTGTGGAGCCACACCAAATTATGTACAAGGAGGAATTCCACCTTCAACATTATTGAAAGGAAAAAAAAAGCTAAAGATGCTCCGATCTATCTGCCACCGTTCGAAATCGACCGATAATCACTTAATTTTTACAAATCGGTTGTCTCTCAATTCGACGATCACATATACCAATACTACTGTAATGACTCAAAATACCAGAGTCAACAACCACATCAACATTTCGTGGGAATATTACCAAATCTCTTTAAAAGACATTAAAAAGAGTTTAATGCAGTTTTTTTTAAAGCAGACTAGGGCAGGCATTGCTTTATAAATATCAGAATTTCTGCGTTTTTAAGATGCACCCAGAATGTGTGCAGTCGTGGTAAACCCGGGTTGCCTCGGCCAGAGCTTTATTTTTCTCGTCATTATTCCTTCTGTAATAATAGTTTTAGACTTTTAATTATATTTAATAATTACATACATACATACTACACAGCTCTAAATAGAACTTTAAATTGGGTAGATCCCAATAACACACACACACACACACACACACACACACACACACACACACCTGTGATCAGCAAATGGTATCGAACAAGTCTGATTTCTGATCAGCTCCAAAAACCCTGATCAGAGCACCACTGACAGAAACTCCTGCTCTTGTCTTTATAATAATCAAAATATGATTTAGTGTAAGCAAGTGCATTTTTATAGAACATAAATTAAAATATACTCTGCTTCAGTTACCTTCACACATACCTTTATATATTACATTTATTGTTGTACAAGGTGGGCCAGAAGTCTGGATCTTTAACCAAAATTTATTTAAAAGCATATATTACAGCAAACTGACAGTTTGAATTCATGCCACTTGTATGTACGCTGGATACAAGTGTTAAACATTTCTTAAAGTAACAGAACTGGAGGCGTTACACAAAGAGATGATTTTCTCCTTTAGTGCACCGGTCGATTCTGATAGACTTCTGGGCGTAAATGAAAATTAGCTTTATTCATAAATTGTCACGTTTTGTGTGATGATTTCTAGATTATATACAGTACAGATCCATAAGCACATTGGCACTAATTTTCACCTTCATTGTACATATGATTCCTCTCTTTACACATTCTTATTTAACACATTTTTTTTTTTATTGATTTAGAGCTGGTAAAGTGCACCATATAAGGTATTTAATTCTTAATATCGCTCATAATTTGGTTCAGGTCTGTATGTGGTTATAAGTGTAAAAAGACACACATACTGGGCATGCCGGCTTTGGGCTGGATCAGAACCTCTAGAGTCGCTCGGTCATAGATCTCCTTGTTGATTTTAACCTCAGCTGGTCCGTACACTCCTGCCAACACACTGGTGTCTCCTGTCAACACACAGTGCAACTTTTCTTATAACAAGTTTATAACAGGTTAATCATCCTGTAGTAATGAAAGCTTTAACTGCACAATATTTACTGCTGCTATTTGTATAATAACGTTTCCTTTGCTGCTACTAAAACATTTTTTATTATTACTGTTCGCACTTTATGCTATCTTTTTGTCCTTTTTGTGTAGCTCTAGTTATAGCTAGTTCTGTTGATTCAGGCTGTTTCAATGTTGTTGATTTAACATTGTTTCGTTTCACTGTGATCTGAACTGTATTTGGTTGAAGTGACAATAAAAGCCAAACTTCACTTCACTTGACTAGACTTGACTTGAACTGTACTGTTAGAAGGGACTTGTTATATATATTTTTAAAAAAGAATAAACAAACACACACACCTTGCATAAACGTGGCTGAGCCGTCAGGTTTGGATAATAAACTCTGCTCGCTGCCGAACTCCCTCAGAACCGGACTGCTGGACTCCAGCTCCATGCTAGCGTGCTGCGTGAGAGCGAGTGTTTGTCGCGTCTTTTACTCGTCATCGTTATAGGCGCCCAGTGATGACGACACTGAGACAGACTTTAGAATCCGAGTAAATCGTAAAAACTACATAAATAAATAAATAGATAAAATGCCAACGTTAAATAATTTAATTAGGCGTTACTACTTAATGTAGATTTGTATTTAACAAATTAAAACATCAAATAAAACTACAGAAAATAATTTCACAGCATTATAAGAAATTATTTGGGTAAAATAATAATACATAAATAAGTAAATAAATACATATCTATAAATAAATATAATATATAATGTTATTATTATAATTACATCGTTTTTGTGTTGTAATTGAATAATATTATTATTATTAAAAATAATAATATGCACTTTGTATGATAAAAAAATAAAAAAGTAAAACAATTTTCACATCCACTGTTGAAATAAAACATTATTATTATTATTATTATTATTATTGTTGTTGTTATTATTGATAAAAAAAATAAACATGCTCAAAAGGCACACAGGTTGTGTGATGTGCCTGGGTGGATATGGCACAGGTTCTTGGGCCCACTCATCATTGCTTGCAACTACATTATTATTATTATTATTATTATTATTATTATTATACCTTAGAATTATGGTAAGATAAGGCTTTAAAACAAGTGAGACAAGTGTTTAGTAATGAATTTCTATCAGAATGTATCAGAGGTAGGATTATTAGAATGGCAAGCCCTGCACATGGAAACTAATTCTGTCTTTCATCAGACCTGTATGTGTTCTTTGCGTGCACAGAAAGTAACCACATAGCTACTGACACCTTGCCTCCTCTACACATCTACATCCACAACCAGTAACAGGAAACCAGCACTTTCTCAGGTACAAAGTAGCTCTGTATACGAATGTTTAAATTGTAATTAATAGTTAACTGTTGCAATTAGAGAACAACATATTATAGCTCTGTCTATTTATACTCATGTACTCATATTAGCTTAATATACTGTATAAATATCTTACGTTCAGATTCTGTGAAACAACCAAAACCCTCAGTGGTCATAAAAATATATAGAATGACATGAATTGTGTGTTGAAGCTGTTGATTTATTTCTAGATAAATCAGGGAGCTGCTTTCAGTGGAAATTACAGTAAGAAAGAGTGCAGGTTAATGTCTATTTCTTTTTTTATTTTTTTATTTTACTTTTTAAAATTATTGGATTGTTTTTATATGCAAAAATATAATTATAGTATTGATAATAATTAATGGGAATTTTCACCTTATGAACTCGCCTCCAGAACTAAATAAATCCATATGCCAAGGTTCCGCTGTACTCATTTGTCATTGGTTATTTACCTACAATTTTCAGGGTTATTTCTATAAACAGGAAGTCTCTGTTTAAAGTCTTAGAATAAAGTTCCAATGGTCAAATACCATCCTACATAGATTTTATCAGAAAATACAGCATTATTACATCAAGAAAAGAATCTGAAAAGGTTTACAAAGCAGTTCCTATTCCTCTTCTTCAATTGTTACAATGTTATGCAGTTTTCTTGGAGAGAACCTTCTTGGCACTCCATAAAAATTGGCAATGTTAATTTATTAGATTAAAAAGAGCAATAACAAACTGATTAGTCTGGTTTTTAAGCAAAAACATTTTGGAGCCTTTAAATCTTGTATTGTAAGAAATAATATTAAGGGAAAAAATTCGTTTACCTTATATTTATCATGTCCAATTTCCCCAAAATAAAAGAAACCCACTTCAAAATAGTACAAGCAATATACCCTGTCAGTGACTTTTTATTTAAATATGTAAATTTAAGATTCCTGTATATTTCATTCTTTTGAGACAGAAATTCTTGATCATTCATTTTTTTACATGCCCATTTGTTAAGCTGGAAGGTCGGTCTGATGTACACAGTTGGCTGTCACTAAAATTGTATAATATAGTTCTTTTAATGTATTGATAGTATATACAGTAGTGGCGCATGGTGACATAGTGGTTAGCACTGTCACAGTCCAAAGACATGCAGATTAGGCTAATTGATAATCCCAAATTGCCCATAGTGTGTGAATGAGCACGTGAGTGTACTGTATGTGTGTGTGTGTGTGTGTGCACTGCGATGAACTGGTACCCAATCCAAGGTGTCCCCTAAGTCTCCTGTGATAGCCTCCAGGCCCCCGCGACCCTGTTGACAGGATAAAGCTGTAAAGACGATGAATACGTGAGTGAGTCATATTCTATAATTTATGGATAAACTTGATTCTGGTATATCATTAATACGAGACTGTTGATCTTCAATTCATTCTGGGTAAATGCCATATTCATAGCTTTAAGTGGCAAGGCAAAAGTTCCCTCCTTCACCTTGTTTATATGTAACTGTGTCAAATACTTCCAGTCCAGAGAATGTATTGCTAGGATGAATAGTCTAGAAAATGATATGGATACATTTCTAAATCAAATCCTTGCTTGTTTAATGTCTCCTTTTATATTTCTCTCGCGCTTGTGAGTGTTAGTTGATGTCATTGATCACGTGACCTTCGCATACGTCATACGTAACAGATCCTCCAGTCAGCAGGAAAGATGGCGGCTGTGAAACGCATGCAGGGACTGTGGGGACTCGGTGTCCGTGCAATCCGTCAACACTCAGCCCTGAAAACATCCAGCGTCCTGCAGCAGAGAGCTTTCCGCCTCGATGTAAGTAAACCTCGTATGTGTTATATAACCTCTGACAGGTGCGGGCTTTGCTGCGGAGTTTGCGCTGACTCTCCTTGGTGTGCATTATTTACAAGGACTCATTCCCTGCCTGAGAGCAGTGTATAGTAGTGCGTGTGAAGCTTTTAGATTTTTTATTTTTTTTTAACAGTAACGTCCGGGCTAGATGTTTATAGCTGATGAACATCATTGATACAACACGACGTAGAAAAGCGTAAGATAATTTATCTTGAAGGTTTACGCGTCTCCATGACGCTTGCCGGTAGTTACTGCGCATGCGCGTTTTACGTTCACCTGCGTCTTTGCTGATTGGTTGATTTCAGGGGGCGTGAACAGTGAGCTTGCCGTTTTCGTCGTCTCAAAGAACTTTCTAGGTTGTTTTAAGTGCAAACAGACGAAATTGTCTCACTACGATCCACAAGGTCGTTTTTAAGACATTTAGTCACCTTTAGCTTTGATTCCAACACACAGTGTGATTGGCAGTTCGTGTGTGAAAATGATTCTTCACTTTTTCACACTCTGTCCTGGGTCTGTATTTACTGAGCGTAATCACTCCTAAGTGGGCAAAAATTCTCAGAATCACGCCATTTTGTTCCTACTTTCAGGAGTAGGAATAAGAGCTTTTTATCAAGATACTTAAAATAGGAAATCATTCCCATATCCACCAAACTGTAGGAGCGCTCCAAGTGTGTCCTAACTGGTCAGGAGTAGCGAGGATATGGCGTTCAGGCAGAGACGTATATTAACATAGAGTGACACAGAGCTTATAAAATATATATTTGGACAGAAATGGAATACTTACTTTTTTCAGTTTATTTTAATCAGGTGTGGTGTTTAACTGGTCCAGTTATGAACATGTTACATGCTGTCTCCACAGGTGACTGAAATCGTATGTTTTTTTAGTAATAGCGAAGATGCAGCTGTGAAACGTTGTCAGGCGACAATGTCGGAAATAATAAATTAAATTCTTTCCCTTTCAGCACCGCAGACCATGCGCAGATTCATACATTTCCCCAACTCGCATATATACAGTCAAGCCTGTATATATGCAGACTATGTATATATACTTATATTAATTGATTTGAGTGTACACAATTGTTTATTTTAGATTCTCTGTTATAAGCAGCACTTCATGACTTCATTAACACTCCGCATTCCCGTGTTACACACTCTTCGGGGGTACAAGCGGCAAACTGACAGGTGGCACTGATGCCTTTACAAGTTTCCTACCACTCACTTTTTATCTTTCGAGGTAAGTGTAGGGCAGAGGTTTACTTTAATTACTTCTTTACATTTTACTACCTCCTCCGCAAGCAGAATGCTCTCATCCTCTCTCCAGTTTCGCTTTCTTTTCGAAATCATTTTGATCAGACTATGACAGTTTTACATAGGCCTATTATATGGGTTCTGAAACAGTTATTATTGAAGCAGTCTGATTATGATGACGTCATGCAGTTGAGTCACGCATCTATAAGTTTTGCCTGTTTTTCCACCTTTTAAAACTACAAAACGCTTTCCTTGGCGCATTCCTAAAGTAAGAATAGGAAGCTTTATAAATACTCTGAGGTAGGAATATTTTCAGTCTTATGTGAATATTAAGTGTGATTCCTACGATTGATTCTGAGATGCTTAGTAAATACCAGCCCTTGACTACACCTGTGCCATTAGGGAAGGAAAACCAATCCATTTCTTTGACCATCCTGGTCAGTTTGTTACCTGACATTCAGGTTGTCAGCTGACTTCATTATATTGCCTCACATTATTCCTGAGCCTGACCAGCTGAAGCAACCCAGATCATAACACTGCCTCCAGAGGCTTGTACAGGGGGCACTATGCATGATGGATGCATCACTTTATGTGCGTCCCTTCTTACTCTGATTTACTCATCACTCTGGAGTAGAGTCAATCCGAAATCATCAGATAACATGATCTTTTCCCATTTTTTCAAAATCCAGTCTTTATGCGAACCCTTTTATTTTCTGGTTAGCACAATAACAGCTGTTTAGTCCCTATCCTGTGATTAAAAAAAAATAAATAAAATTTATTATCAGATTGTGTGCATATGGAAATGCTCCTACTTTCACTAATAAGCACAGCTATTGTTTTTTACTGTTGATTTTTGTTTTCCATGCAACACCAAGTATTTAAGTGATCTCCGTTCATGATTTTTTTTTTGACCACATATCTTTCACTAAAATGATGGTTCAGCAGATAAAAGTATTTAACAGATAAAAAAAATAATAACCAATAAGGTGGGTTTTGCATAATATTTCTCTGTAGCTCACGTCTGTTAACTTGTAAACCACAAGAGGGCACAGTTCAGGTGATGCACTGTATTCCACAATGTTTTTTATCAGCTTTGTTCAGGTTAGACTTAAACTGGGAAAAATGTGTCCTATCAATAACTATCAATAATCGATTAATCATTAATACTTAATGTGTTTAGAGATTTCAACGACTTCCTGCAATGGGTTATTATTTTGTTTACTCCTGTTGACTGTGAAAGTAAGACATTTTTTTCTGTTTAAGGAAACAGCCTTTTAAAACACTCAGCACTTTTCTGTGTTCAGTAGACCGTCCTTAATCTACATATCTGCTTTGCTTCAGTAGAGTTACGTTTCCTGTAAGAGCTTTTTATAGTGATCCATTGGGTCCAATTATATTATAAATAATAAATGAACCCCTCGCTAGGAATATGTTATAGCCTAAACTGTATAATATTGGTGGAGGTTATGTATCTGCAGGACCTGTATCTTTCATCACAGATTGATCTAATGTCTTTTTTTTTTTTAAAAAGCGAAATCTAAAAATTGCTGTCTGCTTACATGCTGTTTGCTTGTGAATATGATATTTTGGCCCCAAGCATGTTCATAAACTCATGAAAATAGGCAGACAGGTTGTAATCTGCTGCCATTAGGATGCCTGAGAGTCTGGACCCTGGGCGTGGCACAAGGCCCTCACACAAGATTTTGCTGCATAGCTCAAACACACTTGTACTTATGCACCCGGTATGAAACCCGGTACACATTTAGAGCTTATTGAACTGAACAACTTTCGCATTGCATATCATGGGCTCAACTCAACAGTAAGTCAGTTATTTTTGGTCGTTTGCAATATGCACCTTTATGATTTGATATACTCCTCCTAGGGAATTTATGCGATCACCACCAAACTGGGCCGATGTGATCTCCAGACATTGAGGATGCAAAATTGCTGAGAGATTTTTCATGTCACAAATGGGTCAGCCATGACGATGCCTCAAACGTATGCTAAAAAATGGTTACAAACTTTGTGTGGCATTATATTGAGTGACATCATAGTGTGATGCTTTTTTTTCCAGCATCTGGAGCCTTTTGAAGATCTAAATATAAAATTCCCCCTTTTCTACAAGTGTCATAATGGTATTGGGATATCCCCTTTAATTGCATGTGCCCGCTTTGCCCGCTGTCTTACTGTTACGCCCAGGTGGCGATGGCGCAGGGTGCTTGGGCCCGCTAATCGTTCCTAACCAGAGCACCTTAGAAGTGACAGAAGGTTGTTTAAATTCCCAGGACTGCTAGGGTGCTAATGTCAGTCCAAGGCCAAATTTTGATCAACTGCACAGCTTTGTTCTTAGATCAGTGTTTATAAAAAGAAATTATTGGATTGAATATGAATATTAAATGGGACTTATGCCAACTTGTCAGGTTTGCTTTTTACCCATAAAAAATTTAATTTCATACTTCTACAAAAAAAAAATCAGTTTCAAAGTTTTTGTGTCGTTAGGGGTTTAAACAAGCCACTCAGATTTTTCTACTAATGTGACATCATATAAGAAAATAGAAGCTAGGGGCGGGACTCAGCAGTAGGTCATTTACGTACACAGACACATAAACAACACATTTGGAGGAGGAGTGAAACACAGGAAGTTTGGTTTATAAAAGCATATCCAAGCAAGTATTTTAGCTGGAGCAACAACACACACTTACTTATTAAAGAACTGGTAAAATATGGGACCTTTAAATGTAATCTTTCAATCTTCCTCCTGTATTTTTAGGTCTGTGTTCTCCATAGCTCATGGACAGTTTTTTTTTAGTTTTTTTTTTTACTCTTTTTTTTATATAAGAATCTTCATCTTCCTGTTGTCATGTGACAGGTCGCTCGGAGACAGCAGACATTTGATTCGTCCATGGAGAAGCCTCAGTTCCCAGGAGCCTCAGCCGAGTTCATCGATCACCTGGAGTTCATCCAGCCCAACGTGATCTCAGGAATCCCCGTGTATCGAGTCATGGATAGACAGGGCCAGATCATCAACCCATCTGAGGATCCACAGGTAGGAGGATGAAACTTGTCTCCAACGTCCACGTAAAACATCTCACACGCTGTAGTGTAATTTAGTGTATGAAGTCTGTATTAATGTTGAGATTATTTTGCTTAAAGAAAAATTATTGCAAAACTGTGCGAGGTTAAGAAATCCCGCCTTCTGCTGTATAATTGGTTAAAAGAATTTTGTCTCGTCAATGATTGGTTAGAAACATGGAGCATGAAGGCGAGACTTGAATTATTGTGTTTTTAGCCCAATTTGGCACGATGTTTGTTATTATTATATTTCATGTCAGTCGAAACCACATATTATTAGGTGATTTACTGTGTAAATAATGTTAAAATAATAAGAATAATTGGAAAACTGTTAACCAGCTTCTGTTAAGTTTGGATAAGGATTAAGAAATCCCTGTGATTGGTTGGTTTCAAGTATTCAGCCTAGGGCTGCACGATTTGGGAAAAATGTCACATTGCGATTATTAAGGTCAAAATTGCGATTTACGATTGCGATACGAT
>JAQMYL010000037.1:25068515-25082866 GCA_030014365.1 Clarias pachynema | reverse complement strand
GCCTGGTTTTAGTTGACATTAAAGGTTTCTTTGTACATTAGGTGTGTATTGTTACACACCTAATGAAATTTAATACTGTATGTGATCATGATGTCTCGACATTATGTTTTTAAATATAATTTGACACAAAATATTTAACAAAAATAATTAAATATTAGCTCTTGTCACTTGTATACAGGGTTGCCATGTTTTAACTTCAATCTCCAAAGTCAAAAACAAAGCTTTTCTGATATCTGTTGAATGAAGTGTTCGATATATATTAACAATACAAACAATAAGAAATGCTACTCAGTATCATTACAAACCGACTTTTTAATCACCACCAGTGTGACAAACTCAGCTAAATCGAAATAACAAAAACTTCTGCAGCAAATTATTGTTCTTTATACAGACCTGACAGGCTCCTGAGCTAAATGTGTTTCAGATTACCCAGAGTTGTAGGAGGAAGAAAGGATGAGAGGTTAAAAATAGAGATGGTCTGTAAATAAATCTTGGTATATAGACCGCCTACATAAGCAGGTTTAATAAAAGCACGGTAATTAATCCACCCATGTCCTGGTGTTGTTTTCTAGCAGAGGCAAATTCATAACTCATAAGAAAGACAGAGATAGAGAGAAAGATAGATAGAGAAAGAGAGAGAGAGAGAGAGAGAGACTTCCATCTCTTCTTGGTAGTTGCACACTACAATTTCAATCGGTCACCTTTAGCTTCATTCATGAGTGAAACAACCTGGTCATTCAGTACATTCAGGTCGTCAGCTGACTTTATTTTATTGCCACATAACGCTGCTGAGCCTAGACCTGACCAACTGAAGCAACCCCAGATCATAACACTGCCTCCAGAGGCTTGGCCACTATTTATGATGGATGCATCGCTTTATGCGCTTCCCTTCTTACCCTGACACGCCCATCTAACTATGGAATGTGGCAATCTTCATCAGAACACCTGACCTTTTTCCATAGGTCCAAAGTCCAATTTTTGATACTCCCTAACAAATTGAAGATTTTTTTTGAAGATCTCACTAGAAAATGGTTCTCTCATGGCTACACGGCAATCTGTTTAGTTCCGATCCTGTGAGTTCTCATTACATTGTTGTGCATCGAAAATGCTTTTACTTTCACTATTAAACATACTGTTGATATTTCACCAACTTCACCAAGTGTTTAAGTGATCTTCATTCATGATTTTTTTCCCAGCCACATTACTTTCATAAAGTTGAATGTTCAGCACTACGTATACTTCCAGGTTTGTGTCGAAGGGCTCTTAAGCCAGTTCCAGTTATTTTTACATTTCCTTAGTTGTTTTCTTTGCTTGATTCAGCCCAATAATTTGACCCTTCTGGTCAGGCAGTGTATTTAATTTACTCAAGTAAAACATGCAAGTTAAACCAATATAAATAATAGTATGTTTATGTTAAACTTATTAAATAGATATAATACCAATTTCATGGGTGTGGCCTGGAGTGTAATCATAACCTTTGATATACTGTAAACTGCATCTTGCTTTAGATTGTTCAGGGCTATTAAATGTGACAGAGACATATACAATATGATCACATGCCTGCTTATAAGGATAACTGTAATCGATGTAGAGTGCATAAAGATGTTAATCTCTCTTTTTTTATTATAATCATATAATTATATAGTATTAATAGTAAACATATATCAAACCATTAGTAATCATGGTTATTATGATATGAAAAAAAGAAATGGAAACAGAGCTGAAATGTTACTACAAGCTCTGTGTCACCAACCAATTTTAAAACACATTTAAATGGATAATTGTTATGTATGCGCGTTTCTGCATTCTCGTAATGGTCATCCAAAGGTCTCCTGTAATTACTTCATATTTTCCTAGCTTACATTACACTGAGTAATAAATGTATGATGGTTTAAAACTGATGCTTCTTCATGAAGATGAACGTTTATACAACGTTTATACTTCCCATGCAATGTTCTCCCATGAATGTACCATTTTTGGTTTTGGTGAAAACGAACAGTACTTGCTGACAGTACTAGTAAGCTTTTGGGTAAGCTTTTTTATTTTTAAGCTAATTAAAATACCAAACTTTCAAATGAGCATATGTATGCATGTGTATAGTTTATGATATATATTTAGCAGTTACTAATTTTGATTAATTTATTCATTCATTCATTCATCTTCTATACCGCTTTATCCTGTATTCAGGGTCGCGGGGGGCCTGGAGCCTATCCCAGGAAGCTTCGGGCATGAGGCAGGGTACACCCTGGACAGGGTGCCAATCCATTTTGATTAATAGTAATGTATATTTTATTAGGGCACTGGTGGCTCGGTGTTCCGCCCGCTATGCGAGAGGACTGGGTTCAATTCCCAGTCAGTGCCCAAATCCCAGCCACTGGATGCAGAGCCGGGGCCCAAGCCCGGATAAAATGAGAGGGTTTCGCCAGGAAGAACTTGAGCTTGTATTGTATGTGCGGACTGGATGGTCCGCTGTGGCGACCCGTTGCCGGGAGCAGCTGAAAGACCAACAACAACTAATGTATATTGTATTACAACTGCACACCCTGACCTATATTTCTTTAATACTACACTTATTTGTTGACATTTCTGTACATACAGTACATCAGTTATGAAAGGTTGCCCTTTCTCCAGGATCTGTCTCTTGCACTTTATAGGACTTGGTAAAACCTGGTAATTGAAACCAGAAAAAAAAAACTACTACAAGAATCTCCTTCAATAAATGTTAAATACTGTAACTACATCAACACTTTCCGACCAATCAGAATTCAGAACTGTGACATAACTGCAAAGAAATTTTAATTTGACTTTTTCAGTAGGAAGCCTAAAACAAACTAAAGTGCTTGTGTGTGGGACTAATGCTGCGACTCAATCCTTCTCTTAATAAATACATACAGTGCTGTAAAAAAAAGTATTTTCCTATTTCCTGGATTTAAATTTTTTGCATATTTGTCATAAATAATGTCTCTCACCATGGCTCGCTGAAGTCCCAAAGCCTTAGAAATGGCTTTGTAACACTTTCCAGACTGATACATGTCAATTACTTTGTTTCTCATCTGTTTTTTTATTTTATTTATTTTTTTAGATCTTTCAGCGTGCTTCACTTTGACAGATGGGTTATATTGATAGGTGATTTCTTGATTCAACAGCCCTGGCAGTAATCAGGCTTGGGTGTGGCAAGTGAAATTTAACTCAGCTTTTCCAAAAATCACAGTTTATGATTTAGCATTGTTTGATAATCTCAAATCATTTAAGTGTTATAAATATACAGTATTTACAATCTTAACAAATAATTCAGTCCTACAACACAAGATGCTGCACTGCCTGCCAATGTGTAAATACTTTAAATTGCAACAAGTAAGATTATAAAGAAATGGCAACATTTCTCCAACTCAAACGGAAACATATTTCATGATTCTTTTGTGTGGCAATTCATGATTCTTTTGTGTTTCAATTCATGTATCGCCACCTTCAGTGTGGTGATACATGAATTGCCACACAAAAGAATCATGATACATCACTGAATCATTTCCCCCACCTCTAATATTTATGTGTATTATCTGTTAGATAGGTTATACTAGTCCAACCACTTTCTTGCAGCTGTTTCTGTTTACATGATGCACACATGATTAGCTAAAGGCTTTTAGCAGACATACGTAATAAGAAAGTGCCATTTAATGTCAGCTGATGAACCAGGCTATGGACTGTAATGATCAGTAAATAAGACAAGAAGTCTCAATGAGCTTAACCCAGTAAAAGGTTTTGAAGTGACAGGAGATGTCTGACTCAGAGCATTAGCGGTGATCCCAAGACAAAGGTAATGGCAGAGTCATCAATACGGTATGGAGAGCCGTTTTTGCAATCTCCATCTACAAACAAAAGCACATCCTTCACCCATGTCTGTCGTATAATCTGATCAATGTAGACCTGTTGTTAAGGATAGAAATGTTCATATGCAAAGTTCGATTTTACCCCTATGGAGGTTGATAACTTCATGAATTTGATGTACATTTTTATTTGGATATGAAGTAGCGCTGATGTTAAATAAATAATTAAAGTTTTTTTTCCCCTTCGCCGCGACTGTATGGTAGGGGGTTTACTATACATCCAGTCGCTGCATTAAATAATTTCAAAGTGCAGCAACCATAATAACTTGAACATGACAAGGACCCTGGTGCATTCACTTGGCTAGTGTGTTAATTAATAAATTTTTGATTTGTCAGGGACATACCCATATTTCACTTTATTTGCACTTTGTACACAGCTCCATAGTATTACATGGCTGCTACATATTTGATTGATTCCACAGGAAAAAAAGGGGTTGGTGATATAACCATAAATAATTTCTTTGTATTTTAGGCCAATATTTATATTGCCAACACATATCCTTTTGCAACTAGTGGAATTAACTAGGGTTAGCAGCGGCACTAAATCAAGGCACTGCTTTGTTTAGAGGTAGAATATCAGCTAGGCGGCACAGTGGTTTAGTGGTTAGCACCTTGCACCTCCAGGGTTTGGGTTCGATTCCCGCCTGTGTGTGCATGTTCCTCTGTGTACTCCGGTTTCCTCACACAGGCCAAAGACGTGCAAATTAGGCTAATTGGCGTATCCAAATTGGCATAGTGTGTGAATGAGTGTGTGTGTGTGTGTGTGTGTGTGTGTGTGTATGTACCCTGCGATGGATTGGCAGCCTATCCAGGGTGTACCCCACCTTGTGCCCTAGATTTCCTGGGATAGGCTCCAGGCCCCCCATGACCCTATATACAGGATAAAGCGGTAAAATGGTAAGTGAGTGAGAATATCAGCTCTGTTAACTTGCGAGTTCCGGTTTGAATCTCAATTAGCTTTAAATGGAAAGCTAGTGCACTAGGGTGTATGATCCATTTTCATACACACCAAGTGCCTTGATTAGGGGGTGGGGAGTAATTAGGAATTCAACATTGTCTTAGGAGTTTGTAGCTGTAAATAAAAGAATACGGATGGTTCAGAGGTGTTTCGGAACAACTTTGAAGCAGTCATTTATGGAGTCAGAGTGTTTTTTAGGGTGTGTTATAAGTGCTTTTCAGCAGGTAGTTGGCCTCTCCTCAGTACTGACCTACTTTTGCCCATTCTGTGACTGATAGTGTGTCTAAAACACATGCAGAGTGATACATATACAGTAGTTTGCTTTGTCTGAACTAACTGTTGTATAAATGGTATTGTCTCATCCGATGTCTTATTTCCGTATCTGTCAATTACACCTTAAAAGGTGATATGCCCCAGCCCTAAGTGATAATATTATTTACAGTATAACACACCACTGTTAAAATCATGGCTCCATTGGTCAGAAGTAATTGATTCATTCTGTAAACAAAATTTACACAAAGAATTGCAAGGTGGACAGTCCACACAATTTTTTCAGTGTTGGTGCTTGGAGAATATATAACATTATGTCTTTCACCACATTAAAGGCCTCAGAATAGAGGACATTTGTGTGACAAGATAAACCGCATTTTATTAGTTTCAGAAGAAAGAAAAAAAAGAGATGCTGTTAAACACGATAACAGTTTGGCTGCTTATGTGAATTATTTAGTCACAGTAAAGAAAAATGCTATAGTCATAGGAGTTATTAATGAAAGTTGAACTCACAAGTGCATCCAATTTAAGCTAGAACTCGTAGGCATCGCTCTGATATTCAAATGCTTCATGACTCAAAGTGCTGGCCATGAAGAACCTGGATGCCCCAACTTGGGACATCATATGGACTTTCAACTGCTAATGCTGGATTATTCAATTCATGTTAAAGCACTGATAAAATTGTATATTTGTATAATTATATATGTACATTACTAAGAAAGAGAGAAATATATTTGCTTAAAATAATAAATAACAGTTTGCGTTTTTTAACTTGCCTCTTCAAATAGCTCCAGACTGTAGGTGTTATCATCATCAGCGAAGTAGACGATGCCTGACTGAGTGCTGTTGGGGCTGAAGGTCTCCCGTAGCCACCGGAGAGCCAGGTTCCTCTGCATCGTTCCCCGTGGGATCCTGGGATCCCTTACATCCCCTCGTAGCTTGTAGTTGCGAGGCGTCTCGACATTTAGATGCGTGTAGTTGAGGCCCGTCTCCCTCAGTAGACGGGTGACCAGAGGTGTCCTCCTCTGTGCGTCCTCCACCAGAATCCAGTGCAGGTTGGGGACATGCAGGAAGGTGTTGGCGAGACGCGTGAGCTCGGCCTTTTGCACTGGGCGGTTGTAGGTTGGCGTGATGACGTGGATGGTAGGCAGGGCGTCAGACCACGGAGGTGGCCGAGTGTACACATACTCGGTGCGCACGACCTCCACTATGTCTTTATCAGAGGAGCAGAACTCCTTCGAGTCACTCGCTTGGCTTCCTGTGTCACGTCTGCCATCGCCAGCTCCGTCATCTACAGGGACAGAGAAAGCGAATTCAGGCATTAGCACGCACCGGCGCTGTTCTGGCTATGTCTGACGCATGCCAAGAGCCCAAGAGGAGTACCTGACAGGCGGTGCCGTTGGACCATAAGCCGCTCGGGTATGATAAAGATCTCTTTAACTAGATGGTGACAAGCTGGAAAGAGTGAAAGTAGGCAATGTAAGAGGGCAACACCCTCAGACTCAGAGCTGCTGCAAATCCTCACATTTTCACCACTAAACCTCTTGGCTTTTAAAGTAGTGTGCTAGAGTTCAAGAGTAGCTCAAGCTCAAGTGTAGAGCTGGATGATTTGGAAAAAAATGAGAAATACTTGAGCAAATATCTCAATGTGCACATAATCACTAACATAATTATTTATGCTCTCCGTCAATTACAGTACCAAACACTGCCTGGCCAAAAAAAAAAAAAAAAAAATCAAGTGTGAATTATTTTTTTAAGCTCGTTTTTTTGTTAGACCGGCTCTGCTTTGAGTATGGCATGCAATGTGGTGACTAATTCATGAGTGAAAACAACCTGGTCATTCAGTACATTCAGGTAGTCAGCTAACTTTATTTTATTGACACATAATGTTGTTGAGCCCTAGACCTGACCAACTAAAGCAACCCCAGATCATAACACTCCTTCCAGAGGCTTGTACAGTGGGTGCAACGCATGGCGGGTGCATCGTTTCAAGGGCTTCCCTTCTTACCCTGACATACCCATCACTCGGGAAAAGGGATAATCTGTACTCATCAGACCACAGGACCCTTTTCCTTTGCTGCAAAGTCCAATTTTTGCACATCCTAACAAACAAGCATTTTTTTTCTTATTAGCCTCACAAACAAGTTGTTTTCTCATGGCTACACAGCTGTTTAGATCCAATACTATCATGTTCTTGTGTTCAATATTGTTTGTCTGGAAATGTTCTTAATTTCACTCTTAAACATAGTTGCAATTTTTTTCTGTCAATCTTTTCATAATGCAACTACAAGCGTTTAAGCATCTCTATTCGTGATGTTTTGAAGATTCAGATCAACCCTTCCAGGTTTCTTAACTCATTTCCAGTCATTTCTAATCTTCTTAGTTGTTTTTCTTTGCTTGAATCAGACCAATAATTTCACCCTTCTCAAACATTTCTTTTTTTGTGTGGCAAGGTAGTGCATAAGATCTGTCGTTCATACTGTAGGAAGGAATTAAACATAATTATATGTTAAAAATTCTCTGGTAAAATATATGCATTTACTATAATTCATTCAGAAGCAAATTTAATCAAAATGCTTATGCAAGTTGAAAGTTTTAAGAAATCTTAAGAGCACCTTTATAATCCTGTGTAGCTGCAGAATAACTAACAAAAATATCACATTTTTAGAAGTAGCATTTTTAAAACCACCAAAACAGTGAACTAATGTAATACATATTGTTTTCAACAAAAAAAATCATCCTTGAAACCGACACAATTTCTTCCTAACACACATTTTACTTCCAATGAAGAAGAATTGACAGGACGTTAAAAAAGGAAGTGCAAAAGCCCCCCCCCCCTTTTTTTTAGAAGAATGACATCATGCTGTCATTAAAGTTATACAATGCATATGACTGTGCTAGGTAATTATTCAGGAGTTGAGTTTACAGTATAGTAGTGTATCATGTCCTGAATATAAGTGTTGCTTCTCGAAAGCAGTTGTAGGACACAATCAAATGTAGGACACAATCACAAATCAGCATGGACAGCGACATGTCCAGAAATCTGATAATAGGCTCTGATAACTCAAGAGATTAAAATGGATCAGAGTGCTTTGGCTACTAGAGTTCAGCTGCTAAATAGATTAGCCTGATGACTTTTGGATTGAACAAGTTTAGATTTCAGTCAGGTGCGTGTAGGGGAATTGTGAGACACTGTTGTCAGGATTTTAGGGCAAAAACAGGGTGAGTTTTATTGAGACTGAAAGAAAGAAGTTGCTTAAATTTGGTGAAGAAGAGAAAATAGACGCATGGATATTTTTGTCTTCAACCGCAATAATATATCACTGACAAACTCGAACTGGGTTATTACAGCTTATATATACTAAATGTTATACTTCATAACCTTGCCAAATTTAACACGAAAGTAAAGGAGCAAATTTACAGCAAGTTTAAATCTTTCATTCATTCATTCATTCATTCATTTAATCTTCTACAGTATACTACTTATTCTATACATGGTTGCATGAAGCCTGGAGCCTACACTGTACCTATCCTACTAAACTTCTGGCAAAAGGCGTAGTACACCCTGGACACGGTGCCTGTCCATCACTAGGCACACACATGTACACACCACACATTACGAGAGCAATTCGTTAACACCAATTAGCCTAATCTGGTCTCCCTAGTCTTTGGACTGTGAGAGGAAACCTGGAATACTTTTGATGGTCATTTCTGTTTCATTATGAATGGAAAGGAAATTTTCAATCAAATGTATGTAGTTTACTTTTTATAACTATAATTTTTTGAGTCATTACTGTTTTATACCTGTTTTTATTATTATCAATGCTCTTTATGCTTGTTTTTGGGATATGTATTGAACCTCTGCCAAACTAAATCGTGTATGATTCATATACAAACTATAGAAAAAAAAACATTTGATATATGTACTGTTTGTTGATGTGATGTGATGTGAATATGTAATTCTGGTCATTTTGGAACACAAAGGGATCTGATTACCCTTTCTGATAGCGAGCAGGGGTGCGATTGCGCTTTGGTGCCACACGGTGATGAGCAAAGTCCAAGGTAACACGATTAACACGATGGCAAGAATGTCTCTTCTCTTCGGCATCTCCAGGGTTGATTCTGTTCCTGGTCATTACCTGGACGAAAAAGGTAAAAAAAAAAATGTGTCATTGTGAAAAAGTGAATGTGATTCTATTGAAGCAGGCTGATTATGGTTGTACACAGCTATCCTGTTTACACTCTGTCTGTATCTGTGTCATTAAATTAAGTGGATGGAAGTGGATTACAAACAAATGATTATTCCAGGTAAGCTGTTTCCACTTTTAGTGTAAATGCTCTTCGTGTGACTCACTTTCAAGTAAGAAATGAAACATTGAAGTTCATGAAGATAAAAGAAACTAATCAACGATGGGGTGATTAATTTGTTTAATGTTGAAGTTTATTATTTTAGTATACAGTAGCAGCATGTCCTGAAGTGTTTTAATTCGTATATACAGTACCGCAGCAATATACAACGATTAAAAATTTCTTTTTATTGAAATATACTGTACCAATTTCTTGTTCATTTTATTCTAGTAAAAATGTTAAAATGCAACTTGTTAAAAGTGCAAACTCAAAGTTACACCTATACCTTGGACTGGTACAAAGTGCTGGTGCTGGAGACTCCTTCCAAATATGTCCTCATATAATGTCCTCACATGTAATGTCCTGCTTTTCCATATAATCCATCATACTTTGTTAAATAATATCTGATGAGTTACATCTTTTTCCATATTATTTAATATAAATATAAAAAACATAGTTGCAAGCAACAATGAGCGGGCCCAAGCACCCTACGCCATCGCCATCATTCTTTGTTAAATAATGTCTGAAATAATCTGCTTATATATAAAATAACAATATAAATTATAAGTTACTTTAGAAACACATTCTGACCAATCAGAATGGAGAATTCAATTATGCTCAGTGTTATAATGAGTTGCATTAATGAGTTGTAAAATTATAATACCTGAACACGAACATGTGACCTTATAATGGCAAATGAGCAACTTTGCAATCCACTGACGTCAGCACTTGTATTGTGGCTGATTATAAACTTTGCTACCTAATTGTATGATGAAAAATGTGCGTGTGTATTTACAGGGCATCTCCTCTTACCTGTGGTTATAAGTAGTGGACAGATGTGTGTTGGGCATGCAGCTGCAAAAGCTGCTTGTTAGAGATCTCGCACCGGGGCATCACTGCCCAGGACATCTTTTACTGCAAAGAACAAACCCTACAACACAGAATATAACACAACAATTTTATCAACACATTCAGTATGCTAAACAAATATTCTACATTTAACTGCGGAAGACTGATTGTTTAATTAGACTTAATAAAACACTAATACAGTACAACAGATCTTATTTAAAAAACACTTTTCGGCATAAATTTAAGGCATCGTCACAGCTGACCCGTTTAAGATTTAAAAAATCCCTCTGCAATTTTGGATCCTCAATGTCTTGAGATCACATTGGCACGGTTTGGTAGCGATCGTATAAATTCCCTAGGAAGAGTGTATTAAACTTCATCGGGTGGGTTTTGCAAACAATCCAAAAATAACTGACTTCCTGTTGAGTTGAGCCCATGACATAAAAGTTGTTCAGCTCAATGAGCTTGAAATGTGTACCAGGTTTCACGTGCATACATGCAAGTGTGTATGAGCTATGCAGCAAAATCGGCACACACTATCCTGTCATAGTGCTTCGGTCCTTATAATAATCCTTAGGAAAAACAATAGGGTCCTTCACACACTATGATGATGTAGGGCTGATATCATACTGCTTGGGTCCTAATCACATTTAGAACCGAAACGCATACCCACGTTGGGTTACATAGATGAAGGTGTGACTGTCCATATGTATGCGTGCTACAGTTTAAATATCGATGAAGATTTTGCTTATATTCAGAGAAACAGAAGCTGACAATAGAAATGTGAATCAATATAAACAGAATGATGTAATGATGATTATAATAAAGATAAAGCAATGCAGTTAAACAACATGCTGTCATTTCATAATTATAAAATGTATTCCTTCCGTCAGGACGATTGTTAACTGGAGTGTAAAGACATTTTGATTATTGAAGGAAATGTGTTCATGTCAGTTTTACTGTATTGCGACTTTGACAGAAAAGAAATGAGAAAACATTTTGATAGTAATTTATAAATGAGTGCATCTTCAGAGCATAAATACAAGCTAGAGCTTCAGCTCGTTACTGACCTTTAAACTTTTATCATAGGAGGAAAGGACACTCGATGGTGAGTTACATCTATTGCATTATTAATGCAACTGTATTATCTATTGAACAGAGGCTTTTATTATTACACAATAGCCTGGGAGAAACTTATAACCTTATTCATGATAATAATGCTTAAAAAAATTCCCCCCAAAGTGGTACACTAAAGCATTAGAAAATTTGAGTTTAATGGAGATTCGTTAAGGCAGGTCTATTATCAACGCTACTGATGTTACAACCAGGCAATTACAAAGATGTTGTCTAGATCCCTGCAGTGATACAGGCAGAGAAATAAGTGTGCATCCCTGGGTTATGGAGCAGATGGGGTGAAGGGGGTGGAGTTCAATTACCTGTCAATTTCCTCCTTCCCAGAACGGGTAATGCAAATATCAGCAAAAAACCTGGACAGTAGTGCTAAGCATTTTACTAAGCATCGGTTACGGACCCGAGATGGCACATTTAACCAGTGGTGAAAAAAAATAATCATCAGACTGGGCAGCCAACCAGTTGTCACATAGATTACTGGTGTATAACAAGAGTGGTTCTGCTATTTAACATCGCAGACTCTGCCATGTTCATGACACGGTGACGCTCTGAATCTTCATTACGCCGAAGACAAGCAAGGCACCTCTGTTCAAATAATAAGCCCTTATCTCCACTGTGTCTACAGAACATGCTGATTCGGACATGCTCGCTCGTGTTTGGGTCGCAGAACAAAGAGGGAGCTTAATAAAGAGCTGCCTGTATACTTAGCAGCTCATTTCCTAAGTCTAGCCACCGCTTTGAATACGCTGCAGTAATGACTGGAGCTTCCCTGAGGAGAGGAGCCACAATAGGTCATTATTGACAGTGCTGTCAGTTTATCTGAGCACGTCAGAGAAGGTGAAATCTAAAAGTGATGGATTGATTTCAGATGCTTGAAACCGGTTTAAGAAAAATGCCAAAGAACAAAAATGATCCTTGCTACCCATGTATGCTCCCTGGATGAGGAAAAAAAAAAAATATATATATATATTTTTTCATGCCTGATTACACCTCCTCTTGACTCAATACCAAAGGCAATCATCATTTCAGGTAAGGATGCGATTACCGTCTTGAGATAAATGGATGGAATTTTCATTCTCAGTTATTCTAGTGTTTTCTACCTGTTCTGAATAATTCCATATTGCAAGTTTTCCACAGCATGGACCAAACGTTTTTACTATAAAATGCAATACATTCTATAAATGCCTATGAAATCACCATTTAAATATGAACTAAGTGCATGAGACAATATCACTATTTTTATCTCTTTAGTGCTCTAAAGTGCTCTTAAGCCAATAGTCTACAAGGTAAACATTAACGCTTTCTATACACAAACTACAGTGGATGTGCTCACGACTTCGTTCACATGAAATTCAATTGCACTCATAAGCGCCTTTTAAAAATGTACAATGCCATCTGTTACTGTGAAGTGCGTGGAATGAAGGTGTGAGATAGCGTTTATTAGATTAGTTTAAATAGATTTCAACTGCACACTCATAAGCGCGAATTAAAAAATGTACAGCGCCATCTGTTGAATTTTGAGTCTGAACAAAAGCAGGTAAATAAACAAATACTCTTCAAGGACATTTTGTGCTTCGACAGTCAAACCCGCCAAGCTTATACACCTGATTGAATGATTGCATTCAGGACAAATTGTAAAGGAAAAAACCTTCATGAGAAAACCTACATATGAACAAGTAAATAAATAAATTAAACAAATGAATAAATAAATGTCTGGATGATGATGATGATGCTCATTGCTGTATAGTGACAGTGAGCGGTTTTCTGACAAAATAGAACACATTAGGGAATAAAGTAAGATTCACATTTATTATTTGAGTACATTTCGATTCTCAAGCCTACAGTATGTGTTAAAGCCTGTGTGTTCCATTCAGGCCAACATGACCCATTAGCTTAAAGGTTTAACCTTTTATCTAATTGACGAATATTATGCAAATGCTTTCCATGCAATTCAAACAAGTTCTCTAAAAACATGTACATCAAATTGGAGACGAAAAAGTTGGTGTTGAGGTTATACACTGCACAAAAATAATAGTGGCAAATGTACTGCAATGATTATAAACCTAATGTAAGATTAATCACTGTTTACTTGCGTAAATCTCTTAATTGTTTTATTGTATTGGCAGATCATTTTCCATACTTGGTGATATACCTAAAATGTTTGAAAAGTGAAAAATCATCTACCAATAAAACAGGAATATTTAAAAGTAGCACTGATTGCAAAAACAGGGCCACTAATGCACATTATTTAAAAAGAGCGAGGGAGAAACTACATCGGAAAACTGAATGTATTTTAAATCGACCTACTGTACATTTCTGCTTGTACTGAGATGGAACGCATTTGTCCTAAACAAATGTTTAATGCTATATGTACTGAATAGTAAATTCCTGGTTGCGACAACAAAACACCACTAATTGTATAAAATGAATGAATGGAGTTAGTGAGTCATGGTCGCATCTTTAGTCTCGCTCAAAACTCAACAGTGACGCATTAAACAAAAAGCACATTTATCATGTCTCTTCACTCACACATGGCTTACGAAGCAACAGAATGAAAAGAAACAACAAATGATTAACCAGATGTTCATAACACTGCCTGTACTGTATATATCAGCGGACATCAAGGTATTATTGTGTAAGCCTTTTTTTTGTCAGATTCCTACCTTGAAATAAAAATGATTTATACTCATCATAAATGTTAAGGTTAAAAGTAATAGATTCCCTGTTAGGCATCGCTGTCACGGTTACCGTTGGTGTTTAACGTCACAGATTTTAATTGTCAGCTGATAAGCACCTGGGTAAAGTTAGCATGTTATCTAACGGGTAACCGACTTGCACTTTCTGTCCTGCGGTACGGAAAGGCAAGATTTCTGCATCTTCTGTTAGGCCATGTCTAACAAGAGATCGGAAGA
>JAQMYL010000037.1:25002867-25017042 GCA_030014365.1 Clarias pachynema | reverse complement strand
TATATATATATATATATATACATACAGTAGAGTATACTGTAATATATATGCTGTTGTTGGTCCACTGTGTTTTATCAGGTCTAGGTCAGCACAGACATCTACCAGAACATTTTCGAGCTCTTCATGCTTCCCTCTGCTGACCAGCTTTATGGAGATGATTTAATTTTCCAGCAGGACTTGGCACCTGCCCACCCTGCCAATAGTACTAATACCAGGTTTAAGAACCATGTCATTCCTGTGCTTGATTGGCCAGTAAACTCGCCCGACCTAAACCCTATAGAGGATCTATGGGGTGTTGTGAAGAGGAAGATGTGAGACCGAACAACACAGAAGAGCTGTAGGCTGCTATCAGAGCATCCTTGGTTTCCATAACATCTCAGCTGTGCTACAGACTGATCGCCTATGCCATGCCGCATTGCTGCAATAATTCATGCAAAGGGAGCCCTGACCAAGTATTGAGTGCTGTACAAGTTCATATTTTTTAGTAGTCAAACCTTTTTATTTTATTAGTCTTAAGTAATATTCAAATTTTCTGAGATACTGAATTTGGGGGTTTTCATTAGCTGTAAGCCATACCTTTCAAAATTAGAATAAATAAACACATGAAATATATCAGCCTGCGTGTAATAAATCTATATAATATATGAGTTTCACTTTTTGAATATAATTACTGAAATAAATAACTTTCAAGGGAGCTGTGGCTTTTAAGATGCTCAAAATAAATCATTGATTACCTTTGTTAAAAATGAACGTTTTCAGCTTCTAATAGCAAGTGATGTAGTGGTTGGCGATATGCTTTGAAATTTAAAAGAAAAAATTTTAACTGGAAAAATAATTCTGAGAACTGGAAAATTAATTCTGAGAGGTTTTTAAATTGCTAAAGCTCTGGAAATGATATAATGACTGGTTAATAGCTACAATATTTTACATGAATTAAACCAATGGCGAGCAGCATTGTTAGTGTCTTTAATTTGTAATCTTACGTTAACAAGTGCACCTGTTCGAGGAGCTTGATAAAGATGCCAGAAGAATTCACAGTCTAGGGACCAAGTGGGATGGATCATTGCCTATCACTTTGGCGCTCTAACCAATCAGTGGTTTAATAATGACCTGGTAGTCATTTCTGTAAACTAAGGGACTGGTGGAATTGTTATGTTTCTGTCATCCTCATGTGGGTTAGCATGAGTGACAACGTAAACGTTTATGCTTAGATTAGAAAATCAATGTACTTTTGTGTGGTCATCTGAAAAGTAATGAGTTTCAATTTAAAATGCAGGGAGTAAAAGTACAGTTTTTTTCTCAATAAAATGTAATGAGTAGAAGTAAAAAGTATCACATAAGGAAAATACTTATGTACAGTAAAGTTTCCATTATGTTTGAGACATATTTGGCTCAGATTTCTTTAGGTTTGAAAGGTGTTTTGGTTCTAACCTCTGTTCTAAAATTGTTAGAATGTAAAAGCCATTTCAAACTTCCCCACACAGTCCATAGGATTTTATGTGCACTTACAGTTGTGCCACCTGAGAAGCATCAACTGTGCTGGGTACTCAGTTTAGCTATAGCACACACAGTCCATCTTCAAACTTTCAACTTTTGTGTTTTGTCAGTCTTTGAATAAGCAGTTCACTTTATCTCCCCCTTTTCTCTCTAGTTCACCATAGCCTTGTATATTTCTATCCCCCTCTGTTTGCGTTGCCTCTTCCCTGGTGGACTCTTCCCAAGTGCTATGCAGCCTGAATAACAACAGCCGTAGGCATTACCGTTGTGCTAGCTCTGAAATATCCTTGGCCATGACATATTCAACTTGCTGATTACAGACTTCGTCCCAGGTGGAGTTGTCATAAAGCAACACAGTGGGGAGATGTGGGAACAGTGAAAGTGCAGGAGTCATGCAAAAGTCAAAATGTTTTGCTTCTCAGAATTGATTTAGTGAAAATACTTGCACTCAAATTCAACTCTGTAAGCATGGTTTTGCTATGGTAGCCAAAAAGCACACATTGTAATAAGAATTTCATAGTATTATCAAATTCTATGGCATAATGTGATATACTGCAGTCATTGACTACTTTCGTGTCAATGCAACCAAAAATGGGTGACATTGCCAGAAAGATTTTTGTGACTGTTGCTACAACATCCATCAACACACACCAATAGGATAAAGACATAGGATGATGCAAAACTCATGTGACTCCCACAAATGGACAGAAAAAAATATTCTTAATACCTCAAGCTTAATCTAAACAATAATTTTAATTATGCTATCCTATGTTCTGCACAGTTCTGCACGATCGTCACTGAATAATATGACATGGACTACAAGTCCCTGCTATGTGGTGGAAAACTTTCTGATTCATTATGCAAAGATTCAATATTTGACAATTTCACTGTATCTGATATGATATAATACTTTTGATAGTATAAACCAGCATTTAGAATCTGGGGTAGATTTACTGATATTTTTATGATTTATGATGATGTAAAGAAGGACTACTAAAGTCTTGTAGTTACAAGCAAATGATCTAAATAAAAATAATAATCCAGAAAAAAATGTATGATTGGCACATTGATTTATTTCAGTTCTTGCCCCTTAAATCAATGTATCGATATACAGTACATCGTTCGATTGTCATAGTTATATGTTACTGTATATCAGTTTTTCTTAGAATTCTGCTCAGTCTTTTGATTAAACACTTTTTGAGTCATTATGTCTTATTGAAAAAATTGTTGGGCCATCTTTACTTCGCTGAGGTATGTACTGTATGTAGAAAAATGTACTAGATGTTTCTGTGTCTTTAAATATTACGCCTTCTCAATTGCTTCATATTATAACATGAGAAATAAAGTGAATCTAAATCTCTGTGTTGTTTTGAAAAAGTTAGCATTTTATGTAAATGTTTCAGATTTTGTTTTGCATTCGTAAATATAGTGATTTTTTTTTTTTTTACCATGAAGTGACACCTCAACCATTTGGATTAGGCTTGTACTGGGATCTGTTGAAAATATTATGCACTTATGTTGTTATTATTGCCCCAAGGAAAATAAAAGAAAATGCAAAAATGCTTTTTGTCTTTTTGTAAATCACATAAAACCTCATTGATTTGATGAATCACTAATAATAATAATAATAATAATAATAATAATAATAATAATAATAATAGAAATTTCACACAGTCTCTGCAGTACATTCTCACTACCATGTCTGCAGAATAACAATCTTATTTCACAGACACACATCTTGCACCCACCGTACACCCCCTCAGACTCACATTAGACATTCGATAACTGGAACAGCAGATGTTTGAAGCTACTGTGGCCTTGCTGGCATTTTGAAAACATGAAATCTACATTAACATACACATTACACACCTTCATAGCCTTCCACTGTTTTCCAACCTTAACTGAAATGGCGCTGTAGCCTACAAATATAGCTATAATAATAACAATAATAATAATAATGATAATAATAATGATAATAATATCACACACTGCTCAGCCACGTGGTACTTGTGTGAAATTTGCATGATGTGAAATTGACACGCTTGGTAAGGGAAACCTATAACCTAAAACCCAAGTGTGACCTCTAGTCGCGTGTGACATTGTGTTACACTGTCTGGTTATAACAGAACATTGCTGAGTCGGAACAGAAGCTAACAGGTGTAGTCACCCCACAAGGTTGAAATCCCATTAACATGCTCCAGCAATTGAATTGAATGAAAGTGGAAATTAAGCTGCATGCGGCACCCTGAGTTTCATGACTGGACGGCTGTGCCTTCTGCTAGAAGTGAAATTTCACTTGGCACCATCTGCATGCCTGTGTAATTACAAGCCCTTGGGGACAGAGGAAGGCTCTCGCTAAGTAACTGTTTACAGCTTCAGTAATACGCTGGAAATGGGAAGCATTTTGTATGGACTCAGGCACCGATATATTTATTATTCAGTTGCTATGCTACAAAAAAATATATATATCTGAATTCAGAGACTAATACTGAGCGACAGTCAAAACATTGCAAATCGTTAAAAAAAACATATTTTATAGATATCTTCCCTTTTTCAATAAAATAATAATAAAAAATGTAACGGATTATGGTACTCTTTAAAGCAAAGAAAGTTAATGAAGAGACTTTTTGGTTTCATACACTATTGTGCATGCTTGTCCAAATGCTTTTTGTTTAAATCTCAGGATAGCCAATGCATCACAGGGCACACACAGTCATTCACACACTACGGTCAATTTGGAAACACCTACAGTATTAGCCTAATCTGCATCTCTTTGGATGGTGGGAGGAAACAAGCACAGGGAGAACATGCAAACTGCATGCACACAGAGGCTGGAATCCAACCTGGCTGACAATTGAACCAGGACCCTGGAGGTGCAAGGCGACAGTGCTAACCACTAAGCCACTGTGCTGCCCAGTTAAGATATACTACTGTGAAAAATAATAAAGTTAAGCAGTGTCAAGATTAGATCAAATCAAAGGGACTTGTACGTGTAATGGATGTGCCACATAATATAAGCCTAATGATAAATTGATTAAAAAAAAAACAAATTATGGTAAAAAATATTAAATATACTTGTAATTGCTGGGTGGCACCGTGGCTTAGTGGTTAGCACTGTCACCTTGCACCTCCAAGGTCTGGATTTGATTCCTGGCAAGGTTTGATTCCTGCCTCTGTGTTTGCATGGAGTTTGCATGTTCTCCCCGTGCTTGGTGGGTTTCCTCCAGTTACTCCGGTTTCCTCCCACTGTCCAAAGACATGCAGATTAGGTTAATTGGCACTCCCAAATTGCCCATATGGTGTGTGAATGAGAGTGTGATTGTGTATGTGTGTGCCCTGCGATGGATTGGCACCCTGTCTAGGGTGTACCCCACCTCATCCTCTATGTCTTCTGGGATAGGCTCCAGACCCCCCGCAACCCTGTATAGAAGATGAGTAAGTATAGAGTGAGCGAGTGAAATTGCTGAAATGATGAAGTGTTTTAAGGAGACATTATCTCTAGTGTCAGCCCTTTAGAGTAGTCTTCATAGCATTTTGCCATGGGAGAGTCTTTGGAGAAGATGTGTTTAAGCTTACATTATTCTCAGTAACGTAACAAAAAAAAATCTTAAATTAGTCTACTTAGTCCCAGATTCTACTGTTGTGCACTTAATCACTGTCTTTAAGCAAAAGAAATTTATAAGAATGAATGGTCTTCATATGTGGACCATACCAGAATACATAGACACTATATTTGAGATATAGAAAATCTCATGTTCTCATGTAGATCTCAAGAGGTTAAAAAAGACAGAATGATTATGGAAGAGTTGTCTATAGCCATTACAAGGTAAGTTGTTTCAGCATTAATTAAAGACACCTATCCATCCTTTAATCCATCCACCTATACTGCTTATTCTGTGTTTGCTTAGTTTGCGAGGTGACTCAAGCCTATCTCAAAGAACTCATGACACAAGATGGGGTATACTGTATACATCTAGGATGTACCCATCAACACATCCAGTTATGCACAATATACAATTTGGAAACACTAATAAGCCTACACAGCATGTCTATAGACTGTGGGAGAAAATGACCAAATATGCAAATTCCATGCATACATTCCCAGGAACCCCGATCCTGATTCTAATTCAAATTCAAATTTTATTTGACACATACACAGTCATACACGATACAATATGCAGTGAAATGCTTGAATGACCGACCCGGGACCTTAAAAATGTAAAAACAATTAACAAGAAATAAATAGAACAAAATATAAAAAATATATATTTTTAAATATAAGAAATATAAAAAAAACGTATCTATACAATGACAAAAATATATAAAGATGAATTTAAATGGAAATAAATGGAAATGTCCAGGAAGTGTGCAAATGCGCATGTGTGTGTAGATGTCCGTGGTCCATAAATGTCCATAATCTATGTGCAAAAGTGCAAATGTGCATGAATGTGCAAATGTACAATGTCCATAAATGTCCGGGGTATGTGCAACTGTGCACAGCTGATGGTGAGAGTTGACAGGGTTAACCACTAAGCAACTGTGGAATTGTGAAAATGAAAAAAAAAAAAAAACATCACTCACCACTATACCATTAATTAGCTAAATTAACAATACACAGTCTACATGCCAGCAAATTACAGAAGTATGGTACAAATAAATAAGAGGAGAAAAGCTTTACTGGTATGGCCATGTCTCTTGGTTCAGTACTTTTGATTCTCATCTCTTCCAGCTCAGAAATCCTACCGTCTTATATCTTTGGTTCCCTCTGTGCAGGTTATATAAGTGTTGAATAATGTGTCCTTTTTCTGGGTCCCTTGCACAGTATTTATCCTAGTTGGATTTCGAACAAATATGCAACAACATTTTTCGTTCTGCGCCCACAGAATAAAAAACAAACCTTCACGGGGGAACAGAGTTATTGGAAGCCCACGTAATAACTGTAATCTCACAAACAAAGATGTAGAAATGTGATAAATAATCAGAAACAGCAACAACAGCATAACTTTGGAAATTGCATCTGCGGAAATCCACAGAAAATCATTCATGCTGATGGATCAGGGAAGCATGACTGTGGGATTAAATATTTATCTAAAAGCTGACTGAGCAGAAAACACCACACAATATCCCTATGGCTGAAAAAAAAGTTGATTATAGACTTGTTACATAAAAGTTTGCACAATATATTCATTATCAAACTTTTTTTCACTAACACCATGCCCCCTTTCCCCCTACCAGCTACATGTGAAATCTAATCAAGATTCTGTCAGTGAATCGGTCCATGGCCATGCCAAGGCTCCCACTAGAATTAAAACCAAGGTGGGTGTCAAGCCTCAGTCCGCTGCTGAAAGAGGAAAACTAAGGGAAGAGAGAGAGAGAGAGGAAATGGCAGAGGCAAGCGTAAAAGACGGAAAAGAGAGAGAGAAACAGAAATGAGATGACAGAGAAGGAGTGAGAAAGCAAGAGAGGGAGAGAGAGAGGGAGGTTTCGAATCTAAATGAGATTGCCTACATCCGTGGCCTGAAGGAGGTTGGGAAATGAGTCTGTCCCCATCACTTTGTTCTTTGGCGCTCACTTCACTCAATGCTACACTTCTTCCTTTTCAGTCTTTTCAGTCTTTTTAGATCAGAGCTCATCTGTGGCTGTCTATTCATTCTCCTGGAAATATATTGCTCTGTGCATAGATTTAGTAGCACAAGGCTTTCAGTGTGTTGGGTTTAAAATTATAGTATAACCACATAGGATCACAGCTGCCCAGATGTTTTAACTATGGTAGACCATTCTCAGTACTGATTTCTCATGGGAAGCATGTTCTCCAAATTACAAATAGATTTAATAAGAAATACAATGGTGGCACGATGGTGTAGTGGTTAGGACTGTGGCTTTGCACCTAGAGGGTCAGGGGTTCGAGTCCCACCTTCAGGTCTGTGTGTGTGGAGTTTGCATGCTCTCTTAATGTTTGGTGAGTTTCCTCCCAAAGACATACAGATTAAGCTAGTTGAGTGTGTGTGCTTGTGCCCTCCAGTGATTTGGACCCCTGTCCAGGGTGTACCCCACCTTGTGCCCCATGTACCCTGGTATAGTCTCCAGGTCACCTGTGACTGTGTACCATATAAGCAGTAGTGAGTGGGTGAGTGAGAGAAACAAACATGATAGGGTGTGCTGTTACATAAAATTATACATGACATCGTGATGGACATGGCCTCACATCCAGATCAAACATCTTAGTCCTCTGTAGACACTGGATGGCCAAAATTATGTAGACACCCAAACATCACAGCCATATATGGGCCTTCTCCAAAAATGTTGAAATTCAGAAGCACTCAATTGAACAGAATGTCTTTATGAGTTGGACCATTGCGATTTCCTTTCACTGAACATACAGCTTATGTGCTTGGGGGTGAAAGAGCAAATCCCCACAGCCACAGCCATGCTCCAAAATCTAGTGAAAAGTGGAGTATATAAAATCACATATGGGTGTGATAGGCAGCACCATAACTCAGTAGTTATTACTGTCACAATGCACCTTCAAGATTCCAGCCTCTGGCCCGTGAGCATGGAATTTGCATGTTCACCCCGTGCTTGGTGGGTTTCCTCCAGGTCCTCCACTTTCCTCCCACAGTCTAAAGACATGCAGATTAGGCTAACTATCAATCTCAAATTGCCCATAGTGTGTGAATAAGCGTGTGAGTGTGTGTGCCCTGCAATGTTTTGGCACCCTATCCAAAATGTATCCCACCTTGTGCCCTAAGTCTCTTGGGATAGGCTCAAGGCCCCACTTGACAGTGTATACAGGATAAAGCCGTATGGACGATGAGTGAGTGAGTGAGTGAGTGAGTGAGTGAGTGAGTGAGTGATATGGGTGTACCGTAATAATTAGGCGTCCACATACTTTTGACCATACAGCATACCACCAAGAGATTTTTAATTTATTAATTAGCTGCAAGTCATGCGTTGTAACCATTTCAATTTATATTAAATGTTGTCGATCATACACGAGACAAGGTAGTTCATATTATCACTTTCATCATTAGAGCTATTGTAATGATAAAAGCCTGTCATGTTACAGTGAAGCAAGAGAGCAAAAAGTCTTCTGTTCTGAAGTGTCTCCTGTGGTGGAAAACTTAAAATGGTCTGACACCTAAGCCTCCTTCCATTAATATCATATAATTGTCTCCTTACAGCAAACTTTTCAGTAAGCTTTTCTTTGTTAAATAACTGCAAATAAAGAACAACATATGACAGATCATGCACTTTAAGTAATACCAGTTCAGAGATTGTTGACGTGATATGGTGTGAGGTGAAATGGAGCGTTATTACCTAATTGAAGCGATTTTGCCACCCAAACTACTGTATTTAATTTGTTAATGAACATGTCAAACTTTTAAATGTTTCATAGTTAAATAGAACATTGAGAAACATCCAAGAGCCAAATTAGTTCTTAGAGTCATTAGATTAGCATCTCTCTTTCTCTTTTACTCTTTCATTAATTTTCTTTAAAAAAAAATGCAGTCTGTCCAATTGCAGAGAAATCAGAATGCATAAACCTATTTTTCCTCAAAATTGTGCAAATCACTGTAACTGATGCCAAACCTTAACAGCCAAGACTAATTCCATTAAAAAAAATTTTTTTTAAATACATCAACAGATCATATCTTTATCCTTTATACTCTTTTATATTGGACATTCTGTACAACCTGCATAATTTATACATTGAATATATTTCTAATTTTTATTATATTTTTATTGTGACTTTAAAAATGTGTAAATTGTAGATTTGTACATTTATCTCAAATTTTTAAATGTAAAATTTGACATTTCTTCATTTTTTCCTATTGGAGTGAAATCTTTCAATCTTTCTATTTTATCCTACCTTTCCTTTTAGGTCACAAGCAGTCATAGAAGCATTTCACTGCATTTCATACTGTGTATGGTCATGTATGTGACAAATTAATTAAAACATTTGAAAATTTTAATTTGAGATAAAAAATTATAAATTACTATTTGTTGAATAACATCCTATAACAATAATGCATTTAAATGAGGGTATTAATAGTATAAACCTACTGTTTATGTAAAAACGAGGACTTTTTTCAGAGCTGTGAGGTTATACAAAAATAATGCCCACATTCTGAGCAATGGCATTCAAGAACCTGTCATCATTCATCATTCATTCAGGGTCTTGGAGGACACGGAGCCTATATGCGGAAGTGGAAATACACCCTCCATCAGACCTTGCTAATGCTTTTAAATGCTCATAGTCTGCTATATCACCTTTGTTCTCTCACCGAATTGGTTTCCTGTAGTTGTCATCAGTTTTCACCAGGCAGGTGAGATATGTCATATGCTAAGTAATTAAATTCGGAAGATGTGTCATCGCACGCCAATTTCTGGTATTCTCCACTCAAGACATCCACTGCTGGAAAAAATAAACACTTTGATCACCTTGTGTAGATTCAGTGTTGAAAAATTATTTTTAAAAAGTGGCTAAAATGAGTACAATCATGGCATAATCTTGCTGGATTTTGTCCCATAATGCATGATAGGAAACCATCTGTGTGTGGTTTATGTGCTAGTACATGATCACCATGCTTGTCATAGAATATGCAGACTGGCACAGTGATGATTTCAAGCAGGCAGAAGCTCACCAGGGTCTCTATGTTCACCTCTGCTTTGAACACAGCTGCATTTAAAGGCCTACTTAATATTCACTACAGGACAAGGTATCCATTTACATGCCTAAGGAAATGTGAAACGATATATACAGTAGATATATTTTTTATAATGATGAAGTCATTTCCCCCCCTTCTTTTTGGAAGAAAGTTTTAACACAGAAGCTATGATGTTGTGAAATTCCCTGATTCAAACTGCGGTCAAGTTAGAACAATTAACAGCTTGATGAAAAATGAACCGAAATGAGTTCACAAACAAAGCTGTGCTTGCCATTGAGGCAATAAACCGGCAAGGGTTATTTATTCGTTCCAGCACCATGAATGCTTAGGAGAAATCAATAGCATATGCAAACTCCCAACCAAACACCAATCACAAGCCACTCTCCATAAAACAAATGCAAGGCTGAAACAAACAGAAAAATTAATTTGGCTGCAGACTGAGCTATTATGCCTGCCTGCGAGCATGAGCCTTCTACAAATTTCTCTACTTTCCAGCAGGGAGGAATTAAACAGCCAAATAAAATGCAAATATGAATAATTAAAGAGCATGGCCGAAGTATGGCTTTTTTCCTTCTCATTATTTTACATTTGCCTTTGTGAGAAATAAACAGCAGCTTCACACATAGATTTTTTTATGATTTCAGAATGTACTGTAAGAGCAATGTGTTGATCAAAAATATTCCTTTTATAATATCAGTATTCTTTCTTCAGAGAATTTATGGGAATATTTACTGTATGTTGGTGGCATGATGGCTTAGTGGTTAGGACTGTCACCTTGCACCTCCAGGGTCTTGGTTTGATTCCCGCCTCGGGGTCACATGTGCAGTTTGCATGTTCTCCCCATGCTTGGTGGGTTTCCTCCCACAGTGCAAAGACATGCAAATTAGACTAACTGGAGTTCCCAAATTGCCTGTGGTGGGTAAATACACGTGTGAATGTTGACCACTGTCATAAAATTGAGAAGAAATACAAGGCACCATTGACCTCCACTGTACCTAGTTGGACTTAGATTCCCGTTTCTGGCTTACATGAGAGGAACCTGTTGTGGCCTTCTTCAGATGTTTAAGCTCCTGAATTGTATGTACATGAATGTACACATTACACTGCTTTCGCATGATTAGCTAATTGGATATTTGTTTGAATGTACAGATACAGTTCTACCCTTAATAAAATATTATAATCTGTTTTTTTTTTTGTATTTCCCCCATTATGAATGCAATCTAATTAAAGATCTAACTAGCATGTTCCTGATGTGGTCAATAAAATAAAAGTTGACCACATTTATAATAATGATATCAGAGCTGAAAAAATCCTTCTAATTGCATCTTCTAGATGTTCTAGAGGAAAAGCATAAATATAAAATTTTGAATAACCATAAAACTTACCACTGGGATTTAAGCAATTTTGGGACAGTTTTGCTCGATTGAACACCTGTGGTATTGTTCTGAGCTTTATTATAACCCTTCTTTATATAGAAAATTATTACAACATCCCTGAACATGAATCTGTCAATCACACTTTATTAAACTGCAATAATAACAATGATTACAGATATATGACATATGTAGGCCACTTTGGATAATTATGTCTTGATACTCACTTTTTTTTTATCCAGCTATTCGGCTTCTTTTTAACTAGAGACAGTAGTTAAAAAGAAAGCGTATTAGAGAAAGAAAATCATACACAGATATGCAAGAGTCTTTCATGGAAATGTCTGGGATTTGTACTGTATAATGACCCAAAATGAACGAAAATGTAAATGTTCCTACAGCATCCTTCTGCAAAAATAAGGAAACATCCTCTTTGTTGTCCCCAACAAAGCTGAAATGAAATCTGCATCTTTCATCTCAGGTAATGCACACTGTGCTGACTGTCCTATGGTTTACCAAAAGAGTTATTAACCGAGTAGGTGAAATAGATTCAGGCTTTTATTCAGTCTGACATCAAAGAAGCAAAACCCTGAAAGAAGCAGCTTTGTGCTGCTGAAATCCCAGGCAATACAGATGTGTATGATGGGTATTTTGGATAGACTAGATGGTGTCTGGGGATCATCTGGTATGCAGGCTGGTAAAATGAAAGACTGTGAATATTTTATTTCAATATTTTCAAATAACCCATGTTTTTGATATTTTTTATGTGTGAAGTAAAGACGCACACAGTTTGAAGTATAAGAGGAATGTTTGGATAGTTTGGTTCTACAGTAGTTTGTCTCTTAAATTAAAGCTTAGTTACTTATAAATACAGTATTACAGGTCTTGGTTGTTTCTTGCTCTGCACACTGACCATGAAGTTTGCCACCTGGAATGCGAGTACAATGTAAGTAATCACACCAAATTTCACAACCCTCATTCCATGCAAAAATGCATTCCAAGTTTCAGATGAGACTCGTATTAAGCTTCTGCAATCCCACTGAGATCATTCAAGTTGGTGTCTTTCAGAATTAAAGGGTATTTAGAATGAATTTTACAGCTTTCTTTCCCTCAAACATACTTCTGCGTGTTGTGCCAAAAAGGTACTGGATACCAAAATTTGATTGGACTCCAAATAAGAGCAAGAATGATTTTTCATCTTTGTGGAAATCTTTTCATTGACGATATTTTCATAAATGAATTAATCCTAACATAGTACTTATGTACTTCATATTGCTCTACATAACGGTCCACAGAATTTTTTGTGTATTTGTCTCAAAAATATACAGTACATTTCAATGCAGCTGGATCAAACTGTCAAGACAGTGGCACTGGATTTATTACTGCACAAAATATAGGTTCCAATTCCAAGTTCAGAATCTTGCATATCTGAGATATTCCTCTGTTAGATTTATTAGATCTGTTCCAGATGCATGTGGCAGACTGGTATAGTGGTTAGCACTGTGGCCTTACACCTGCAGGGTTGAGGGTTTGATTCTTGATTCCTGAGTGCATGTTCTACTCGTGCATGATGTGTTTCCTTTGGGTACTCTGTCTTCTTTTAACAGTCATGCAGAGTAGGCTAAATATTATTTCCAAATTCCCCATAGTGTGTGATTGAGTGTGTGCTTGTGTGCCCTGCGATGAATTAGCACTCTGTCCAGGGTGTACACCGCCTAGTTTCCAGAGTCCCTTAGGATAGACTCCAGGCTTTCTGCATTCTTGTACATAATAAGCAGTATAGACTCAGAGAATGAATGAGTAAGTGTGAGTAAGCGAGTGTTCCAGATGTGTGCAATTTTAAGTCAACTCTGAATCTGGAACACATTCCTTTTACTTTATTTCTTAATGATTTCTTGTTCATTTTTTATGTACCAAGTTTTTAAACTATTAATAATAAGAAGGCTTGACACATAATACATACATTACAGCACAATTCATTTTTTCTTCACATATTTCAGCTTGTTGGGAAGCTGCAATCATGCAATCTCCAGAGCCTTAACTGTTGAGCCACCATGACCTATAAAGATACAGAATATCTCTAATAAAGTGTATATTTTTGATAAAATTGTTCTTTTTTTTTTTTTGTGTGTGTCTATCTTGAAAAGTGTCATGGAGCATTTCAAACATCCCAGAACTATTAAACATTGCCTAAAGCCAAATCTATTTCCATTTCCTTAACAAATTTACAGTATGTTAGAGATAGCAAAGCAGTGTCAAAAAATGCTATAAATCAACATTTCATTAGCTCAGAGACTTTCCAGTCCACCTGGCAATGTTATCATCTTATCACCAGGCATCATGGTATCATAATTTTTTTGGAAAGTACAACTCGGCTTCACACCTCTCTGCTGGTAATGTGTTAGTGCGTTTATCTCTATTACCTCTGCATGTAGCAAGAAACCAATTATATGATGTGTTGACAAGATGAACATGGCGATGAGCCATAGGTGTGTCAGTTTTATTTTCTTACATTTTATAACCACGGTTTGATCACAAAATAATATTACTTGTCATATATATGGAGTCTATCTATCTATCTATCTATCTATCTATCTATCTATCTATCTATCTATCTATCTATCTATCTATCTATCTAT
>JAQMYL010000037.1:24959655-24978465 GCA_030014365.1 Clarias pachynema | reverse complement strand
TATATACTTTTAAAATTATTTGCCTTTCATATCAATAAATCAAAGTACACATAGCAGTAAATAAAAAATAATGTAATTACTGTGCTATTAATTACAAAGTATAGATTGCATAAGACTATTATCTTGTACACTGTTCAGTTTGCCAGCCCAAATCAGATTTTTTGCAAACCCAGATTGGAATCAGTTGGAATTAGATTGCGTTCATGTAGTCTAAATAGTAAAAAAAAAAAAAAAAAAAATCACTGAATCTGATTTTTGCAAATCCAATTTGAGCCACATTCAAAGGCTCAAAAAATTTAAATTGGATTACAAAACAAACTGTCCATTACGTCACTTGCAATGCGATGCGGAAATTCAAGCTGTTGAAGAGCACTTTAAATTTATTAATTAATTTATTTTTCTACAATTGTTTTTTTTTTTTTTACATTTATTTTTCTTTATTGTGCATGTATATACCTTTAGCCTTTATAATTGTTAGCTTGCCATTAATTTATTTTAAATTATAATCTTGTAAAAAGTTAAGTTCCTACTGTATGGTTTATATGGTTGTGGAATGACTTTTTGCTTTTAGCGCTATTTCTGTAAAATATGCAAAAGTTGCACCCTTGAATTTTCAGAGTGGCTAAATCAATTGTGTTGTTAGAAAGTGAGGCTAGCTTAACTAGAGTATAAAAATGTGAAACAATAGTCCCTGGACACAGGATGTGAAATGGCTGATAGCATTTGGGGCGGATGCATCAGTACAGGCAAAGCTAGAGGGAATGTACAGGAACAGGACAAATTATGAGGAAATATCGTGCTGCCTGCGGGCCTCCGGCGTCGTTGCCACAGCGACCTATGCAGATAGATCAACAGTGTGTCAAGTGTGGGTTGCCAGTCCGAACAGAGCCAAATCTGATCTGACGACTTTCAAATAACAGTGGGCACAGTCAATCCTGAAGATCAGATCAGATTCCTGCAGTCTGAACACGGCCTTTCTGCACTGCTAGCTTATGACCAAGGATGGAACATCCGCAGATTGTTAAATGCATGTTTTTTTCTGTGTGATTTAAATATCTGACTCCAGGACTTTTAATTAATTAGCTAAGTCCAATTTATTTAAGTAATTATCTGCCTCCAAATTATAATCTTCTACTTACTGCATTGAGTGTAACATCTCAGGGTTCTATTTGCTTTCAGTCTAAATCAGCTTCATGCTGCACTCGTGTTATAAGCTCACATTCCTATGTCAAAGGCTTTACAGTATGTAGCTTCTTTATAAACAACTATTCAGCTTAGAGATTTCTATCAATATGCAAGTATCGACCCTTTCTGTTTCCTTGTCAGAGATTTAACTTATAGCAGAAAACAAATAATGTAAATCACATAATCTTAATGCATCACACTTGTGGAAGAACAAATGAGTATTCAAGAACAATGTAGTGCTTCGTTACACAGACCACACATAAGAAAATACTGAAAGTTAAAACAGAAGAGGACATATTTGCGGCCAATTGGCCTTCCTGGGCTTGATGGTAAAAAGCACACTGCATCATGTAACGCATATTGTTTTATAACAAATACTTTTATAATATATATTTTATTCATTCTTTTTATACTTGGTCAGGTTATTAGATGTATGACAGAATGTATTTTAAGCACTGAAAAAAAAATTTATGTGTCAACATATTTAAATTAAAGGGGAGAATTTCCACTCTAGTGAAATATATATGTATTTGTGAACTTCAAAAGTAACTTAAACGTCTTTCCTGCTACATTGAACCTCAAGCTTACTCACACACTATATGACTAGAGATCAATCGCTGTTATCTGATATCACCCAAATGACGATGGGTTCCCTGTTTAGTCATCTTCCTTTCATGGCTTCTTATTATTGTCATTTCAGGGAGCTTTTCCTTGCACATCAAGAAAAATCCAATAATTATAATTCATACATATTTCCCCAGACTTTTCCAACGTATTTCCATCTTTTTTTTTTTTTCATTCTGCAAGCTGCTTTGCGACAAGAACCATTGTTAGGAGCTATACATAAATAAAGCTGAATTTAATTAAATAGATGTAAGTTAAAGGAAGAAAAAATAGTGAATAATGCTAACGAATGACATGTTTATGTTAAAATGTATTAATTAGAATTAAGACAATTTTAAATCTATATTTATTGTAATAAAATGGACAGAATAACACTGTAAAAGTTAAACAAGGCCAAAACCTTTAGTGTGGACCTTAAGCCAGATTCCTAAAATTGAGCATGAGAGAACAAAACAAAGAAGGTTAATTTGTAGACAAGATGGCAATCATATGTAAGAATAATCACACGCTACAAAACACAAACTCTTATAATTAAGAACTATTATTTCTTAAACTATTATATTACTACATTTTCATAGATGAAAAACACATTTGATTGACATTAAATATGCCCCAAAGAATGTGTACTCTAAGTTAAACAGTATTTAAATCATTACTTATTATTAAAATTATTACCAGTCCAACACCATCTTTAGGTGATAGTTTATAAATCTTATATTATTGTGATAAAAAAAAAAATAGGTTTATTGATTGTAAAATTCATAGTTTTACTATATGTGACTCAACTTCACTACACTACACTACACTACACTACACTAGCTTATCCTAATATACACTACTGCTCAAAAGTTTGGGATCACTTTCTAACTCTGTGGCCGTTCCTGATTTTTTCTTTTTCTTTTTGCAAAACAATGCTGAAGGCATCCAATATATACAATAATCTCCTTTGAACAGTTAATGTTTAGATGTATTTGCTACTTGTAAGCTCTGCAAAGCCTTCATAACGGTCCTAATCTGAGATTTTATTTGGTAATTACTTTGTTTATTAGTGATTTCTGAGGCTGGTAACTCTAAATGAACTCCTCTGCAGCAGAGATACGTTTTGGTCTTGCTTTCCTGGGATGGTCTTCATGAAACACAGTTTCATCATCGTGCTTGATGGAGTTGGCAAATGAAGTTGACAATACTATTCTTGCAAGAACTATTCCAGAAAGGCTGACTTCCACATATTTAAATAACAACTGACTGTTGTTGTTGTTGTTGTTGTTGTTACATAATTACCTAATTCCGCATGTTATTTCATAGTTTTGAAATCTCCAGTATTGTTGTAGAATATAGAATATTAATCAGTAAAAAAAGAAAAAAATTGCAAGTGTTAGCAAACTTTTGAGCAGTAGTGTATAAGTTAACGATTATTGAAATGCCGAAAACATGTAACATACTTTTAAGGTATCTTATATTCATTAATCAAAATGCAATCTAATCTAGTGATTACAGAAGCTGGCGAAATATGTTGCCATGCCATTAAAGGCTTATCAATGACATGGTGTGTCGAAATGTTTGCCTTGGAAATGCACACGGTCTGTTACTCACTCTGCAAATCCCTTAATGCTCTCTACAGAAAGTCCTCACCTCTCTGGAGAGAAATTACCAGCAGCTGCTTAATGCTCTTGTGTAAACATCATTTGTGCAACTGATGGACTTTAATGGGATTTGTCCGCTATTCATTAAGCTGCAGCAGACATTTTGGAAATGCCTGCACCTTACATATCAGCGACTAATAGATGAATTCTATGGAGAAAAAAAAAATTCTAGTGTCACGGTGTGCATTCAGTGATCTGCAGCTCAACACTCAAAAAAGTTTTGCTAAAAAAAAACAAAAAAACATCCAACTGTGTGTGGTACCCTGGGAATAAATGACACAGCTATAAGTACGTCTGAGTCATTCAGGTTCCTACGGAACGCCATCTGCAAGCTACTGAAATGAAGCCGTATCATTTCCACACTCTCATGCTGTTCTTTCAGCATTAACTCACAAAGCTCCGTTTTTGTAAAGTCTCTCCCGAACCATTTTTACTCTGCTATTACAGAGAGCATCCTCACTCTTACTTTCATCAAAGTCTAGGATCTCTATGGAGAAAATCTGCAGGGTTGCCGCTCATGCATGAGCAATCATGTCTAATGGCTGGTTAATGGTTCACATGTTTAACGAAATTCATGTATATTCTGCTACCTATATTATTCAATTACAGCAAGTTTTTTATTCCTACTATACCACAGCAATTTTCCAACAACAGCATTTTTTTTACTTGAAAAGAAAATACGTACATATTATACCTTTTATACACGTACATTTAAGTGAGTATTGAGAAATGTCCATAAAACAAGGAGGTTCCTGTTATACTTATATAAGAGCAGCTCTAAACAGAAAATTCACCATCTCTCCTTTTTTTTTTTTGCTTCCTTGAATGCTGCTTGTTTTGCTACAATGAAGACACCAGATTCTCCAAACTGAAGACTTTCCAATGTCTGAAGACAAGCGTCACTGCATTTTAACTATTTAGACATAAATACCTTATAATTAAAGCTAAAACAGTCCAGATGACCTCAAAATATTTTACTTTTTTAAAACTCTTGTGAGAACACTACACTACAGATCTCATTATTTTAACTAGACATATTTCACTGTAGTTACCAAATAATTCATAGCACTTAATAATTAATATGCTATTAGATGAATAACTTAATAATAAGCCACGTGGGTACAGTACTGTGCAAAGATCTTCAGTCAGCCCTAATTTCTTCATATTATGCTTGCAAAGAGCCAGAATTTCTTTTAATTTTTAGCATAGTATTAAGGAATAGTTCTCCAGGCTTCCTGAGGGACTGTTTTGGCTCTCGTTTTTTTGTCAGGATTTTGGCTCTAATTTTCAGTCCAGTCCCTGTACCTGACCAATTTCAAAGGAATTTTTTTGTTTGTTAAGCCTAACAATGATCTCAACAAAAAAGCCATCTGATTTAGGGCATGAACCAGTAAGAAACAGGTGCAGATGATGACAGATGATTAGACCTATGATTAGTAAACTGGTGATGCTGAATGCTGAGTGCTTTGAACAGATGAGAGGGGAAATGAGGTTGCTGCTGAGGATGTTGCATAAACAACCAGTTTTTAAATTGTATCTTAAGGCACGTTACAACTTGTCACACTAAAATATTTGTTCACATTAATTTTTATGAGGAAATTAGGGGTTGATTAAAACCTTTGCACAGTATTGTATGTTGGCCTAAATTCTCATTTGTTTGCTATGCGGTCTGCTGGATTTATACATAAATACAATTACTGATATGATCAATCTTTCTATACAGATGTACAGTATTTTAGTCTGTAGTGTCAGTGCTTTTTAGTGATACATAAAAAAGTTAGCTCTTTCTCATTTCTTAGTTGTATGACAAGCTAGCTTTAAGATTTTGGTAAAAAAAAAAAAAAAGGAAAAAAAAGAAAAAAGAGGAGCTAGTGAGGAAAATACTTTGTATAGTTGCTACATATAATGTAAGTTGGCTGTCAAAAACATCTGAATGAAAATATAAATAATAAAAAATTACCAAGTGTCATCCTTTAATTAATAGAAAATGTAACCATTGGCAATTTGCTTTGGTATATATCCTTGTATAATACTGTTAATATATAATAATATATGTAATTTCACCTTTGTTAGTGTGTTACAATGGCTTCTGAATCCACTGACCTGAAAAATGGCATTCTCTCCTTTTTTTCCCCCAACTCTTGCATTTAAAAAGCATCTTTTGCGTTGAAATGGCATCCTGCCTTTTGACTGAACGATGGCCTAAATAAGACAAATAGACTGTCTGTTAGAATGGAGTGTGTCCTGGATGAGTGAACTGAATTTACTCCCATAGAATTCTGCAAGGGCTTCAAAGCAATTCCAGTGTGATGCTGCAATCACAGGAAATGTGTGTAAGACCATGGTCAATCATGCTGGTGACAGATTTACTTGACAAGAAGTTGGAGCCAAGAAAAAGCTTTACATGACAAGTGGGAGAAAACTGGGTTTTCAAAATGTACAGTATTTATGCTGTTAATATAACACTCCTTATATAATGACTTGACTTATATACAGTATATAATATCTAATATGAACATTAATAGCCATGATCAAGTGAGTAGACATGTGCATTTTCCAGTGTACATGCATAATTGTATTTAGTTAACTGTTCTAGACATTGAATCCCTCAGTGAATAGTGTTTGTCATTTCTTATGTCGCCTTTCAGAGCAAAAAACAAATTGTAGCCAGTGGCTCGGCATTCTGTTACGGAGACAAACTGCTGTTTCAAGGCCACTGATAGTCAGTAGATGAGCCTGAAATGCGAACATCTGGCAATGCTGTGGTGTAAAATGTTCGCCTGGGCCTTTCGGCTTAATAGCTTAATATTTCAGTTCTCCAGCTTCGGCTATGTGGAGTATTATGTCCTGAAGGTCTGGTATTCAATGCCTACATATACACAGAATGACCCTCAAAAACTACAAGCATCAGAGAATAGCAATATAATAACAGACGTAATGACAGTTTGTACTGGAAATTAATATTTAATTATTTCAGCTCAATATGCAAACCAGATATTCAAAGTTTATAGAAAAATTGTGACCTGTCACATCAAATCTGGTATTCAGTATAATTTTTGGGTGATTTGAGTTATGCATATTTTCAGATTTCTGGTTCAGATGCACAGACATCAAACTGTGCTTTTGGGTTTTCGGATACGTCAGGTAGAACCAAAGTGATATAGTCATAAATTTTACCACTGGAATATGGTAATGACTTCACAAAAATGTACTCACCAAATGCTCGTATTAATAGTTTTGGTCATAGAAATAACCAAAAACAACCGATCATATGTAACTGTTTATGCTTTTTTTTATTTTTTATTATTGATTAGTCATGTTTATTTAAATGAAATAAAATTTAAATAATATTCAATTCATCGTATTGGTGCTGGATGTCGCTCTACATTGCACAATCCTGAGCCCATATATATTTATTTAATCATAATAATCTAAAACTTGATAAAAGGCAGAGATTAAAGGGTTACAGTTCTTTGAAACAATGTTTCACCACCTGCACCAACTGAACACTATTGGCCATAGAGCAAAATTAACCTGTGCGACTTAATACCTGACTAGATATGACAGGTCACAATATTATTGTCATAAGATTAGTTGCAGCATGAAAAGTTTAAAGTATGAAATGAACGAACCGTGAAAGTTTGTATTTTATAATTAATGTCTGAATAATAAATGTTTATTTAAATGAAAAATAAATAAGGATTTAGCTTAAAAAATCTGCACAACACTAAATTTTCAGGATCACTCAATGAAATGATAATATATTTGTTGCAAGATGCTGAAATGTGTATCGTGATTCATTTGAACTATATTTCACTGCTAGTTTTAAATTAAGATTTCAACCATAGACATTTGAAAATGTATGCTTTCATCAAAGCTCAGTGTTCAATTTAGTACAATTGACAGTTATAATTATATCAATAATAATGATCTTTCAAACTTTAAAATGTAAGATCCCCAACAGAATATTAAGTTCTCTACCAACTGTATATAGTTTTTTTTTTTCTTTTTTAACTGTATTGCATGTCAAGTCACTTGTCTCTGTCACTGAGTACCCTTTTCCTACTTCTAATATCAACCACAATTTGGTCAGTATGGTTTAACCCATATTAAAAAAAAGATAATTCCTTACAACGGATACATTTCAGCAAAATGAGCAATAATTGTGCATCAGGTTTCTCCTTGTTAACATTTGTGCTGCAGTGTCTGTATTGAGGTCTTCAGCTGGATTTGAAGGTGCTTACTTATGTAAATGAAAACGGGCTAGACTGAGGTTGAGTAGAAAGTCCTGTTTAAAAAAAAACAGTTAATTAAAGCTCAGGGCAAGAGGCAGCAACTGAATATTTGATCTTTTTAGACACACAGATATTGGACTGTTTTTGTAGTGCACTTAACCCCCAGGTTGTGTTCTAGTCATATCTGATATTTGAATTTTTCTCTATCATAATAACCATCTCTTTCGTGGGACTGGACTGCTATTAGATTTCATTATCCAAAATACAAATCGCAGAGCAATGTTTTCTTTGTTTGTTTGTTGTTGCTTTTTTTTTTTTAAAGATGGTCCTGAAATAGCCTCAAAACAACTTTAGTCATCCTGAAAAGCAAAATGGCTCTCATGTTGCTGTTCAAAGGGTGTATTTGTCATTATTGTCTTCTGTGATGCAATATGAAGGAGTTTGTTAGTGGTCAATAATGGTTAATGTCATTGTGATTGATAGGAGGGAAAATGCATTCCATCCATCCAAGCCAAACAGCATGGACAATTTGGTCCCTGTGGACCCCTGGGGCATCATCGGTATTCAAGCTTGCAATCTCCTGATGAAAGGGCGAATGCTTTTCTATTGCATCACTAGGGAGATTAGATTGGGCATTGTTGACAATTTCACAATGAAATACATGATTACTATGATAATATTATGTCTTGTGCTCCTGAATGAACAGGAAAAACATGGACATGCACAGATACAAGTCTGTCAGCTGGCCTGCGCACAGATGGATTGGTATGACAAATTCTGATAACGGAATTAGTAGGAATAACTCGTAAGGTGCTTTATTTGTTTGCGGATTAGGTGGGTTAGGAGCAACGAAGTGTGACAACAAAGCGAAACACAAACACTGGTTCAGAAGGAACATATGCTGATGACATGGCTGTTAAGCCTCATTGTAACTAATGTGAGTTTAAAATTCAACCCCTAAAAAAAAAAAGGGTGGATTCATAAATTGAGCCAGACATTTCATGTGCCAATCATTTTCCATACTACACATGTAGACTTTGAAATAAAAATGAGTGTATCTAACTCCAGTGGACGAAACCGTAAAACTACAGAATTATAAAATCAAATGGAATGCTAACCAAATACATCTACAGTAAAAGGCTTAAAAATCAGCTCTGGGACTGGGGAATGTTGCTATAATTGAGACCAGGAGTACATTGAAAATTAGCCTCAAGCGAAGATTGCTACTTAGCAGTGTTAGATTGACTAACAGGAGATGTGATTGCTTTTAAAGGTCATTTGCTTATTATCTAATTTACAATGGGTAATCAGTGTTTTTCATATGCACGTCCTATAAAGCTGTTTTAAAACTGCAGTGTAATATAGCTCATGTGCTGCTATACAACTTTGATGGTACAATAAGCTGGGAGTCTCAGCGAAATGACAATCATGTGTGCTCATTAGGATATTAAACTACACCAGATACAGTAGGTCTTGACTTCCCCTCAAGACATGTATTCTCTTTATTCCTGGTCATGTCTCGCTATTCATTTTGGATAGATTTTACATGCTTTTGCAGATCTGAAAGACATTGTCATTGGTGATGCAAAGCACAGTCACTCTTTCATCTGCAGTCCTTGAATAAAAGGTAACACAGACATTCAATTTTGTTGACCACAGGAAGACATTTACTGCACCAACACCACCAATTTCCATGTGCCCTCAGATGTTCTGGTCAGTTTAAGCTCAATCTGCTTTCTTGTTCTCTGTATTTTGTGTATATATTTATATATTCAGCTGAAACATTTAAAGAAGAAGTATAACAATCATATGACAAGTGTCTGTGGATCAGGTGCAGACTTTATGACCTTAAATTGTAGTTTAGATAAACAATCTAAAATAATAAAAAAATTAAAAAGCAAAAAACTATCAACAAGACATGTAGCTTAAAATTTTGGTAAAGTATGCAAGACCTTGGAATGAGAAACCAGAAATTGGTGTTTCTATAATGTTTCTGAATGAGAATATGATGTCAATATTTAATTAAAATATTGAACTCCAAATGCAGACTAATATCATAAAAAAAAAAAAAAAATCAGACTAATAGGATTGGGCCAAAGAATCCTTTAGGCCAATTATTTGGATCACCTATTCACACATATTTACAATATAATTCATATTTAATTCAATAATTACTAAAACACTTTTTTTTATAGGAAAGGAAAATAGGAGTGTTTTTTTTTTTTAATAATGCTGGAAATTACAAGGGTCAATCAAGTCAAACCAGGACTTTTACTTTTTCAGCAATTTACAAGTGCGTAGATACTTTCTACAAAGGTAGAACGTTTTCTCAGTACACCAAAGCTATGATCAGACTGCCTGCTTCATGTCCTTTAATTTCGATAACATGTGGAAATTGCTTGGAGCAAGGTCAGGACTGTACGGTGGCTGTGGCAATAACTCCCAGTCAAGTTCCTGTAATGTGCAAATGTTGTTGGTGAATAACTGTGTATATAGTTCTCACAGACAGATGCAGGCTGGCGACAAGTTATCCGTCGATTTTCAAATATGAGGCGCTCACCTCAGTGAACGTTCACAGGAATGACTGCAGGAAGCTACGAGCAACCTCAGTCATTCTTGGACGTACGGCCTTCATTAAATCATTTGCACCGTTCAAATTTTTTACTGCAGCTAAGAATCTCATCACTGTACTGTGCTTGAAGTCTTCTGTAAATGTCGAGCGTTTTTTTACACATTCATTTACAAGACATTTCATCAGAAATCCCGGTTCGACTTGAACACCCTTTATAGTTCATTGACTGATAAGTTCCTTAAAAAGTAAGAAATATTACTGTACAATGTACGTAACTATGTAACTATGTATTGTTATTCTGTCAACTTTAAAAACATTTTCGACACAGACATTAAACCTCTGCTGATATGCTGTAACAGACTGGACTCTACACACGCATGCACACAAATTAGCTTCATGCCTTTTATTCATAACCTCAACCTCAATCAGCCAAGGTAACAAGCGCAAACAAGAAAATGTAATGGGTTTATGCACAGACTGTACGTCTGCCAAACACCATTAAGAGCACAGTGTGGAGGTAAGCATGTCTATAGGAGGCATCCACAAAAGGGGAAATGATCTGGCAACCTCAGTTGACCGGCTTCGTCCATATGATCTGCCATGAGCCGAACTCTTCTGGGGTAACAGCTGCCATCCCTAGGGGTATTATCATGGTTCAAGGATGACACTGTGTATGTTATTGTGCCCACACAAGTAATGTAGGCAGGAGAAAGCTGCCAAACACAAGCGTGAAGGCCTGCAGTGCAGAATTCAAGAAGCCACAATAAGATCTCAGCCTGAGGCTTGGCAATCTGTTTCCCTGCTTTCTCCCCTCTTCCTCTGCTGTTATTCCACCTCTCAGCTGTTTATTAGCTGACCATTGAAGAGAGAGCGCTAGGGCTTCGGCTGTGTGCGGAGATCTCAGGGCTGGTACAGGGTCTCTCTTGCCCTGAGTCAGTGTGACGCTCAGTCTCAGCACAGGACCGGATGAATAATGCATTCATGGTGTTGTCACTCAGGTAACAATTGCACTGGTTAATATTCACAGCATGTGCATTCAGAGGCCCTCATGAAACACATAACTGTTTTATAGGAGCGGAACACAGACATTATTTTGACGCCATAAGCGGCATGTGTTAACACAAATCTTGCTTTCCAAAATACAAAGAAGGGAAAAAGTCAGCCAGAAGCCAGTTCTGAAATTCCAGTAGTGCCAAATGTGCTGTATGGAATAATTTGTCAGAATCAACTGTCATTGCTTCTATTGTTAGATTAAATAGCAACTGTTGATGTGGATTTCTCCCTGACATTTACTTGTGTCACTGTCCTATCTGTAGTATCACTGCGACTGGCATGTTGATATAATATTATTCCTGTCATCGGTGTGGTAGTGATTGAAGTCATGTACTGTAACTGGCGAGTTACACTATCACATAACATGAACATGGGTGATATAATGATAAATATCTATATAATGATTATCATACTGTGGATAAGATCTTTTCACAATATGTATAATAATATTAAAGGTTAAGACCATTTATAGTCTATGCATTTACTATGTTTTGATGTATTTCTGCAATATAGAGTGCCTTAGATTATTTTTTTCAGCACAACCTAGACAATATGATGACATTAATTTAATTTAATTTTAACCAACCATTTTTATGGTTGGTTCTGGTAAATAAAAAATAATATAAAAATATATAATAAATATAATAAACAACAAGTTATTATTATTATTATTAGTAGTAGTAGTAGTAGTAGTAGTAGTAGTAGTAATAGTAGTAGTAGTATTTATAATAATAATAATAATAATAATAATTATTATTATTATTATTATTATTATTATTATTAGGTTGGGGCCTTCAACACTATAATCACTGCATCTACCATAAGCAATGTTGGGCTTCATAAGGCGAGATCAATGATCATTGTGCTTTCTCTATTTGCATTACTGTTCCCATGACGACTAATGTCATCTGTTTGTCTTTGCTTGCTTGTTTCTGTTCCATCCCTTTCCTGTCATTTTTGCCTGAGTTTGTAAGCCCTTAATTAGTTTCTCTATTTATACCTGGCCAAGTCTTAATTTCTGTGTTTTCTAGTTTCATTGTGCGTTTCTGATTATGGAATATATCTACCTTTATCTTTACTAGTTTTAAAAAAATACTCAAAGCGTTTAGAGCAAAATGGGAATCGAAATACAGGCATTTTGCTCTGAATGCTACGAGTATTTTTTTGATTTGCACAAATAATAATGTACACACAGAATTCACACACTTGTGTCCTGTCTAGCATCACAGCACCTTACATTAACAGTCAATGCAGCTTTATACGGTACATCAGTTTCTGATTTCTTCTGTAAGAATAACTTTATTGAGATTTCACAAAACATCTTGTTTATTTGATTTCTGCACTCTAACCTTTTTTTTTTTTTTTTTAAATCTCACTGGTACATTATTCCTTGCTCTATTTTAACAGAACACTCTTGTGCACTCTTGGATAACATTTGCAAGTTGAAATACAAGCTCTCGGCAATGCGCTGACATATACACGGCCAGCGGGCAGGCTAAAAATGGACTCTTGCATTCAAGAGAAACAACTTAATGCAGGTTTGTATGACAAGTACAATAACTGGCCTCTGTAATACTGTTTCAAATGTATGCTGTGTGTTAGTATTGCCTAGAAAGGGTGTCAGCATTAGATTTTATATTTTAGTCTGAGGCAAGTAATGAAATAATAACTGTGCAAATAAAACTGACTTGGAGAGGTAACGTCTGTTTCTGTCAGTAGCCCAAAGTCTGCTTTAAACAAATAATTTCTTGTTTTCAGAGAAAGACGTCTTTAAGTGTCATAGCTGAAGTCATAATGGCATCGATTCCACCATGAGTAATTCTCTCCCATGGCTTCCAGAGTTGCTTGAAACATTCTGACCCAAACTTCTGGCTGTGCAACAACAACCAGCAGTTTTTTTTTTTTTTTCAAATTATGTTTGCGTCCCTGAAAATCTTTTTTAAAAATGGCTCCAACAATCCTTATAATGAATTGTCATTATAATCAATGTGTCATTATAAATGAAATGCTGAAAGGATTCATTACAGATGTCACAGGCCAGATAGTAATCAAAAGATCATAGCCAGATTGGTAATCAAGAGCTTTGCAGCTTAGGTGTATCAACATCCCTTACATATAAGAGATGGCAGATCTAGTACGTCAGATTTTATATACTGTATCGTTCCCTGTGCTTTGTTCTCTGGGTTGAGAAGTGTGTTCTCTCTGGGACACACTGGGGGAAGGGCAGAGAATCTGTAATAATTGTACATGTACTCTTTTCAGGTATATTTTGTGCAGCCGTGCAACCTTTCAGATGTTTCTTAAGGATGCTGATGTAATGACAGTGCTGACAGTTTGCCGTCATTACTGTACAGTTTGTGCGTCAGCTCAAGACAAAACTTCTTCATCTCAGTTATGAAGACGTCTTAATAAGATTCCCCTTAATTGAACTGGATTTAGTATGTGATCGTTTATTGTGCATACTGGAACGATTCATGGTGTTAAATCCATTGACTTGCAGATTTGTGCACATGATTATTTCCAGCTGGTACACAAGTCTGCTTTATGAATACATGCATGCTTTGTGTGCAGCTTCAAAAAAGACAATCATTCATTTCTCCTCTCCAGGCTTAAGGTACTCGTCAGCAGCCCATAACAAATGTCAGGCTCATTTTCCAGTGAACTTCATTATAATAGTGGCAGGAGACTCCGAGCGTAACATCTATTCTCGTATTCAAAGCTGCAGATTTTTTGACTTGAATATTAAATATTAACTATATATCACAGCTAGAAAGAAAAGCTCTCTTACCTTGTTCAAGCAAGCTCTACTCCTTTCACATACTGCTTCATTCATTCAAACCATCTCCTCTCTTGCCAGCTTGTTTTTCTTCCCTTCCTTTGTTTCCTTTCAAACTGAAGACTGCATTCTAATCGTGTACCTTATTTCTCTCCTCCTGTGAATGTTCAGTGTCCAGCGTTGAGGAAAGCAGGCTTCAATAATCTGATGCTCGAGGACGTAAGCTGCCGGCGTATCTTCCTGCTGTCCTCTTCTGGCATACACGCGCTCTCTTTCTCTCCACGCCTCTCACGACTAAAGACTAATGAAGGAAGGATGTAGGCGAGAAGCAGGCACGACAGGGTGATGCTTGCCCTCTGTGTCCTTTTTTCTCGCTCTGTGATTAGTGAGATGGCTGTGGCGGAGGCAGGCTGTCAGAACGCATGGAGAGACATCTGCGAATGTTTTTATGTGGATCCAAATTCGCCTCCTCGCTGAGGCTGAGGACCCCCCCCCCTCCTCTACCAGTTGAGATGGTCTTGCTAATGGCCTGTACCATTACAGCTTGTAGCAGGGTGGGCTGTTGCAAAGAAATGAGAAAGGAGGGGAGAGAGGGAAGGACAGGGGAAGGGAAGAGAGAGGAGGGAGAAAAGAGGAGGTAAAGGACTCTGTGGGGGGTATTCACATTGTGTGTTTGTATATGTGCGTAGATACTTCTCCTGCTTCAGCTTTCTTCCCCCTCCTCTAATCTGTCAGGTTAATGCAATAATGCACTGCAGCTGGATTTATTTCTGGATTGTTCTCTGATTCATACACAGTGAATCCTGACTATGTCGAAAGTATAGTCTTGAATACTGGTGTAAATGTATGACAAATTAGTTGCAAATTGGAGCAAATTTATTGTGTAGATTAAATTGAGGAAATTAGAACAAATATCTTACTGCAAAGTGGCTAAAGATACCAAAAAAAATGGTTGTTTATGTACTGTAACAACCTCAGCAGCAACCTCATTTCCCCTTTTGTTGTCTTGTTCTAACCACTCATCATTCAGCATCACCAGTATACTAATCGCCAGCCTGATCATCTGTCATCTGTTTCTCAATAGTTCATGCCTTATGTTAGATCATTTTTATGCTTGAGTGATTCATACTGTAGTGGGTTAACAAACAAAAACATTTCTCTGAATCTGGTCCGATACAGGGACTGGATTGAAAAACAGAGCCAGAGTCCTTCAAGAAACCTGGAGAACTATTTATCAAGACTAAAAGAGAAAATACATTGATTGCTATATGGAAGCAAAATACAGTATGGAGAAATGAGGGGTGGTTCAAGTCGAGTCAAGTCAAGTAGTCAAGTAGGCTATTATTGTCACTTCAACCATATACAGATCAGTACACAGTGAAATGAAACAATGTTCCTCTAGGACCAAGGTGCTACACACAACATAAATTAAAAACATAAATTAACAAAAACTAACTAGCTAACTTGGAGACCTAATTAGCCAGCTAGCTGGAACAGGACAGATTGAAACTCAGTTCTTTTGCACAGTGTTGTACCTTTACAGGGTTTTTAGGTTCAGTGAGGAGCTTGACCTCACTGAACCTAAAAACACATTTGATGGAACCATCTGAGCTAGTATGGACATTTAAGGATATGTGTCTTCCTCAAAATTCAATAAAACATATCAAGCATACTGGATAAATAAGAAATTATGGTTTGTTTCATGCTGACTTTTTCATACACAGGATTTTGTATAGGCAAAAGGAAGGCATAGAAAAAGGAGACAGTGGCTCTTTTTGTGGCTTTTTGCAACAAAAAAAGAAGACATTCATCTAACACGCCCCTACAAAAGAAGTTTCATTTCTTCAGCAATGCACCATACAAAATGTTTCAAACTGGTCTGTAGTTACTAAAATAACTTCTGTGGATAACACCTGCCTGGTGGTAGAAATAACAGTGCTGCTGAACACACCGCAGTACGTGATAGTACATACTGTACAGCATGTCAGAAATGAAAATATCAGACAGAAGCATTATATAGTATGCTTTGTATTTTTTTAATGCCTATACCCTGATCAGCTGCAACACTAACACCAGTGATAAGTGAATTAATAACACTGATTATCAATTACTGTATATACCAGTGAACTGTTGACAAGATCATGGGCATCCAAAGCTCGTCTATGACCCAGGTACAGTATTAGAACACTCAGTGCAGCACAGCCTGCTGCATATGGGTCTTAGTGGACAGAGTTCAAAGTTGCTGATCCTGAATCTAAATTTCCCAAATCTCAGTCGGATCGAGCATCCATGGAATATACCGGAAAAACAAATCAGATCCATGGAGGCTCCACTGTGCCCAAAGTCAAACACCACAGCAGTCTTATTGAGTCATGCCCTGAGAGGCCACAGCTGCCCCATTGCACAACAGGAACCTAACCAACAGTGGGCTTCATTTATTTTTATTTTTTTGCATTTTCATGTTATGGCTGATAAGGGCATAAGTTGATATTTAAGCATATACTAGTTTAAACATCACATGGTACAGTGAAGATCATAGGGATTGTAAAAATTCCCTCATAAATCATTGTCTTACATATTTAAGGATAAAAATAAGCATAATGGTATGTAATTCTTTTTATTAATTTAACATTAGTCTAACATTACTTTACAAGAAGGCTCCTTGGTCAGATAAGGCAATAGCACTAAACAGAGATCTCGGACTTGCTAGAGAAACTATATCTCACAGTTATGCCAAGCAATCTGATTGCTCTATAGTAGGTGCTCAAACAGTTGGGTGCAAAGGAGGGGGGCTTAGATTGACCTTCTAGGCTTGGCAACAAAAATCCTGTCACCGCAGCCCCCTCACCCACTCCCCGGGAAGTATAAGGAAATTGGAACCTTGCAACAGAATATATAACCAGTCAAGACCCCAAATACATCTCTTCAGATTAGAAACAGCTACATTTCTGCTATCTTTGTAATTCTTAATAGAGTTTGTGCTGAGCTATCACCTCTAGCAGCCTCATTGCATTGTTTCAAACATCTGATTTTGTGCTCATGAATAATGCATAAACAAGTGCAAGGTAATTAATCCTTAATCAATTGTTCCATCAAGTACTAAGCTCTAAAGCCAGAACAACAGACCCCTTGATTTACAGCTGATGATACAGACTGCAGGGGAATATTTATCAGTGATTGGCCTCTAATGAGAATTATGTTTCTGGAAACTTAGCACACCTAGTGCACCTTACTGTCTATGTAGTTTTGTGGTACACAAAATACAAATGCTCATTAAGGAAGGATGACAAAGGTTTCACATTAGACAGCCAGAAAAAGAAAAAGAAAAAAGGACGGAGCAGTTGTGGCATGGGCACATTCACACTCTTGGACTATCATAGACATGTGAGAGAGCAGTAACATGGTGAGGCATTCAGAATAAACACTAACTTTCAGTGACCCACCCATAGCCTCAATATTGTGCCGGCATTTCTCTGCCTTACCGAAGCATGATTAAAAAGTGACACATATGACTACTGACCTCAACCACAGCCACCCAATACACACCAGACTGGGTACCATTGGTATTTCCACTTATTCATTTGGCTAATGCATTTCAGGGTTATGATCATGCAGATGGCACAGGTTGGTTAAATAAATCTTCTTACCCCAACTGCCACCCCAATTTTGTCCTCAAGACCTGTCATTGAGAAATATGTTGCTTGTATAAAATGAAAAGGTTGCTAACACAGTCTTAACCAATAGATTAAGATTTTGGTTGGTGGAGACAGATCCAACAATCAAGGGTATATTCATCTATCTTATCATTCCTGTTATGGGATAGTCAACTTTAGTAGCTCTACTGTATATAAACATTTCCACAGTAGGGTTCCTCTTAAAAGTTTATTTTTTATACAGTATATAGAACTTCTTTAGAAAGGTGGAACTATTAATCATTTAGAGAACTTAAAAAAAAAAAAACATTTTAAGGATGTACCCAGAACCCATTATATGGTATGCATACAAAATGAATATCCAGTAAGAACATAGAGTGTATACAAAAAATGGCTTAAATGTTGTTTAAACAGTTAAGGATTATTTGCGCTTCAACAGGGATTTGAGTTGAATGTTCTAATGATCTGTTTTGCTGTATTTCTAATTGAAATCCTTTAAGGATTCTTTTGTACAACAATGGTTTCTGTTCTGTATGGTTAAATATTGGAACTAGATATCAAGTGAGCCTCTAATGGGCTATATTGATGTTTTTCTTTTCTTTTCTTTTTTTTAAACTAAATACTATAATGTGTATTTGACCATGCATAATATTTCATTACTATGTTCTGAAGTATGCACGGCATCCACTGCCAGGCTAAATAATAGCCTGGCTCACCTCCTTAAAGGTGAGCCAGGTAGTGGGCTCAAGTGCTAGCAGAAAGAACCCTCAGATAATCTAGCAATCTCATGTTACATTTGTATCAAGAGTGTTATATAGTATTTTGGGATGACTTTGTCATTGATTTTAGAGTCTCTTAGTGTATCTTGGTGTGTCAGTATTAAGTTAAAATCTAAGAGCTTTTAATAAAGAACTGGTTTTAGGTAATCAAATCTTCTTCTTCTTTGTCTTTCGGCTGTTCCCTTTCAGGGGTCGCCACAGCGAATCATCTGCCCTCCATCTAACCCTATCCTCTGCATCCTCTTCTCTTACACCAACTAACTTCATGTCCTCTCTCACTGCATCCATAA
>JAQMYL010000037.1:24945381-24959555 GCA_030014365.1 Clarias pachynema | reverse complement strand
TCGACCAACAGTAGCCCAATTTCCACTGGCACCCTGTAGGTCAACAGCACCAGTGGCGGTCGTTGTTAACCCGGGCCACGACCGATTTAATTTATTAAAGAATTAAATTAAACGACCGATCCGGTATGGTTTTAGGTAATCAAATGATTACCATTAATAGTAAATGTCATAGTAACTGTGAAACCAATGGCATACAGTACATGTAATAGAAAAAAGGTTATTTAACAAAGCATAGTTTAAATAATATTCCATTTGTAGATACAGGAACTAATTCTATTTCATTAATACATTTTTAAAAACGTAATTCAAATGTTCATTCAAAACAATTTAATGTTGGGGTGGCAAACGCTTCACATGGGACCATATCACACACTCCACCACTAATTACGTTCTTGTAACACCATGTCCCAAAGTATGAGGGGTCGTTCAAGTCAAATCAAAACTTTTGAGTGTGCAGAATGAAGAACACAACTATGAGAGTACCTTTATTTCTCCATATATCCCCCTGCTACACTAACACACTTCCAGGGTTTCACTAGTGCTCCTTTAATGGCTCTTTGTTTTTACATGACCTCATACTACCCACCACATCACTTGCACATTACAGAAACTCAGGAACAGACATGACCTTGATCCAAGAGATTTCTACATGTTTGGGCCATTAAAAGAGGCCAGCATGTCAGATGTGAAGCAGGCAGTCCGATCTTGGCCCTGGCATAGTGAGAAAACTTTCTACCGTCATGGTTTCCAAGCAGCAGTGAAATGCTACTGTAGTTTTTCAGCCGATTATGGAATGTTAACTTAAACATTACTTCACTGTCACTTTCAGTCTATATTGCACTATATTGTCTCATGCACTATGCATCTTTGCACCATCCATAATTTATGTTATCATTGCACTACTCTATATTTCACCCAACTTTATTCTGTATATACTGTATCATACACACATTCATGTATGTGCATAGTACAGTATATATTGTGCTGAGCATGGTGTCTTCTTGACATGCCCTCTCCACTGCACAATCAATGTTTCCACAGTTTTACTGGTTATTACCATTTATATCCTATCCTTTTTACCTACTGCACCCTCTGTGCATTGTGTAAGACACTCTCACCTTTGTATCCGATACCCTAATTTGCCACATTTGTTAATTAGTGTAAAGAGGCCACTTACGCACTTCTGAATAGATGCTTACTGCATTTCATTGGCTTTGCACATTTACTTTGCACAAAGACAATAAAGTTGAATTTAATCTAATATAATCTAATGTAATTGAATAAGTGCATTAGTGTAGCAGGAGATTATACAGTATAGGCAAAGAGATACAGTATAGACAATAGTTGTTTTTACTCTCATAACTCACTCATCATCTATACCACTTTATCCTGTATACAGGGTCATGGTGGGCCTGAAGGCTATCTCAGGACACTAAAGGCATGAGGCGAGATACTGTATACCCTGGATGGGTATACCCACACACTGTACCAATTCCATCAAAGCGCAACAATTAGCCTAATCTGCATGTCTTTGGACTGTGGGAGGAAATATGAGTACCTGGAGGAAACCCCCCAAGTACGGGGAGACCATGCAGACTCCACGCACACACACAGACCCCAAGGCGAGAATCAAATGCGGACCCTGGAGGTGCAAGGTGACTAAGCTACCAATGCCGCCACTCTCATAACTGTGTTCTTGTATTCTGCACAATTTTATGTCCTGGTTTGACTTGAATCCCCCTCAAATTTAATTTCTTATATAACAACCTGTAAGGCCACTACAAATTCTGGTCCCTTTCACTGGAGATTATCTTCTCAAACAATCAACAAAGAATGCTTTAATCATGTGAAAACTGATGATGCATTTTCTTCTCACTTTTTAATTAGGTGGTGAGAAATTTCTTTGGCACAGGAAACCGCTTATGAAAACAGATCACTTTTTTTCTACTTTTGACAGTGTGAACACTTGCATGGCTCATTTGTGTGTCCATCTGTTTTCTTATAGACAAGGGCCAGTTTAAACAGATCAAGAGGAAGGAAAGACCAGATTAGCAGTTCTGATATAAAGATATCACAAAGTGGTCTGAATCCGAGCCATCTACTGTACTGATGGCAGCCACAACTTTATGAGCTACCCAGCCAACAGATACAAGATATCAAGCATGCAAAGTGTCCATAATTATTAAGTCACTTAGTATTATTTGGTATACAGGGCACATGTGCTGCATGCACACAAAAGCCTATCCGAATGTGGACACAGTGTTGCTTATGAGTGATTAACAATTCACTTCACAAAGTGTGATGATTATGAGCTGTCGGCGGTGATACATAGGCGAGTGTGAATTTCAGTAATATCTCGCATGATGGTGTCTTCAGCCTTGAGCTCTGTCATTACAAAAGCGACAACACAATTTCTCCTCACTTCCTCTGCCTTGGCATTGGCCAGACATGGTGAAAATGTTGTGTCAAAATGAATGACGTCTATTATTTTTTAGCGGACAGAGCTTTGAATAGTAAATTAAACTTTAAATACTTTTCTGTAGTTACAGTATTTACCTGATTAAATATCCTGTAACTTGTTTAATGTATGGTAATTAGCTTTTAAGCAAACAATGGAGGTATAAATCTTTCACTTAAGATTACACATAATTTAGACATTCTAGATGCTTTGATGTCACTGAGCCTTGTTAAACGCATTATAAAACATTTATTTTTAATATAATTAATGTACACGTTTTTTGGGGCTATTCTTTAATGCCAATGCCTGGATGAGTAACTTTATTAGTATTACTTACTAAACTAAGCTTATTCTTTATTAATATTAATATTTAGTAGAATTTACATAAAAGTAAATAAAACTTCTCTTGAATGGAGCAAGGTTCAGAGTTAAGAATAGGCAGAGTCAAGACCAGTGTACTACTGTATACCAGTCAAAAGTATGGACACACCAGACAAAAGACTTTACACAAGTTTGGACCAATTTTCTACATTCTAAAACTGTAATAGATTTTTTTTTAAGTTAGGAAATAACATATAGGGCCATAGATAATTAAGGAACAATGACACAAAAGTAAGCTATTTTGGAAAAGTTCTTGCAAAACCAGTTTTGTCAAGTGCACTTGCAAAACCCATCAAGCACTATGATGAAACTCATATGAAGACCATTCCAGAAAGGCAAGACCAAAACTTACCTCTGCTGCCGATGAGAAGTTTATTTAGAGTTACCAGCCTCAAAAATCACCAATTAACAAACAGCACCTCAGATTAGAGCCGTTATAAAGGCCTTAAAGAGCATAAGTAGCAGACATGTCTCAATATCTTCTGTTTAAATTTGATTATTGCATAATTCTTGCAGCAAAGCACCCCCTCAATTTTTTAACCCCTAACCATTAAGTTACATACTTATAGTACCAGTCGTCTCTTTTGTACACGTTTCCTCCACAGTTTTTTCAAGTTCTTTTCAAACCAAAATACGTTCCTCTCCAAGAGACTATCTCTGTCCTGTGTGTTATGACGGCTGCATAGTAATTGATTTATTGCCACATTATGCAAGTTGGATCTACTGCAACCTTTGCTGTGAAACATACACTGCCTGACCAAAAAACATCACATACCAAAATTTTGGTGGACTGCCTTTTTGCTTTGTTTTTGTGATATGTTTATGCAATGTCACAACATTTATTTCCATCCAGAGTCGCATTAATTTCCCTCCAAGATCTTGTATTAATGATAAGAGAGTCGGCCCACTGCGTTAAGTCTTCACCAGCACATCCCAAAACATTTTGGGGTTATGGTCTGGACTTTGTGGTAACCAATCCATGTGTGAAAATTATATCTCATGCTCCCTGAACCACTCTTTCACAATTTGAGCCAAATGAATCCTGGCATTGTCATCTTGGAATATGCCAATAATATCTTCTGACATGGTTTTGAGAAAGTACTCACTGCATCAGTTAGGGTAAATAATTTGTTGCCAGCTGAAACATAACACTGCAATAATTTGGCAATGAAGGCCCTTACAGTACCTACTGTATTTGCTTAGTTAAATCCAGGCGCTGACTTATCTCTCCAGGAAAGTGATTCATCCCACCAGGGTGCAAATTTTACCAAAATGTTTTACATATTGATTCAAATTTTGATGGTAAGAAGGATCCTCTGAACTTAGGCTTTTAAACTTTTCATTGAAGATCACAGAAGTCTCTACATCACTCACTTCATCAGTGTCTCCCTTTTTTATTTCGAATAGATCCACCATTTTCACATGGTAAATTGAGGAAGAACCTTTGGGTATGGCTTTGCATGGAGAACATCTTTTGAATTAGGTAGTAAATCACAAGAAATGACACAATTGGGTTTTTAAGTTGCCGAGTTTGCACTGCTGCCACTGCATGAGATTTACTTTTTAAGTGAGATCAGTTCCCAAACATTCACAAACGCAGCCATAAATGTTACCTGTTTAGCAAAAGCAAAATGAAAGAGTTCTATATCTATGTCTCTGTTTTGTCTACACACTGACATTACCCCATGTCCTGAAAAAGCCATGTTTGGGCAATGCTGGTAGAAAACTGGGCTGTTTTTGAACTAGTGTTTTCCTAGAAAACATAGCCATGTTTTTGCACTGACACATAAAATCAGGCTCAGTTGGAGCAACACTGATTTGAGGCATCCTCAAATCTTCGACTGACAGTTGCTGTGCATGCGAGGAGGCAGACTGTCTGGTAACCATGGGAACAAAAACTCTTCCCAACCGCAAACCACAGTTTGGCAAAAACCATGGATTTAGAAATATACACAAATGACAGTATTAGTAAAGAATATTGTGTGCATTAGGCAGAACGTCATCTAAGACCAAATATTTTCGTAAACTATTAGGGAACAAATATGAAGAAGATTGGTTTTAGGATCTAACTCACATCATCACTTAGGAAATAAGGACCTCTTTAAGAGAAGTAGGACAAAAAATGGAAGACTGGTACTTATATTAATATCTGATTAGAGTAGCAGATGCTGTTCACCTATAAAACTGAATGATTCTGAACTAATTGGCAAATCTGAGAGGATTTATGCTGTCTTGAAAATGCTGGAAAAATCATGGAATTTTAAAATGGTCTTTTCCAGCCTCTAAAGGGATCGAAGCTTTGTGTATTTTGGCCTATTGATTTTTTAAAAATTGTTCTCATCATTTAAAAAAAATAGGGGAGGTGAAGCTAAGAAAAACACCAGTATTATTTATTTATTTATTTATTCTTTGATAAAATAAAAAAAAGCTGCCTATAAATAATATAATAAATAAACTTTAGTGGTCATTGTTTCACAGTTGAATTCATGAATATTTGTCATTGCAAAAAAAAAAAGAATTTTGTTAATCCCTGTTATACAACATTTAGTTCCGACTAAGTGATCTGATTGGATGAGGGGCTTTCATGAGGGGTGATATAGATCATAACAGCACTGGGACATTGAACTATATGTATCACTCCGCGTCATTGGTATACTAACAATTGGTAATTACGCTAACTGTCATTCGTAAGCATGGATGTAAGTAGGGTGGTATAGCAAAGAATAAAGTAAACTGTCACTCACCAGCTCAACACTAGTTCCACCAGACTTTTTAGGAATTTAGATAAACTTCCTGAAGCTGTCAATAAATAAATAAATAAATAAAGCCACACCAACCCCCCCTGATGTTTTTCTTTCGTTACCAGATAAATGGGATGGCACGGACGGGAAATGTAGTGTGTTTTTGACAGCGCTAGATCTGGTGTTTGAGTTCAATTCCACCAAGTACTCCACCGATCGGCTACGCATTGCTCTCCTCGTCTCTCTGGGCAGGCAGCTGAGTGGGCCACGGCAGTTCTTCAGTCAGACACAGACACCGCCCATTCATATAATGAATTCACCCGCCAGCTCAAACTTACTTTTGAACACCCTGCGGGCGAGGTGGAGACCGACGCCAAGCTCTATCACCTGCGGCAGGGAGGATCGTCCGTGAGCCGCTACACAGCAGACTTTCGCACCCTCGCTGTGCAGACATCCTGGGGAGACTTCTCGCTCCGGACATCCTATTACGAGGGGCTGGCTTCACGTATTAAGGACGAACTTGCCGGACGAGAGCTTCCCGCCACGCTGGAGGGATTGATCCAGCTTGCCCTCCGCATCGATCAGCGCCTCCTCTCTCGTCTGAAGCCATCCCCGAGGACCTTGCCGCCTGCTCCCACCTACTCCTACACTGCACCTCGACCATCGACCACCTTCGCCTCTGCCATGTGGACATGTCTGATCTCCACCTCCTGCCGTGGTTGACACCAGAGCCAGGGAACCCATGCAATTAGGCCACCTCCCTGACCATGGCAGAACGCGAACGCCGGTTCCGAGGGGGATTGTGTGCCTACTGTGGGTCGGCGGCACAACACCGGGCAATCTGCCCACTCCGCCCCATCTCATCACCTCCCGTCATACTCGGCTATCCCTGGCTGCTACAGCACGACCCTCTCATCTCATGGGCACAAAACCGGATCCTTCAGTGGGGGCCGACCTGCACCGAACTTTGCCTACGGGCACAGGCTGGGACGTGTTCCAAGGAGTCCGAGGCCCCCGACGTCGACACCGACGCCATCCCACCTGCATATTGAGACCTGGCTGAAGCCTTCTGCAAGATAAGAGCCACCCACCTACCACCTCATCGCCCATACGACCTGGCGATAGAACTTCAGTCAGGTTCTATTCCCCCCTGCGGCCACCTCTACTCCCTGTCGGCCACCGAGACGCAAGCTATGGAGGAGTATGTCGCGATTGCTCGCTCACCAACTGTACTGCAAGCTGGAAAAATGTGCCTTTCACAAGCACTCCACCACGTTCCTGGGTTTTGTCATCTCGCCCCAGGGTGTGGCCATGGACCCACAGAAGCTCGAAGCTGTACGTCACTGGCCCCTACCCAGGACACTCAAACAGCTTCAACGGTTTCTTGGGTTTGCGAATTTCTATCGTCGCTTTATCCGGGGCTACAGTACAGTTGCAGCACCACTAACCGCATTGACCAGGCCCTCATCTCACCCTTTTCGACTCACCCCCACCACCATCTCCTCTTTCCAAGAACTGTGTCATCGCTTCACCACCGCTCCTATCCTTCTCCACCCAGATGCTAACAAACCTTTCGTTGTGGAGGTGGACGCGTCGGATGTGGGCGCCGACGCCGTTCTCTCCCAGCGAGGTCCAGACCAGAAACTACATCCTTGTGGTTTCTTCTCCAAGAAATTCGATCCCACTCAGCAGCGATCCGGGGTAGGGGACAGCGAACTGCTGGGCATAAAGTGGCCCTTGGAGGAATGGTATCACTGGCTCCAGGGCGCCAGTGAGCTGTTCATCGTCTGGACTGACCACCAGAACCTCCTCACCATCAGGAACTTAAAGCAGCTCAATCCACGACAGGCACGGTGGGCTTTATTTTTCGAGCAATACGACTTCCATCTGTCGTACCGCCCGGGGTCCAAGAATACCAAGGCCGACGCATTATCGAGACAACACGATGAAGACCTTCCCCGGGCGGAACCCCTGCCTGTCATCTCCTCCTCCCGGATCATCACACCCCTTCAATGGAACTTGGAGACGAGGGTCCGCCAGGCACAGGCTGCGGAGGCCGGACCGGCAGGCGTGCCGCCTGGACGACTTTAGGTGCCCCAGGACTTAAGACCAGAAGTTCTCCAATGGGGCCACTCTTTGCCCATCACTGGACACCAGGGGACCCGACGAACCCTTTCATTCATCGAACGGGCGTTCTGGTGGCCCTCTATGAGAAAAGATGTCACCGAGTTCGTTCAGGCGTGCCCGGTGTGCGCCAGGGCCAAGGATGTAAACCAACCATCTCCTGGAGAGCTCCAACCACTTCCCGTTCCTCAACGGCCCTGGATGCACATCGCCCTGGATTTCATCACGGGCCTGCCGGCTTCCGATGGAAAAAACACCATCCTTACCATCGTTGACCGGTTCTCCAAGGCAGTGCACCTGGTGGCCCTCACCGGACTCCCATCAGCTAAAACCACCTCTGAGCTGATACTGGAACACGTAGTCCGCCTGCATGGGTTTCCCAAGGACATCGTCTCGGACAGGGGGCCCCAGTTCACCGCCCGGTTCTGGAAGGCTTTCTGCCGTCTGATCAATTCCACTAGTAGTCTGTCATCTGGATACCATCCCCAGACTAATGGTCAGACGGAACGGACCAACCAACAACTGGAGCGCTACCTAAGGTGTTTTGTTGCTGATCGCCAGCGCTCCTGGGCCCGCTACCTCATATGGGCAGAACTATCTCACAATCTTCACGTTTCATCTGCCACCAACCTAAGCCCATTTGAGGTGTGCTATGGTTTCCAACCTCCGATGTTCGCCCATCAAGAACCGGAGGTTGACGTACCATCGGCCCAACAGTTGGTCCGTAGGTGTCGACGGATCTGGAATCAAGCCAACCTCGCCATCCAGAACGCCAACGACCGTTACATCACTCAGCACCGCCGTCGACACCCTCCGGGACGTTTGTACAAAGTAGGTGACAAGGTATGGCTATCTATAAAGAACCTACATCTGCAAACTGAATCCCGGAAACTTTCACCTCGCTTCATCGGACAATACCGCATCACCCTAAGGATAAACCCTGTCACCTACCGGCTCCAGCTGCCTGCGGCGCTCCAGATTCACCCCATATTCCACACATCTCAACTCAAACCCTTCATCACCTCTCCAATGATTCCACCCACCCCCCCTGCTCCTCCTCCCCGCATCATCGACGGTGGTCCCGCCTACACTGTGCGACGGACCCTCGATTCGCGCCCTCGGGGCAGAGGCACCCAGTACCTGGTCATTGGGAAGGCTACGGCCCCGAGGAACGGTCTTGGATTTCGGCCCGGTTCATTCTCGACCCCGAACTAATTCCAGACTACCGTCGTCGGGTATCCTCCACCCCAGGACCGCCAGGAGCCGGTCCTGGACAGGGGGGTACTGTCATGCACACTCAATCTGCGACCGGCACTAGGACCCGGAAGTAATGCGGTCGCGAACCAGGAAGTATAAGAGGAGTAAACAAACCACGGCACATCGCTCAGTCATTGAGTTCGCCCATGTCGTCTCGGATCTTTTCGCCTAATCGTGAGTACTCACCTTCTTGGGTTTACTTTCAGATTGAGTGTGTGTTTATAGGACGCGGGTTAAATTGTGTTTATCCCTCGCTCCCCATTTGTGAGAGTCCTTAAAACAAATCGCGTGGTTACCCTGCCTACTCGTGTTACGAGGTTTGGGTTTACCATCAACGCTACAAAGGGCTAACCGCTAAAGCTACGTCTTCTGGTCTACCCGGGTTAGTTCCTGACAGTAGTGATGTTTCAAAATTATGTAAAAAAAAAAAAAAAAAAAAGGAAAGATGTACAGTACTGTAGTCAAATATATTAGGGGAATGTGACATTTAAAAGTCAAATTGAACACAGTAAGATAGTAATTGATTCTTAAAATTGGATTTCACAAGCATAAACAGAGGGGTGAGGGTTCTTTTCATAATGCAGCAGTAACAAAAATCTATAACATTTCATTTTTAAGCTTTTATGTTTATTAGCCTGTGAAGTGAACAGGCTTACTTGCCCGCTTACTTCAGTGGAATGGCCTTTTGTCAAAAATAAGATATGTAAATGGTTTAATCTGGACCTACAGTAATGTGCCCTGTTCATGGAAAGTTCAGAAGGTTCAACAGCTTTATGGCATAAATAAAAGCTTGCATAGTATTATACACTTTTAAAACCATGCTGCTGAATTCTTGATTTCATTTGTTTTAGATCTATTCTTTGATTTAAAAAAAGAAAAAAAAGAAAAACTGCCTTTAGTTCCGACCAAGTGATCTGATTATATGAGGGGCATTTCATGAGTGGTAATATAGAGCATAACAGCTCAATATGGGACATTTAACTATATGTATCTTCTAGAAGGTAAGATATAAGGTGTATAACTGTAAATCTTGCAGTAGTGCTGGCTGTAAATCAAACATTATATATGTACTGTATATTAATGCACTCTATCTCATATTTGCTCTAATATACTGTAAATGCTATAGTAGCAGTTAGTCAAAAAGTGTAACTTACTAACTTTCAGAGAGAGAAAAAAAAGTAAGACTTTCATCTGCTAGTATACAGTACTACTGTATAATATTAGTGCTCAGATAAGATATAGTTCAGTGGTCCAGATCAAAATCACAGTGGGTGCTCCTTGGGGGCTCATTGTGCCATGGGAGAAGAGGATAGAGGAAGCCCATGAAAGAAAGCGATGGACGCACTAAGAAGTAATCCTTGAATGTCGGCAGATATGATGGTGGACAGTCACTCTGCAGAGAGTTTTCATCATCATTAGACGTTCAACTTGGAGAAGTTTATGGCTAACATCACCCAGCATGCACTATCAGGCTCTGGGTTTTGCCTAAAGAACTGTTGTAGTTACTCACTTAAGATGGAATTTAGAGCTGAGAGGGTTCAAAGGCTCAGGGTCAAATGGAGCTGCCCCGGGATGGTGTGAGCTTAAAACAATGAAACATTGATGAAAGAGCGTGCCTACTTGAGGACCCTAAAGAGTTCCAAGGACACACACTAGAAAGCTCTGGTAGAAGGTGACCTTATGAAAAGTGTTATTAATTGCTCGCCACCCATTTACAGTATAGTGCAAGATTTAAGGATTTTTTCTGCCAGTAAGTTTGTCGCAATGAGTTAATTGTATTTTATGTAAATAGCAATATGTGTATCATGTTGGTTTTATGGCATTATTAATAACTATACTCATGGACAAAATGTTGTACTATGATATAAAAATACAGCAAATTTTCTATTGTTATAAAAACTTGAATGTAATTCATAATTTAGTTTGCCTTGTTACGATAAACAGGTAAGGTGAAATTAACATCATGCTAAGTAGAGGCATGTGGCAACACCTAGACAAGACAGACTTAATCGATTTATTTGAGAAATCATACAGGTGTTTCAGGGTTACACACAATAAGCCTGTCAGACTATTCCAAAAAAATGTTTAATTGCATTTGGAATTGATGTACAGTACAAGCTAGGAGGCCTACATTATTGTAAGTGATGTCAGAATTTTTCATTTCTGGTGTGAGGGTTCTCCACTAGAGGGCACTGTGCCCGGAGTCTTGTTATTGTAGTTTTTTGTTTGTAAGACTCAGTTTCCCAGAAGGTACCTCGGTCAGGTGATGAGAGTGCTCACCTGAACCGAGGTAGCTCATTAGACCTCTTACTGTATAATAGCCGTTTGTTCTGGGAAACTGGGTCGAGCATTATTTATATTTACAATAAGTATTGTCATGTGGGTGGTTTGTTTTGTTTGTATTTTAGTTTAAGTTTTGTTATGTCACATTTGTGAAGTTAAAAAGGCTCTAGTTTTGGATATGTTTATGTTCATGGTGTTTCAGTGATTGTGGAGCTGTTTTTGTCTAGTGAAGTATTGTTTGCCTCGGGTCCAATGTACTGTTTTGTGTTCCCAGTGTTTGTTTGCCGCCTGTTTAGGTCATAGTGTGTCTAGCCACTAGTGTGTCTAGATGCTAGCATGGATTAGCCTCTAGTATGGATAAGCCTCTAGTGTGCCTAGCTTCTTGAGTCCCCATGCAGGTTCAGTTACTAACCAGATTAGATACTAACCCGGTTAGGCTATCATCCATTTCTACAATAGCCTCACTAGCTACTAATCCCACTAACACGCTCAGTCCTTAGTCTCTCGTTTCTAGTCTTGTTTTGTGTCCTAGTCTCCTCTCGTCATGTCCCCAGCCTCGTCTTGTCTTGTTTAGGTTCAGCTCCATGTGTGTTTTGTCCTGCTCTTAGCCTTTGTCCTGCTCTTCAGCATTGGTTATGCTAAAGAGCATATGTTTAGCTCTCTGAGTATGTTTAGCTAAAGAGACTTTGTTTGGCTCAAAACTGTGTTTATAGTTTGAGTTCTTGGTTTGTTTCTTTGGTTTTGTTTAGTTATTATGTTTGCGTTAAAGACTGTTTACCATCATTCCCTCTGCGCCTATGCCTGCCTTTTTAAGCCCATGGCAGTAACATCAGGCAATAATACCATCCAGCCCATGACATCTGGTGCTGATTGGCACAAATATTTTGTATAAAATTGAACTCTCGCCTTTATTTGACAGAAAAACATATTGAATGGAATTATTTGCAATATTTGTCCCTACGTATAAGGTTAAAAGCATCCCCTGTTAATTCAAACTTCAGACTTTTTTTTTTTTTTTTATTCACATCGCTGTAGTATAAGAAACACAAAACACCTAAGAATAATGACACCTAAAGAATAAAGTCTTTATGCCAGGTCACACCACCACATCACTGATTATCTCATTATAACAGCACACTACATTGTATTTTATTTCTTGTTTTCATAAATAACCTTGTTTTTCATAACAAATATTTGTATAGTTAATTGATATTTATAAACATTGTAATTTTAATAAGTTCCATAAACAAACATTTGTTCATATTAAAAAAATGAAAAGGTTATACATAAAATAGTGGTTAATATAATGTACATGAGCAAAAGAAAGAATTCTTATGCATTTGGTTTGTATTTCACACTAGGACCAATATTGTATACAGTATATAACAAGCGTATCATTATAATGTTTTGGCACATTATTTAACCTTATTGTATTCTGTATGCCCATGCTTAATTGCATAGACTACTTGCCTTATACAGGGTAACAAATTAACTAGCAAATTAAGGTACTGAAGTAATAAATGTGCCTAACAATGCTACCTGCCATTTAATTACTTAAAGTCAAATCTTGTAACTATTAATCACTAGACCGGTACAAAAATGTTAACAGAATCTACTTCAGTTATGTTTAAAATACCTTTTATCTGTAGCTTGATCACATAGATATCAAGAAAAATAAATTTTTGGGTGGAGTACAGTTTTAGGCAAGTAATTGTACTTAAATATTGTATTTGTGCACTACCTCTGGTTGCGAAAGGAAAAACATTGAAAAATTACTTCAATCAGAGAACTCCAATCAGAAAGAGCCTTAACAAAATTGTGCTTTTTACCTTACAGCACACAGTTATACAAGGGATCTATTTATGGTTGTACTATCCAAATGAGGACAGGTTACCATTTAACTCTGGTTCCTCTCAGGGTTTCCTCCTCATATCTCAAAACATCTCAAATTTTCTTGCCACTTTCACCCCTGGCTTGCTTGTTAGAGTTATGGATAAACATTATTATTATTCTGCATTATTATAACATTCTTCTTCTTCTTCTTCTTCTTATTATTATTATTATTATTTACATCCAGCAGTTTTATTTTCTGTCAGGCTACTTTTGTATGTCCATACAATTAAAACTGAATTAAATATGAAATTAAATTGAAAAGCAGCTATTTGCTAATGTTGGTGGCTGTTGTGGGGTTCAGGTGGTTGTTTATAGGAGGTTTCAATTCTATTTGGTTGCTAGGTTGTAGATAAGTCAATTGTTAAACCAGTTGCTAGGGTGTTACCTGGTTGCTTAAGTTCCAGTATGTGAAAAAAAATGGCATTTGAATTCTCGTAAGTGTATAGGATCAAATCATGTGAAAACATAATCAATAAAAGGTTTATTTATTTAGCAATATGAGGGGGGAAAGCATATATAATTCCAACCAAAAACAAACAATGTTTTTTATGAAATCTATTATTCTTGCAGACTTCATGACATCTGGAAACTGCACAAATTTTAGAATAGAGTAATAAGAAAAAAAGAGAGCAATATGAAGAACAGTACACTGGCTCTGTCAAGCCAATAGTCAGCTTTAGAATATTTATTTATTATAAATATAAAAAAGAAAAAATCCCTAGTGAATATGTGAGATGATTAAACACAAACAGAGATGATTTGATTCATGTGCCATTTACAATAATGATGATGGCACTGTTTTTAAGGGCTGTTACTGCACAAATGTAGTCAGCGGAGGCTTTAAGTGATGTGTTCTCATAATTAACCTCCAGCAACTAGACTGAAAAAGAGAGGATGGATAGCATTGTGTAGGAGAAATCTAGCGTTAATGACAATGTGGTGCAGAATACAGAGCCTTGTTCACGAACTAGCTGTTTTGATTAGTATTGGCAAGCGTTTTGTTGTTCTGTAACTTTCTGTCATCTCATAATAAAGGA
>JAQMYL010000037.1:24876404-24888233 GCA_030014365.1 Clarias pachynema | reverse complement strand
ACACACACACACACACACACACACACACACACACACACACACACACACACACACACACACACACACACACAAACTCACACTTTACAAAGATTTTGGAAACATCATTTAGCCTACTGTACTTTGAACTTTCAGGAAACTTGTGGACCCGGAGGAAATCCACCAAGGTACACAGGGAGACTCCATGCACACAGACCTAAGGTGGGAATTAAACCCTGGACCCTCGAGGTGCAAAAACATAGTGCTACTACTACATTATGCAAAAGATTTAGTGGGAGACTTTTTTCATTTTAGGTCAAAAGCATTGCATAAGCAATGAAACATTCAATTACAAACTTCAATAGAAAAAAATTATTTCATATATATGTTTTACAATATTTTCCTGTAAGTACTGGATGTGCTGTCCATAAACGTTAAATAAATAGATTTTTGTCCTTGTTAAATAACACATTTGTTACATTGAGGAGCATTGACTATACAAGCCCCTGTAAAAACTGAGATTAAAGGGATAAAAAGAGGTCAAGTGCATTAATGTAAGCATGTGAGCTACTTCTAGAGTGGCTTTTATTGAAAAATATTCAATAACATCTGATTTTTGATTTGAGAACCATGCTGTAGTCTAAACAGCCATTGTATTATACATACAAGATACCAGAATAATATGCAGTAATTTGTATTGATATACACATTTTCAGTATAAGCATTAAATGTGTAACTAAATACTATCAAACAAAAAAATCTGCAGTAGGATAAGCTCGATAATCCTTGTTGAGCCTTTGACAACATGAAGTGGTTTAAACTGTAATTCTTTGCTGATTGTTGGATCTAACCATAATGTACCTCATTACAGGGCAACAAAGCTTTGAAAGTCACATTTTACTCACTAATGCAGAATCCGATTTTAGGAGGAATTTTAAGCCCCGGTGAAAGTGCACCAACGTGCCACTGAGGTTTTTTTTTTCCCTCTTCTGAGGAATGCTAATATGGTGCAATGTTGCCTGTCTGAATCTGTCAGCGGTAAAAGCTACACTGAGGCCCTATTCAATCCGAGACCCTTCTCTGAACTGTTAAATAAGTTATTGATATGAGATGTGCAAGTGGAGAGAAAACGACATTTATGGTTCTTTCATGGAAACGGATATCACTATTCACTGTAGCACAGACTGACGGCATGCCTTCAGCTCGCCATCAGGGTATCCTACTTTATCCAGCTTTCTCTTTAAGGCTGTTAAAGCTGCAAGGCAAAAAGCTTTCTCATCAGATTGTCGGGTGTAAGCTCGCAGATGTACCGCTTATTATTATGTTACTGCAGAGTGAAGAGTAGCAAATGGCTGGAAGTGGAGACAAGATATGTGCATGCTCCCCTGTGACAATGTATTCAGGAGCACCATTGGCATTTATTTGCAAACAGACATTTTCTCCAGGAATAAGCGCTATATCTTATATATCTTAAGCAATTTCCCTCTGGGATTAATAAAGTTCTTTGAATCTCATAGAAGTGGGATTTGAAACTTTCTGGTCAATATTATATTCTGAACTGTGGTGTCATAGTTTTCATCATTTCTATAGTATCTCTTTTAAGTGGTTTCCTTTCATGCACACTTTCTTTCACTTTATAACAATAATGTGATCAAAACTAACAGTAAGAGATTATATGGAAAGGTTGTTAAAAAAAAAAAGTTTTAAGAAAGAATCACAAATTAGGCGATTGAACCTTTTTTCCTTGTTTCATTCAGATGGATGATCGCAACGTTAAACGGAAGCGTGGTTGAAAAGCGGAAGCGCGAGTCAAATGTCAGAGAATCAATCAGCATAGCGTCTAAACCAAAGCGCGGAACAAGAGCCGTAGTCAAAACAGAAGAGTTAAGTCTGTAATCGGGAAATCAAGCAGCGAGACGACTATCCAAAAAAACATTTTAAAAAAAGCCATAGTCAAAACAAGGGAGCGCAAGATCAAAGCCGGGAAATCAAATAGCGAAGCAACAATCCAAAATGAGAGGTGAGAGACGAGAAAACAAAACAAACTTGGAAATGTGAAGACGAGAAAACAAAATGCGAGAAAATCGAAGCGAACAACACTTAATATCCCAGCGATTTAAGCGGCGCACGGTGTGTGCTTAAATCCTGGAGTAATCGGTGGCGGATTCGAGACAGGTGTGCCGACGGAGCAGAAACGGGCATGAGGCGAGACGGCGTAGCTGGGACACGTGGAATGTGGGATTGATCCGCTGCATAGTAAAGGGGAGCAAGAACTTAACGGCGCAGGGATTGACAATCTTGGTTATGGTGAAGGGACCGAAGTAACGAGGGGAAAGCTTGCGTGAGGAGGTCTTTAGAGGGAGATCTCTGGTGGAGAGCATGACTCTCTGCCCTATCCTGTATTTGGGGGCCTGCGAGCGTCTACAGTCTGCTTGCTTCTTTTAGGCTCTGCCTAGTCGTAGCAGCGTTTTCCTGGTTTGACACCAGGTCCGCCTGCAACGGCAGATGAAGGCTTGGGCAGAAGGGATGCTGACCTCCTCTTGAGTGTGGTTAATAACCCAGGCAGCACTGGAAGGGTAACAAGACAACCCGGTAGAAGACGAGACCAGAGAGTTGTGGGCAGGAATCTGCTCAAAGAGGTGACATCCCGGGAGGTCATGCACCTCAAGGTGACCTTGAGAGCCTGGTTCCTCCTCTCCGTCTGCCCATTGGATCGTGGGTGAAATTCTGACGACAGGCTAGGGGAACTCCGATGAGCTTACAGAATGCTTTCCAAAACTGAGAGGTGAACTGTGGACCACGATCAGAGATGATGTCCTTGGGGAGGCCATGGAGCTTAAAATGGAGAAGCAGATGTAGGGTTTACATAGTAATGACAACGAATGACTGTCGCTTTCTTCACCATTAATATGTAGTGTTTTAACTCTAGGTTAGAGGTGTATCGAATCTTTAACAATTCGAGTTAATTTGATTAACTGAATTAAAATTTATAATGTACACTTTATCAACTACCCATCTTTAGCACAATTTAGTGTATCTTACCAGTTCTGCTTATCACGTGGCCAACGATGATAACACACAATCTAGTATTTAGCAATTATGAGCAAGGTAACTTAAGATCTGGGCAAATGTTTAGACTTCAAAATACACGACTAAGACAACAGTTCTTTATAAAGAAAGAAGAATTTATTTGACTAATCTACGACACATGAAACTACACTACTTAAATGCACACACACACACACACATATAAAAGGTTGCAAGTTAATGGAGTTTTCTAGTATTGTTTACTAGATCAAAGAAAGTCACAAGAGCAGAGTCTTCGGTTTAATCTTTTCGATTTAGTCATGAAACGAGCACCAATTTCAGCAAGGTATGCAGCTTTGTTTACTTGCGTTAAGTTTCGTTCTCATCCAGTAGTTCGCCTCCAGCCTAGGGAATCATGGCGTTGCTGATTGGTTGGTGCGCTTTTGTGGAGATGACGTCTTTCAGGGAAGCCCTTTGGTGAGGCGTTGGTTGCCTGGTTACCGATGGCAGTGCTCTGGAACTTCTCCTGAAGGTTTCTTCATTGCGGGACTTTGGAGTTCTGGCACAAAGTCTCGTTGAGAGTTCTTGAAGAGCGGATGACACCAGAAGCGGTGGCATAGCGCCTGCAAAGGCAGAAGCCCGAGCTGCTTGGAAGAGGTTGTTGGAGGTTGTGGTAGTTGCAGATTCTAACTTCTGCCTGCTGGTTTTGACCCTTTGAAGTCAGTCTGTCCCACAGGTGATTGGTCCAATCAGCTGCGGTTGTGGGGCTTAGAATCACGTGGTTCCCCCTTTTGTGCATACATGGTGTTTCGGTTGTCACGTGAGATTATTTGGTTGGAGTTTTAATACCTTTTATATATTAATTTTGCATGAGCTCTGCACCTGTCCCAGTGCGCATAAGGCATGGTACACCCTGGACAGGGTGCCAATCCATTGCAGGACACACACACATACACACACTCACATGCTCATTCACACACCACAGGCAATTGGGGAACACCAATTAGCCTAATGTGTATGTCTTTGTACTGTGGGTGGAAACAGGAGTACCCAGAGGAAACTCACCAAGTGCAGGGAGAACAAATTCCACCCAGACCTCAAAGTGGGAACTGAACCCAGAACCTGGAGGTGCAAGGCAACAGTGTTAACCACTAGTGGGTTAACAGACAAAGAGAAAAAATCTTCTGAAACTGGTGAAGTACAGGGACTGGGCTGAAAATGGAAAAAAAAAAAAAGCATGGAGAATTATTTTTAAAAAAAAAAGTATATATATATATATATATACACAAGAATATGAAGAATTTTGCATAGTACTGCATATACAAAAAAAAGTAAATATCGTTAATTCATCCATAACTTATTTTATTTTATTTTAAATAATTTTATTTAAATTGCATGTTTTAAATGGTTACTTAATACTATGATAACTGTGCCCATGCATAGTGTAAGTCTAGTCCATCTACCTAGGGGTTTGGGAGCCTGCGTAATAGTGCACAAAGCAAGGTCCATAAAGACATGAATGAGCATGTTTGGTGTAGAACTTGAGTCCTGAACCTCAACCTGATAGAACACCTTTGGGATGAGTTAGAGCGGAGACTGTAAGCCAGGCCTTCTCGTCCAACATCAGTGTCTGACCTCACGAATGAGCTTCTCAAAGAAAGGTAAAAAATTCTCAGAAACACAGTTCTAAACTTTTTGGAAAGCCTTCCCAGAAGAATAAAAGTTTTTATAGCTGCAAAGTGTGGGCAAACATAATATTAAATCTTATGGATAAATAATTGGATGTTATATACAGTGTAATATATATATACATATATACATATACATATATATATATACATGGTCATAGTTGCTCTAACAAAATGAGTTTCATCTCATAATTGCACTTCATATTACTGTTACTCGCACCATGGTTTAAGAACATATTGGTTTTAAAATACCTGTAGGAAGAATAAACATACACTGATCTGAACAATCATCTTTGTGTTTGTGTTTTATGAGGATTTGGGTGCTTTGTAGGTGCTACACGATAGTTTTGCATAATCCGCATCGCATTGTCTCTGTTAAGTGACGCGTAAAGATATCTTTGAAAGAGCGAATTCTGACCAATGTACAGACAAAATCATTCTTTTATTATATAGATACAATAGCTGTGTCAAAAAAAGAGAGATATACATTTATTAAAATTGGAGTCATGTAATTTGCTAAACAGTTTCCAATTCTCCAGGCATTGTGGCCTTGTGCATAGCACCATCGCCTTGCACCTCCAGGACTGGGGTTCAGATCTCGGCTCTGATCTGCATGCATGGAGTTTTCATGTTTTCCCATGCATTGTGGATTTCCTCAAGGTAATTACAGTCCAGTGACATGCATTAGGCAGATTGACGTTTCTAAATTGCCCACAGTGTATGACTGGGTGTGTGTGCTTGTCCACTGTGTTGTGCACTTATTCTACAGTCCCCTAGGATAGACTCCCAGCCCCCTATGACCCTACACAGGATACATGATAGACAATGGAGGGATTCATAATTATTTGGAATATTAATTAACCAGCTAGTACAGTACACAACTTGACTGAAATTTTAACACTGCTTGTCACAGGGATTTGTTTCAGGAACAGGTTTTATAGGCAGAAATCTTTCTTGGGATCATAGGCCAGCTGGTGATGTTAAGTAATGCATGTTAATTTTATGTAAAAAAAAAAAAAAAAAAAAAAAAAAAAAACACTGATGAACTTTATTTGATGGTATTAATCTTTTAAAGCCAAAATTGTATTTTTTTTTTCTCACATCAGATGTTATGAGCATACTGTATGTCTGACTGTAATTATACTTATTTGCAAGGTACACTAGTTGACACAGGTCACCAAAAAATTCTAGCAGAAAATCTGGTAGACTTATATACCCCAGTGTGATGCATTTTGCATTTTTTTCTCCAGGGATGTGCTGCTCCTGGTTTGAGGCACTGTATCTTGAGAAGACCAGCTCATTAATGCAAAGTCTTTCAAATGAGAACTCACACTGGGAATGAGCTGAAAGCTTTTTCCACAGCCTGCTGATTAAGCAGCGCACACAGCGTGGAGGGAACCTCTGAAACCTCATACAGTTTAATATCAGCTCACGTCAAGGCCATGGCCATCATTCCCTCACAATTTGGTTTTTGGCATTTCCATTGATCTTGACCAATTGCTAACACTGGCTTCAGTGGGTTTGGATCTTATCCTCCGTCTCACTGAGGCGCATTTATTGTGTATTAACTGGGCATTGATTTAGGCTCCATTCACTCTGCAGGCCTTCCTCATTCTTCCTGGTAGTGATGAGTCCATCACAGTCAGGTCAGTCATTTTTATGGACTGCCCATGTGAGTGTCTAGAAAGATTATGCCATATTTAATGCTCTATAAAATTACAAATAGATATCATGTTAACACTTAGTGTGTGTTTATGTAAAAAGTAAGTATAGGGTGCTTCTACACATCATCCACTATTCTTTATATAAATACTGTTTTATATATGTGTGATAATATTATGATCGTAAGAGAGAGAGAGAGAGAGAGAGATATTATATAGTATATTATAAATAATAATGCATAATTAATGTAAGTTAAAAAAAATGTTAATGCAATGTTTTATGCAATCTTATAAGAGAATAAGACTAGAACAGCTTTAGAAGATGACTGATTGAGATACATTGTTACTGTATATTTTATGCAAACATTATTAACTTGTTTGTTCTAACAGCTCATTTGTGACACTTTAATTAAGTGGTTGCAGGTACACATACAGTAGTTCTCCATAAAAGTGAAAATCCTAGCATATTTGGCTGTAATGACATCTGTCTGGATTTTTCCAAACTGCCAAATGTCTCACACAATTTGATTAAGAGAAATGAAAACATTCGATTTGCCCAGTATCTATCCTTGTGACTTCTGAATCTTGTTTTTTATTAAAGTTATCTTGCTTAAAAAGCCCAAATGCCTTATATATTTTCATTCAATAAGCTCTAAATCATGAATTCAAATCACATAGGGCTTGTACACCAGACTGCAACTTATCTTTATGATCTGCTGAGCAATATCATGCAGTGATATCTGGCCCATGCAAATTGGCTGCAATTTTCGCCGCTAATGAATCGCATTAAGAGTGACGGAGTGGTGTTTCTAACTTGAGAGCAGATTTATGGGCTCGGGTTTCGTGAGTTCAATCTGCGGATTCTGTCACGCTATGACGATAAGCATGTAAACAGATTTTGATGCCTGCAGAACAATATTGAAGTTCACCTTCGTAAATAACCTGCTGTTTGTTTAGTGGAGAAAATGGGGATGTTACAGGGTATGCAAGATGCATAAATAAGTATGAATAAACTGTTAGTATGTGGTAAAGTTTTTGATGTCATGTATACAGTACATTTAAAGTTGTTTGCTTTTATATGCAGATAGAATGATGTGCGCTGTTGTTTGCAAAGTAAAAATAAATCCAGCAGCTTATGTAACTCGTAAAGGGAAATAAATATTATGGCATTATGGTGAAGAGTGCTGCCTCAGGAGCTCTTTGGTTTTAGATTATGCTGAAAGCCTCAGGAGCATGATGCATTATAAAAATATACAATGTGTAACACAGGGATACATATATGTAGGACATCAGGCTGTTAGTGGAATAAAACATAAGGAGAAATCAACTTGCCCAGTGGGGATTTTGCATGTTGTAAAGCTCATAAATGTTCAAATGCATAAAGCCATGCTGACAGGCAGAGGCGTTTCAGAATGCTAGGGTTTATTTTTAATATGTACACATCAGTGAGAATATAGCAGCTCTGACCTCCACCATTAATGGAAGCCTTGTTCATTTCTGTTAGGATCAGTGTGGACATATGATAGCATTAGCATGCATTAACTATTTTATTTTATTTTTTTACTAGAACAAATTAACACTAAAGGAACTTGTTTTAAAATCAACTGTCGTGGCACGTAGTGGTTAGTGTGTGTGTGTGTGTGTGTGTGTGTGTGTGTGTGTGTGTGTGTGTGTGTCTGTGTGTGTGTGGCTGAAATATAAACCCTTTCCATGATGATGAATAACACTATCCTGCAACACCTGATCATGTCATCCTCTTAAAGCCGGCTCCCAGTTTCAGGATTACTTATAATAGATCCGTAGGGTTACTTTCACGTCCCCTCATATAGTCCGAGCCATTTCCAAATGTTTTAAAGGAGTTCCTGGGAGGCCAGCGGCTCAAACATGGAGCAGAAAGACAGAAAACTGTCTACCTTGATGGTGAGACACTGAGATAAGTGCATTAGTGTATCAGGGGATGATATAGACATAAACAGTGTGTTTAAACTCACAGTCTTCTGTACAATCAAAAGTCCCGCTTTGACTCGAACGCCCGTCGAGTGCTACACAGAATGATCGGCTGATAAAACTCATTCAGTTATCAACAAAAAATACAGAAAGATGATTAAATGTCACTCGCCCATGACACCGCACTCGTCTCTGCAGCGGATAAACATCTTTTGATTCACAAATACACTAATAGTGCCTTAATCCTGTGCAAAATAAACAACACACACACACGTCTTTAAACTGTCGAAGTTGGCAGATGTGTTGATGTTCTCATACGAGATTTCTCACGTGAACACACTCTGGCTAAACTGTGAAAGTGAACAGGACCAGGCTTTGTCCATTTTCTGAGATTTAAGGAGTCCCCTGCTGCACACACACACACACACGCACACATGCACACACACAGAGAGAGAGAGAGAGAGGGAGAGAGAGAGAGAGAGAGAGAGAGAGAGCTCCAGTCCCTCAGTGGCACGACTATAAATAGTGCTGTAGCTTTTTAACCAGCTCCTGTCCTCCTCCCTCCAGCTGTTCACCCACACATCAGCCGAGCAGAACACACACACACACACACACACACACACACACACACACACACACACACACACGGCGAGGGTTAACCGTGTGGGAGAAACGGTGGGGGCAGGGACAGGGGACAAGGAGAAAACACTCAGAGAGAGAGAGAGAGAGAGAGAGAGAGAGAGAGAGAGAGAGAGAGAGAGAGATGAGACATGAGACACAGCCACAAAGACAAATCAGGAGAAAGAAAAGACAAGAAAAAGAAGGGGAGTTTCTAAACGAGTGAAGAGTGATGGAAAGCGATTTCTTGAACAAACAGTGACACAGCATTTGTGTGTGTGTGTGTTCCAGACTCCCACTGACCTTACATTTGGTTCTCGTTATTTTAATGACATCATTGCTCTCTTAAGATCATCTGAGCTTACATCTATCTATTTAATATATGTATACACACACACACACACACACACACAGGTAGGCCCCGACTTGCAAACATTCGAGAAAAGTAATTTTTCTCCAGTGCGAAAAAACAAAATAAAAAAGACCCACAAAATAAATTGTTACATTTTTAAATTTACAAATCAGCTTATTTATGAACGGTGAGACCTGTTGTTTTAAGGGGAAAAAAAACTCCAGTATATTTATGCGGTTATCTAATCGTCCAATCACGAGGCAGCAGAGCGATGCAGTGCAGGTGAAGAGCTTCAGGTTCATGTTCACATCAAACATCAGCAAAAGTGTGACCTCTGTTATTTTAACACTGCAGGCTGTTGGTACCAGAGGAGACCGACCTTGCAGTTCACCACACACACACACACTTCCTTTACCACTGTGTGATGTGTGTTACACTCTAGATATTAGGACCGCGGCACGTGTTTAAACGATCTTTTTCAAAACAAGAATGAAGACGTTTCAGCTCTGAGACAATCTCACCTTAAAATGATAAAACTCTGTTTATGCTGAACTCTGGCGTGACGAGTCGGGATTGTAATTAGTGTTCTGTTCAGCTGCAGCGGTATAAACCAGCTGAACTCAAACACCAGGGAGCGTGAGAAGGCCTCCAGCTCACAGAGAATTCACACCGTCGCCTCGGCCTGAAATAGCTCTGAGGCGTTACCATAGACACCAACAACAGCGCGAGAGAGAGAGAGAGAGAGAGAGAGAGAGAGAGAGCAGGCTTACTACTCTACAGGAAAATCAATCCAGAGTCAAAAAACTTCATTAGACTTTTTACTGATCAGAGGAGAAGCGTGACGTTTCTCATCACCTCACCCATGTACAAGCTTCTATGAGCAGGATCATGAAGATCTCATGATGAAGAAAAAAAAAGAAAAAAAAAAGTTACTGATCAAGCAATCAACAGTGTGTCTGAAAGAAAAATCAGAAACTGATGTGAATGTGTCTGTATGAGACACAAGGACGAGTGAAAAGACCATCACCAAACCATCAGTTACAGTTAGCGATGTTAAAAATCCATTTTAAGAAATCCTGATAATGTAAACAATTAGAAAAAATTGAGAGAGAAAAAAAGAAAGAAAAAAAAAAAAAACCTAAAACATCTGATAATGTTTGTTTTGAGTTATAATTCTCAGTTGAAGTTGGAGGTTTACATTATTTTATTATTTACAGTATTTTAGCCGAATACATTTTAACTTAAATCTTATTAAACATTCTCTGGTCAGTTGAAGATCTCGAAGTTTTGTTTAAGATTGTGAAATGTCAGTTTATAAACAGAGAGAGAGAGAGAGAGAGAGAGAGAGAGAGAGAGATGTATTTCAGCTCCTTTTTCTTTCATCACATTCCCAGTGGGTCACAGGGTTTAGTCAGTATTTGGCGATATATTGCCTTTAAATTGTGTAACTTGGGTCAAATGTTTCGGGTCGCTTTCCAGACACTTCTTACGATAAGTTTCAGGAGTTTTATCCCACTCCTCCTGACAGAGCCCGTGTAACTGAGTCAGGTTTGTAGGCCTCCTAGCTTTTTTTAGGTCTCTCACACATTTTCTACTGGGTTGAGGTCAGAGTTGGTCCAACACATCGACTTTGTTGTCCTGAAGCCATTTCTCCACAACTTTAGCAGGATGCTTTGGTCATTGTCCAGTTGGACGACCCATTTGTGACCAAGCTTCAACTTCCTGGCTGATGTCCTGAGATGTTGCTTCAATAGAAATCACAATCTTCCTTTCCCGATTTATTTTGCGAAAGCCCCCCGCCCTCCTGAAGCAAAGGCTCCTCCCACCACTACAACACGATGCTGCGTTCCGGTGCTTCACGGTTCGGGCAGTGCTCTTCAGCTTGTGAACCTCCACCTTTTCCTCCAGACATAAGGAAGCCAAACAATTTCTCCAAAACTTAGGATCTCTGTCCCCATGTGCAGCTGCAAACTGGAGTCTGACTTTTTTTTTTTTTTTTTTTACGCCAGTTTTGGATCCTTCTTTGCTGAACAGCCTTTCAGCTTTCAGGTTACGTTGATATCGGTCCTGTTGTAATGTGGATATAAATACTTTCCCTCAGTGACTTCACGAGGTCCTTTGCTGCAGTTCTGGGATTGACTTCATTGAGTTCATAGTTGTTCCGAGGTACACGTCTCCTTCCTGTGCGGTATGACGGTGCGTGGTGTTTATACTTCATATTGTCTGTACAGATGAACGTGGTACCTTCAGGAATTTGGAAGTTGTTCCAAAAGATGAACCAGATGAATTTTTGTTTCTGAGGTCTTGGCTGATAGTCCAGAATGCAGCAGCGAGAGTCCTCACTAGAACCAGAAGATATGAGCACATCACACCTATCTTATCTTCACCTCATTGGCTCCCTGTGAAATTTCGCATTGATTTTAAAATACTACTCTTGACATATAAAGCATTAAATGGTATTGCACCGCAGTATCTGAGTGAATTGCTAGTGTCTTACGATCCGCCACGCCTACTTCGATCAAAGGATGCAGGCTGCTTGTCAGTACCGCGTATTATGAAA
>JAQMYL010000037.1:24854092-24864206 GCA_030014365.1 Clarias pachynema | reverse complement strand
AAAGTATAGATACCCAAAATTTCTACTTAAGTAAGGTAACGAAGTATTTGTACTTCGTTACTTGACACCTCTGCATGGCTCATTATAAAAGGCAAAGCATGGTGAGCAACCAGGTACTGTACCAACCACTAGTATTTTTCATTTCACTTTATTTCTGTTTAAGCTGCATTCTTGCAGTCAGCTGGTGATTCACAGCTTGTGTGTTGCTGAGAAATCCCAAACCACTAAGTCCTCTGTCTGAAGACTTTCCCCACTGTGGAAAACTCTTTCTCGGAAGAAGAGCCTTTGTTCTGAATGGTACACAGATACAGTATGACACAGGAGACTCCTAGAAAAAATGTCAACCATACCAACACTCATATGTTTGCCTTTGATAGATCCATTGTGTGGGGTATATGTCATAACAGTCTTTTTGAGACAGATGTTGTTATTTTTGTACCACAATGCTGTTGAATTCTGAAGCATGTTTTAAAAAATTTTTAATATTGAAATCTGATTTGTCAGAAGGTGTTGATTGAATTGTCTATAACAGCAATTCTCATATCAGTGCCAAACACAAGACACATATTCCAGTGAGTTCAAATATTATAGCCATTATTTTATAGCATTAAGACATTTATTTCTGCTTTTATAAGAAAATAATGAGCATAATCAGCAGCATAGTAACATCACTTCAGCATCACACTTCTCTACTGCAGCATTGATTATTTTCCTATACAGTCTCGGTCTGGGAATTAAATAGCAATGTGGTACAGTATAGTATACAAAATACTGTAAACATAGTGAGATTAATGACGATGAGCAGGTCTTATTGATGATAAGGGGTGTAGCAGTGAATAAAGGGGTGTTTTTAAAAAATGTGAGACAGAACTATAAAATAAACATGAGTTCCCTGTAATAGAAGAATTACGAAGGTTGTTGCCAGAGTTAGAAAGATAAGATGTCCGATCGCATATGATAGATGCACCAGGCTGTGAATTAAATATTAAATATCAGGTTGTGTGTCATCGCTGTGCTTTCTTAACTAAGTGATGTATCAGATAACATAAAAGAGAAAGCAATCGATTATTTATTTATTTATTTATTTTTTACTGCATAACGCTATGCTTTGCATGGATCTCCTTAAATAAATTTAAGCAAAAGGCAAAATCAGAGAAGGTCCTTATATAGTACTCATATGTCTAATAATTATTCGATTTAATGGACAATTGTATTTGGACTTTTACTTGCGTGTATGTGGAATTAAATATTTATAGCCTTATTTAATTACATTTTCAAGGAGAAAAAGGACAAGTCTCATAAATGTTAAAGCTCTCTTCTTTCATTAAGACAAGAACTACTATATATGCTATACAATTGAATGAACTCACTTTACCATCCAGTCATTTCAATTTTAAGTCAGGTTCATCAAGGAAGAAAAGACTTTCAAGAATCATACCAATTCATTCATCAACTGCAATGACCTTTTTAATGCATAATGTAGTTAACACTATACTGTAGGTATCTGTGTGATTCAAATATAGACTGCAAAACTGACCTTGAGGATATACATCCCTGTCCCTACCTCAGTAAAAAAAAAAAAAAATTTAAATACTAAGCAAAGACTTGTATAAAATGTTTTCTAGGTTTCTGTAGAAGGCATGACTTCCATCCAGTTCACAAAAAAAGGAAGAAGAAGAAAAAAAAACATACCGAGGCAGATTTGGAAAAACTTTTGAATATGTTTGGTGTTCAAGTCAAACCAGAACAGTAATGTGAGTTTAAAAAATAATTTCTCTATATAATCTATATAATCTCCTGCTACATTATTGCACTTATGCCAAAATTCACTAGTGTTTTGAAACCATCAAGATAGAAAATTTCCTTGGTAAGCCGAAGTCATGATAAGTCTACCTGTTTCTTGGCTGAAACATTGGCCTCCCAGGAACCTCCCTTTAATGACCAAAAAATATGGAAATGGCTTAAAGTGAGGTAAGGACTGTATGGAAGATGTGGCAGTAACTCCCAGTCAAGTTCCTGTAATGTGCAAGTGGTGTTAGTGAATGATCGTTTGTGTGTGTCTCTTTTACAAACTCAGGTTTGTCTGCTATTTTCAAGGATCAGGTGTTCCACTCACTGAATAATTATGGTACAACTGCAGTTGGCACCAAGCCACCTAAGCTGGATGGTCATTCACGGATTTACGACTTTTTAAAAATGTTTTCACCATTCAGATGTTTCACTGCAGCTAAGAGTCTGCACTGTGCTTGAAGTCTTCTGTAAATGTCATTTGGTTTTATGCCTTAATTCACAAGAAAATGCATCACATGTCATGGGTTCACTTGAACTCCCATCACATATTTGTTGTGATGTTGATAATGGCTTGATGAGTAAAATTAGGTGATGATCATTGTTGGCTAATTACATGGCATTTTACTTCATTATCACATTATGTAGCATTAAGCCTCGTTTATACTGCAGGTCTCGATGCCCAATTCTGATTTGTTGCCTATATCTGATTTTTTTGACCGTCTGTTTACACGTTCTTTCAACTATGACCCATATCCGATTCAAGTGTTTACACTTGCCATACCATCTGAAACATCGCGCATATTTAAAGGGAGGTTCTTGCATTACACACTAGCCGATGAAGGCGAAATATGCTTGCACGCTAGCTCTGCGATATATGCAAAGTTCACAAAACGTCACCATGGTTTTGAAATGGAGGAGGAGGGAAAAAGCGCCATAATTGCAGCCTGCGCATATGCTTCATTCACCAAATACTGATTTCTTAATGTTATTTAGCCTAAATAAGCATAAACACAAGGCGGGGGGCTTTTCCTCTTCCATGTCACCTGCGATGTTATCATTCCACACGCGCTTACCTCAGAAGAAGTCACAGTTTTAATGACGCACAGAACACAACGCCTCAGGAAATCCGAGGTATCTTAGGAAATTTCAGGAAAATTAGCACGTATCTGATTTATATCTGATTTATTTCCACATATGAAGAAGGCCTGAAACCGATCTCGAAATATCGGAATGCATGCGTTTTTTTCCTGTTTACATGGACATAGAACATATCCGATATACGTCACATTTGTGCAAAAAATCGGAATTGGGTCACATATAACTGACAGTGTAAACGTAGCTTTAGTCATAATATGACCAGCAAACTTGTAAAGAAAATTAGTAAATAATAAGAGAGAGTTTTTATCATCACACATTGATAAAGATTTCATCAAATAAAACATAAAATTTTTACTGTAATACAAGTATGTTGTGGTAACTTTGTTCACTTTGTAACTGAGCAAAACATTTGACACGTTTATTACTTTCACGTACGTATAATTTCTCAGTACCTTATACTCCTGACTATGAGAAAGAAATGTAAATGAGATTTTGTTGCAGGTGGAAGCACATTCATTGGACAAGTCTTTACCATCACATACAGGCGACTGCGTTGCTTTCCTTGTGAGGACCTTCTATTGACATGATTATTAATGTAGCTAATTAATATTACGCTACACCTAAATCTAACTGTAACATAAACCTCAGTAGCCAAAAGCAAACATTTTTGCAGTACTGTATATGAAAAAAAATAATTTGGATCCACAATAATTTAATACACACACTCTCACACAAACACGTGTGCGCACGCACGCACACGCACGCACGAACAGTCACACAACCTTCCTAAACAAAAATCATGACAGCCTTAACGGCAAATTGTAATCCTTTAATATGTCCTTCATGCCTGTCATAAAATTGAGATGGTTGCCATAGCGATGAAGGAATAAGGCGCAACTTTCAGTGATGGGAAATAGAGGAGTGTGTGCGTGCGCGTGTACATGCAGAAGCTAAGGAAAATCTTCACATAAAAGCCTCCATCTCCAACATAGCCCCTCCTGACCCCAAGACCAATGTGCAGAAAGTGTGGAAAAAGCAGAAAATGTTAGAAATAACTCAGTGTCTCGCTCTCTTACAGCGCCGGGCCATGGGCAATGCTCTCCTGTTCTCCACTGAATAAACCCTTGAATCACTAATGTTTTTTCTGCTTTGTTTATGGGCTTTTTGAAGAGGCAGGTTGCGAAGGAAAAGGTCTTTCCTTTGTGTATGTATCAAGAGCAATGGCCAGGTTTTTATATTTTTTTTTCTTTCTCATACCTCATACCTTTAAAGAAATTTGAAGGACACCTGGGTTTTTCAAACTTGGTTGAAAATAGCATAAAGTGTCTAGAGAGAATAATGAACAGTATGTCTCAAAGGTGCCATTTTACTTAGTGTAGATTAATCTCTGTAGCTTGGGATTTAGGTTTAACTCTGTGTATGCAGATTCAGCAACCAAAATATCAACAACTACTAGGAAGAAATCGATTGACCACTGTTTGGCACATTATTTTTTTAATAACAAATGGCTTAAACTGAATTATTTAATGAAGTGCATTATATGAGTGGCACTGTGGCTTTGTGTTAAGCATTGTGGCCATGCACTTTCAGGGTTCAGGTTTGATTCCTGCTGCCTCAGGTCTGTGTGCATAAAGTTTACATGTTCTCCCCATGCTTGGTGGGTTTCTTCGGGTACTCTGGTTTCCTCCCACCATTCAAAGACATTCAGATTAGGTTAATTGGCATTTCCAAATTGCCCATATTTTTTATTTGTGTGTGCCAATCCCTGCAATGGATTGGCACCCCATCCAGCACGTAGCCTGCCTTGTTCCCTAGGTCCCCAGGGATACGCTCCTTGCCCCCCCATGACCCTGTATACAGGATAAAGCAGTAGAGCCGATGAGTGAGTGAGTAAATCATATACTACATAATAGCTCATATTGTTGTTTACAAACATGTTATTGTGAATATGACCTAAAATTCTTTAAAAAAAAAAAAACACACACAAAAAAAAACATACCAGTTATATGAACCTCTATAAGAACAGCTTTTTTTTTTACGAATATAATGTTTGTAAAGTAATGATGTAAATGGTGGTTTGATTATTAAATTACATAACAAATTGTGTAAAAAATGCACAATAGTTAGTTCCAACTAAGTAGCCTGATTGGATGAGAGGCTTTTAACGAGTGGTGATAATGGACTGTAACATCACTGGGACATTTAAGTATATGTGTCACTCCAAGCCCTCAGTGTTTTACAATCATTCATTGCACTAACTGTGTTGTTTGATTTACACCTAAGATAAGTTGAAAAACTGACCAGCTTCTAACCTGAAGTTGAATCCCAAATCCATCTGTAACTCCTAATCAAGGACACTACATGGAGTGTTGAACAAGTGTACCCTATTTGTACAACATAGTGCACTAGCTTGCCATTTAACGCTATTTGGGATAAGCATCCATATCCATTTGAAAGCAAAACTAAAAGTTGCATCACAAATGAACTTTACAACAGCGATTACAGCTTTGTTAATTATATAATATTGTGTTTGCACACCATCCAAATCCATAATGTCAAATTACGCAGAATGTATTACGGACATTAAGCGACAAAATCTTGTATCGATGCATTAATGCTGATGTGACTGCAATGACAATAACAATGTGTAAACATCCTTTTTCTTGGCTTTTCTTCCCCCAAATAATTCACTTAGTTCACTTATAGCCCCTGCTGCTTTGAACAGCCCATGGTTTTGTTTAACTGATTATGTGACTGAAAGAAGTGACGCCATTGGCTTGTTAGAATGTGTCAGCTTTTGCATGGAACTTCAAAGCTTCTAAAACAAATGAATGAAGTGGTGTTTTTTAAATTACTGGTTTTGTTATAGACGACCTTGTATGTCAGAGAATAATAATTTACCAAAATTAGTAAAAATCCAAAAATGACGTTTACCGAATTTCGTGTTTTATATTCAAATATTGGGCTTTGTTGGAATTACTGGCTTATGCACATAAACCCATAAAGAATCTGATTTTTTAATTGGCAGAAATTCAACAAATGAAACTTTTGATCATCATGTCTTGGTATGCAGATTATTTGTAAGTCATTCTCTATTCCTCTGTTTTCTTCAGCACAGTTCAGGAAGAAGAAAAAGAAAGTGAGGAGCTGAGACTTTTGGGTGAGTTATAGCATGGCCTACTTTCAGAAGTCACAACAACTCTGAATACAAATGAAATCGACAGAGTGTAGCACCAAATTTGCATGCATAAGGGGGAATGTTTCTGTCTGTCAGTCTCTGTGTGTGTGTATGTGTGTGTATTTTCTGCATTTACGAATTTCTTTCTTGATCTGAGCTTTCAATTCTTTTTAACGTATAACAAAGCTTGTAATAAGACCTTGGCACTCTGCCCTATTTTACACAAATGTCTCCACAATTTCTTCGAGGTCTTTTCTATTCCTTTTTAGAGCACACACTTGCTTGGATTATAACAGCTCTGACAACAACTTTAGTTCAGCTGGATCACATGATATGATTTTTAACAGTTTTTTCTCAACTAAAGCAGCAATGAAAGTAAATGAAAATACAATTTTCCTGATGGAAAGGATGTAAGAGAAAAGACATGTGCGTGTCTCAAACTCAAATCACCTAAATTGTTTTACCTCTTATCCATTTTCAACATGGAGTAACAAAAAATGTCTCAGAATGTATAGCATTGTACTTCCTATGTAAGGGCAAAAAAATAACCACAGCATCTGATTTGTACATCTGGTATGAGCCAAAGCCTAACAAATACAAGAATTAATACAAAGAAATAATGCATGGCAGAATGTACATGATATTATCAGGAACATGCAGGAATTGGGCATCCCAGGACACTTCCCAGAACACAACATGGCCTTCAAACAGGACTGTCATGAACTCTCATCACATACATACACTCCTGCTCATCTGAATACTAATTGTCATCACCTGTGCCCAATTACATTTGTCCCTCTCACACAGTGTACAAGGACACTTTGTCTACTCCCACACTGCAAAGCAGCGCGCTGTGTATTTTCTGCCAATCAGAAAAATTCCTAAGCATGTATTTATTTATTTGTTTGTTTATGCTAAATTGTGGTTCTGGTTTAGATTCTGTGCCCATCCCTAGATTATGATTCACCCTGATCCTTGTCTGTATGGTTTGCATGACCCTTGTCTGTTTACTTTTTCTGAGCTAAGATACCCAGGTTTGGCTGGTTTCTCAATACTGTCTTAATTAAATGTGAAAATACCTGCATACCTGCATCCTCAAGCTACATCCTTACAGATTGCATATGAATTTAAGAAAAGCTCTTTAGAAACAGGGCCACTACAGTGTATGGAAATGCTTTCCTAAGAACTAGAACCATTGGGCCAGCAAATACACAATGCAGGTCGCCACTGCCATGGCTCAGTTCCAATCTGAATAATCTCAACATAAAGCATTGCATTGGCATCTCCTACTCAATTGACATTGTCACAACCCAGCACCAACCTCCTTACTAACCAGAAAAATATTCTGCCGATTCTGAGAAGCATTAGCGCTTTGCAAACTTTTACTGTCAGTTCATTAGTAGTTCTGCCCAATTTCTGCCCCTTAACTGCCTTTCAAAGAAAGAAAACAAGTGACTTAACTGGAACCCTGCAGCTGACCAAGCACTCCAATTCTTTAAATAAGCTTTCACATCAGTCTCCATACTTTAATTACTGGCATTGAAGGAGTGGCAACACTGGCTAGAGGGGGCACTCCACCACTTTGTAATTTTTACAGATCATAAAAACCTAGAATATATTAGAAGAGTCAAGACACTGAACTCTCACCAAGCCCAATGGGCCTTGTTTTTACACCCTTCGATTTTATCCACTCTTCCCACCCTGGCTTAAAAAATACTAAAGCAGACTCCTGGACCCATTTTCATCACACAGAGACAGAGCAATCGACAGAAGAATATATTTAACCTTTATCTTTTTTCACAGGAGTAATCACATGGGACATTGACAAAATCTCTCAAACATTTCATCAACCAGAATCCCTTGACATTGCCAACGAAAAAGAAAAAAAACTCCAAAGTTGCCTCATTATATCAGCCCACATGTCCCCGGCAACTGGCTACCCTAGTACTATAACCCCTATCACCTCCTTTAGCCCAATGTTGGTGATCCAGCATGTTTCAGGAAATCCAACAGTATTACAGTATTTTATTGCATTTAAGGCATACTTTAAACTTTTCTTATTTTTGGTATTATTATTATTATTATTATTATTAGTAGTAGTAGTAGTAGTAGTAGTAATAGTACTAGTAATATTACTTTAACCCACTCATTCATTTTTATGTGAGTGAGTACATGAGTGTGTGCTTGTTCGCCCTGTGATGGATTGGCACCCCGTCCATTATATACCCTGCCTAGTTCCCCGAATTGTCTTGAATATTCTCTATAATAATAATAATAATTCCCACAGTCCCAAAGCAGGAATCAAACCCTTGACCCTGGAGAATTATCTCACTGTTGTATGACAAAGTTAGATGATTTTAATGATGCATTATAGTACCTTAAATTCAGTAATAAGGGTAAATCCAGGTAAATCCAAAAATCCACATTATTATCATTATTAACATAACTGGACTTCAACCAAAAAAAGTTATATATATAGATTTGTGTTCATTTTAAATATTCATTCATTTTAAATATTCATTCATTCAATGCTGTTTTTAGCATTTATGCTGTTAGCATTGACCCATGCTTTTTTCTGCCCTGCTGGAATTGTTGTCAGCTCTGTCAAGGGCCTCAGACACTTTGATAACCTAAACACATACATATGGTGAGAATTAAGTTGCTTCAAGCCTGGAATTGGTGCATAATAATGATTCACAGACTGTATTCCAACCTTGCACCTAGATTCCTGGTAGTCCTGCAGATCTACCTTAAACTTGACCTGGACAAAGGGGTTAGTGAAATTTAATAATAAAATAAATATACTCATTGCATATTAAAAAATGTAAATGTCTATTCATGAAGAAAGTGTAGTAAAATCACAATATTTACTGATGTTCAAACAATGGAAGATTCTAATTAGCTTGCTGTTGGACAGCATTCCTCCCTTCCTAACAAAATCACAACTAGTCTGTACTATTATTCCCAGAATTTTTCGCAGCTGGATATTGGATTTTTTTTGAACATCAGTATAAACAGTAACATGTACACTGTTGTTTCCTAAAGCTGACCTAAAGTGGTTACAGGCTGTAATGCAATGAAAAATGCTTTGTTGTGCACAGCAGTTAATGCGGCTTAAGTGGTTTGGCTTTCATAGTGTGTGAATAATACCAGCATGTTTTTTTTTTTTTTTTTTTTTTGTACCAGCAGTTAGAATTAGATCTGCTGTGTGATGCCAGCTTAGCATTGCAGTCACACCACTCCTATTATTTACTTTCCCTAGCTTCTGACTCCAGTCTTGGTCACCTTGAACAGACACCAGCCCACTGTTTGCTTTAGTATCTAGTTTATTTTCACCTGTGTATATATGCATCTGCTCATATGTAGCATCATACCATTGATAAACCGTGATTTATAATCCTCTAATTCATACTGCACATGGGCTTCTTGTGTATTTTCTATTTAATAATGTCAATCCTAGCCTGTCTTTTCATTTTCTTAACACTAATATTTTTTTCATTTGTCAGACATACCTTGTATGTAAGGTGTTTCATGAGGGAGCCAGAATCTACTCCAAGCGGAGACCTGAACAAGGTTAGAAGACTTTAAGGGCCCATTAGTAGTTTGCTAGCCATCCTGGGTTTCAAAATCACAAATTCCTCTGAGCTCCCGGGTCCCAATTGATCTGTTAAGCTTGACTCTGATCTAACATCTAATTATGAATGCCAACTACAGTATGCATCCCATGCAGAGATAAAAAAAAATAAATAAATAAAAAATATATACTGCCAGCAAGTCTCAGAGAACCAGTCTGGAAAACACTGGAAAGTCATTCTTCAGTGCAGACATTTCCAACCATGGCATACACCTCCAAAGCAATTATGATTCATCTCTAGTTTTGTTGTCTATTCACCTTTTTCCCTGAGTTGCATTTCATACTTATTCCATAGGCACACTTCTGAGTTTTACCAGATTGAGAATTTATTCTGTTCCTGAATCTGTCTGTAGATCTGACTCAGCTTCTTCATGACAATTGTCAGTATCTTTGAAAATCCACCTTCTTGTTTC
>JAQMYL010000037.1:24807393-24822861 GCA_030014365.1 Clarias pachynema | reverse complement strand
TGTGTGCCCTGCGATGGATTGGCACCCTGTCCAGGGTGTACCCTGCCTCGTGCCCGAAGCTTCCTGGGATAGGCTCCCGGCCCCCCGCGACCCTGAATACAGGATAAAGTGGTATAGAAGATGAATGAATGAATGAATGAGGTAAGGTGAATTGGATGATGATTTCTGCAACAGCATCTGTTTGAGAGGAAGAGGAATGAAATTTATTTACAAAAATAATAGTCATTGGATTTGTTCCACACTAGATCTGGAGCCCATCCTGAGAACGGGAAGCGAGGCCATGGCTAAGCATCATGAACACAATTTCACAAATTATTTAACATTTAAGGGTGATTCATCCAAGGGTTGGAAATTTCCCAATTAGACTAGAATATCTAACTTATAAAACCTCAAAATATCTTTTCATATTATTCTTAATTCGCACATTCTCTCTAGCATGACTAAAGCTCCAAATACCAAGAGTAAATTTGGCTGTTTTTGTTTTCACACCACTGCATCTTAGCTCCTGTTGGATTTGTTCACATGCCCATGCATTGTTATTTTTTTGATCATTTCCAACACCTTCTCTTTACAGTGCTACTAAATTCCCTGCACGCTCTTTATAAACATCCATTTAGGCCCGGCCCTGTGGTGAAAAAGTTGAAATGCGATAGCAAATAAAGCCTGCACTGGCATACAGATCACTGTATCGTATGACATGATGTATTGAGCAAAGCAGAACTGCGCCTCTAACAAGCAGTCACCACGCATGAGAAATCTATTTTCATTTCCCAGGAACGATAAGGCACTACACTGTATCATTTTCTATTGATATGAGAGAGGCAGCATGCATGTCACTCTCACTCCACAAATAGATGACTGTAACAAGTAAACAATAGAATGAAGGCATAGGCAGAAATAACAAAGTGAAATGCCAGTACACAAATAGAAGTCATCAAGAATTATTGGCACCCATCATAAAAACATTAACATTTAAAACACCTAAGTTTTGGGCTCCCCTTGCATTATCAGGATGGGTCTGGCCCCTCAAGGCATGTCTCCACATGGCATCTGAAGGTGTACTGTGGTGCCTGGCACCAAGATATTGGCATTGGCTCCTTTGCGTGATGTGGGCCACTGTTGATCAGACTTCTTTGTCCAGTGCATCCCATGGGTGCGCGATCAGATTGGGATCTGCAGAGTTTGGAGCAGTGGTGTTGCTTACTCTACTGGCAATCAATTCACACATTGCCCTAGGAAATGGGGACCAGTGATCGGGTCAGCTTGGGCTGTTTGCCTGGCCAACATTGATTTGATTCTATGATTTGTGCTGCATTGGCTTTTCCCTGGGATAGGACCAGTGGGTGAGCCTTGGGTACCCATGATCCTGTCACCAGTTTGCTGGTGTATAGTTGGTGATCAGTGTTATTCTGTTTATCAGTTGTGTTGATGTTCTGGCTTACCCGTACATGTTGCAAGTGATATTTTGAGCTTAAAGTACTTGAATAGTGATCCACAAACTAGTTGTTTTTAAGATAAATGAATATCATCCTGTAATGTGTAGCAAGGTTGTAGACTTTTTTTTCTCAAGCAATCGCAAGGATTTTTGGATGCTACATGATGGATAACCAACATGAGCTTAGTGTGCATGCTTTGCAGTTGGCCTTTCTTTTTGTCAGAAATACAGGATGCCTTAATAAAAAAAAGTGCATTTAAAAGTACAGGCCATCAAAATCAATAAGTTTATCACAGTAACCCCCGGAGGTACATGCAAAACTGGCTAGGACACCACTATGTTTCTGTTTTGTATTCATGTATTCAAATACGATGGCGTAACCTTTGAATATCCCTGCATTCATAATTTGCCACAGGAGAGTGTTTCTGCCTCTCACTGCATCTTAGCCTGTGTCTGGCTGTTTCTAGGCAATTGGAAAACAACCCTAGTAATGAGTTTAGCTGGCCAGTCAGCACATTGTGAATGTGCTATCACTGCACATTAAATTGATCCAAAACAAGCACTTAATACATTGCAGGATTGTTTAGAGAGGAGCAGCGAGATGGTTTAAGAGTATCAGCCAACCAAGGAACAAAGCTGATGTGATGTGAGTCAGTCGCAGTGGAAGTCAAGTGCTGTTATGTGGACCCTGTGGGAATTAAGCCCAACAATTAAGATCCCCAGTCAAATCAATAGAAACATGTGTTTTCTCTCAGTACAATTGCGTAAAAGCACCAAGCACGTAATATTGCCACTCTGACAATGCCATAAGATGTCACCTCAAATGCCATATCAATGACTCCACCCATTTGCTTGCCCTCATTTAAATTAAATCAAAATAAGTTGGATGTAACAATTCAGATGTGTGCTCATGACTCCAGAAATCCAGTCCTCTCATTAGTGTGGGTAGTGGGCAGTTTTTGGCTCATAATGTGTCCAAAAAAAATAATAATTATATACACTGCCTAGCCAAAAAGTTGCATACTTTAATATTTAGTTGAACTGCCTTCGGCTTTGATTACGGTGCACATTCACAATGGCATTGTATCAAGAATCTTATGCAACTATCCAACATGTATTACCTTCCAGAGCTTCTTTTTTTTCCCAAAGATCTTGTATTAATTACGGGGTTAAACCACTCGATTAAGTCTTCTCCAGCACATCTTAAAGATTGTTGATGGTGGCCAACTTACTCAACAATTTAAGCCCAAACAGTGTCATTTTGGAGTATGCCTGTGCCATGAGGAACAAAAATAAAAAACATTGATGAGATTACCTGATCATTCAGTAGATGACTTCATTTTATTGCCACATAATGTTGCTGAGCCTAGACCTGACCAACTGATTACTGCCGCCTCCTTACAGTGAGCATTATGAGTGATTGGTGCACCTCGTCATGTGATTCCATTCGTACCCTGACACACCCATCGCAGTGGAATATAGTTAAACTCATCGGACCACATGACTTTTTTCCATTGCTGAAAAATCCAATTTTTCCCTAGAAAATGTAAGCTTTTTTCTCATTAGCCTCACTAGCAAGCAGATTTCTTATTGTCACACAGCTGTTAATCCCAATCTTCTGAATTCTCATCACATTGTGTCTGGAAACGCTATTACTTCCAATATTAAACATAGCTGTGATTTCTACTTTTTATTCATTTAATTTTTTTTATGATGCAGCTTCATCAACCACATAAGAGACCTTACATCATGATCGGTTATGATTTTTTTCCAACCAAATTTGTTTGGTAAATTTGGCAGTTCATCACTATCCTTCCAGTTCATTATGAGGTGTATCAAATAGTTTAAGATAAGTTTTGTAACACACCAATAGATAGCAGCACGAGGCTGCACGTACATCACAGGGAGCACTGACCTTCATAAGTCAGTGTGCCAAAAGACATTGTCTTGTGTACATCAGGAGCTGTGAAACTGGTGCTCGACCCCTGAAAATGTTGAAACCACTCAGCAACTTCTGCATAATAATTGAGAACAATCCAAAACATTGCTGCTATTGTTGGTGTGTCATATGGAACAGTCCAGGCAATCCTCACTTGTGATTTGAACCTGCACCGTATTACTGACAAGTTTGTCCCTTGGATGCTGGAGCAGAAGGAACATCACATCAAAGTCTGACAAGAACTCCGTCAACTTGCCGTGGATTCATGTCGAGGCTCATTACTGGTGATGAAACTTAGGTGTATGGGTGTAACCCCAAGACAAAGCATCAGTCTTCACAGTGAAAGGGCCCATCATCTCCACAACCAAAAAAGGCAAGGCGGGTCCGCAGCTCAACCAAGTGCATGCTTATCATCTTTTTCGACATTTATGGCATTGTGCATCAAGAATTCATCCCCAGGGGCCAGATTGTCAATAGCGAATTCTACTTCCATTTAAAGACGTTTGAGGGAGGACGGATAGCGAAAGCAACCGGATCTGTTGCGCACAAATCTTGAAACTGTTTAAGACTGATTATTCAAGAATATGATGGATGGTTCTTAACTTAATTTCCCTAATTTCAGCAATCTTCTTAGATGTTGCTTGATCCAGGCCAATAATGTGACTCTTCTGAAATACAGTAACATCTTTTCCATGACGACTCAACAAGTCTTGTCGAAGTCTTCGATAATGGATGTTTAAGAAATGAGACTCTACTCACTGCATCAGTAGGGTGAAAACAATTGTTGTCACCTGAAACAAATAAATCACTGCAATAATTATCTAATCAAAGGATCTTAAATATTTGTTTATTTAAAACCTAATCCCAACTTTTTTTCCGAGCTGTGTAGATAAAATATAATAAATATATTAAAATCTAAATCTAAATATAATATAATATATTAAAATATAATAAATCTACTCATACTGTAATACAATTTTTATTTTTTGGTTGTTTGTCAAGATAACTTTTAATCTTTAAATAAAAAGGTTAAGTGAATTGTCTCATTGTTTATTGCAATGCATGAGAGTAGAGTTGGAGAATTCTTAAACATGCATGCCATTTGTTTATAATATGAACATTATCGAGTACTTGTTCAAAAGGTTTGCTCTATTCACTAATAAACATTTTAGGTAAATGGGGAAAAACTGTTGGGGACACATAAGGGTGCCACTGCAGCGAGTAAGAAAAGTAGTTTTTTTTTCCAGGGAGTATATGTATTTTCTGTTTTGTGTTATGCATGCTCAAGGTCTCTCTGGTCCACGCATCCTGAGCATGATTAGTCTTCTGTGTAAGTCATATTCTGTCTATTTGATTTCACTTTGGCCTTGTAATATTTCTCAGTAAAAGCAATACCAACGCTGCGTTTACAAAGAAAATTCCTCTGGACCTCTAAAAAAACAAAATACTTACACTGAAGTCTCACTTACTGTAAAAACGGAGGAACTCTCGAGCCCAATCTTCAACCTGCATCCTTTTTTTTTTTTATTATGTTTTTAAGGCATATTCACAATATACAGAATGTAAACATCAAATCCGTGATGGAAAAAAAAAAATAAATAACCTGTCAAATAAAGCATGGTCGTGTATAAGGCAGCTGTTCTGGATGTTCAGGATTGTGCATTCAAATAAACACAACCACTAAAATGACAGGCTTTAAAGATACCTCAAAATGAAGCAATGAAGTGATGAAGTATCTCATCTGTAATCAGAAGAGTGGCTGATTGTTTTGTTAAGCAGCTTCAAACCATAAGGATGAAGGATTTTTTTTCTTTTTTTTTCTTGCAGTAGAAAGAAAACGTAAATGAAGAACTCATCAACACTATTGTAGATGTAAAACATCTAACCCTAACCCTAGGAATGTTACTATTTAAACATCTGCTAAATTTAAATATTAACATTTTTCCAGAACCGACAGACTTACAGTACATGGCAGATACAACACATGAAAAAAATGTAGAACTGTGTGTCATTGTGTATATGGACAGAAGACATTTATTTAGCATTTAAGGAAGGATTTGACAGATTGCTACGGGTCGGCACTGTAGCTTAGTGGTTAGCATTGTCGCCTTGCACCTCCAGAATAGGCTAATTGCCGTTGCCTAATTACCTTCAGATTAGCCGTTATGAAGGCTTTACAGGGCATAAGCACTGGAGACATGTCAACAGCAACTGTTTCACTTAGATTACTGCATACTGTATGTACTGTATAGCCCCTCTGCCCCCTGGAGCAGTCTGACTCATCCTGGTGTCCTGCTTCTGGTTAGAGATCTCGTCGCATGGATGCCCCATGTGGTCTGCCTGGGATGCGTGTGGTGACTGGGGACGGTTCCACTTTTCTGTCTGTCCTGTCCTCGGCTAATGCAGACAGATGTTCTCTGAGGACTTGTGACCTTAGTCACTCGATAGTTCAGGACTGGAGTTTCCTACAGTCTACCTGAGCCTCCAATAACGAACTGGATTAAATTCTAACTTAAACACATCTCCTGTTATACTGAACTTCCAGTCTCAGACAGTATGATGCAGATCAATCCCTGCTATCCGATATCACCCAAATGAGGATGGGTTGCCTGTTGAGTCTGGTTCCTCTCAAGGTTTCTTCCTATAACCATCTCAGGAAGTTTTTCCTTGCCACTGTCGCCGTCGTCCTCGGCTTGCTCATCATGGACAATCTTATCATTTTGATTCATACAGTACACATTCACATTTAATAAAACTTAAATAATTCTTTTGATTGTGTAAAGCTGCTTTGCGATAATGTCAATTGTTAAAAGCTCTATACAAATAAATAAAATTGAATATGTGGGATGCCTTCAGCATTGTTTTACAATGTAGTAAGAAATTTTGATTCCTTATTTTTAACAATGGAATACTTTTCCAGGCTTTTCTCATCTAGTGTTCATTTATGTTCAGTAGTTTGTGAGTCTAACCTGAAATTTACCTCAATCTAGGATGAAAATTATACATTATGATTAGTTCTTTTTCTTTTTTATCATTCTAAATGCTTCTGATGTATTGTGAATCAGATGCTCACAAAATACCACTTTTCCTGAATCTGAATATATTTGCATGGACTTGTCTGTAGCTCTAACAAAAATAAATATTTATCTTTTTCCGATCAAACGCTGAATCCAAATTTACATGAGAAGACGGATTCTTTGGAGTATGTCTGAAAACAACAATAAGAACTATTTTTTCATAAATGAAAGCAGCAAGCTGTGACTGAGCAGATAAGAAGCAATTCTGAACAAACTTTAAAATAAAGCCTCCATTTATTAACAATGATATTCTGTGCTTCTTTTGTGTATTAGTTTGTTATTTACTTCTAATTTCATTAAAGCCAGAAAAATAAAGCTATGCATGATATTTTGTGGCTGATCTGCATAATGATGCAGTTATTTCTCTGGCCCATGGGTATGCTGTGATTAGATTCAGATTCTAGAGACGCAGTTTAATTTATTCCATTTCTTTTATAACTGTGTACTTCAAAGGCATTTATGGATGGACGATTTTCTCTTGTTTGGTGCTTGTGTTCCTCTTTAGACTGTAATCATTTTTTTATGGAAAAAGATGCTTTCAGGATCTTTTGACCTTAATTTTCATCCATTACTGAGTATTTTTCTTCATATTTGTTTAAAAAATTATAACTATAAACATGTTTTCCATTAATTTCCTGCAATCATTAAAGAGTATATTGAAAACTATTTAAAATGTGAATGCCTGTATGGCTTTCATAAAAAAGCCTTAAGAGTGTTTTATGTTGTTTATTCAGGAAAGATATACTTGAACTAACAATTGAGTTGTAACTTGGTTAGGTCGCCGTTTGTATGATGCATGAATGTTAAACAGTGATGAAATTCTAAGCCTCAACACACAGTAGCATACTGAACATGCAGAGGTATTACCCACCACAGTATCATGGCTGCTGCATGATGGTTTGTTTGCCTTGGATATGAATCAGCTTTAATCACATTTCCTCCAGACGGTTCATGTAATTATTTTGAAAAAGCTTGATTAACCAGTGCCTGTGACACAGGATAGTGAGAAGGGCTCGGCATTTCTTCTGTAATTAGTGTGGGATTATTTGGGTGCCAGGGAGGAGGAGTTGGGACAGAAGAGAAAGTGCTGTTTACGTGCTGTAACCTTGTGGCTTACTTTTGGTACTCATTAGGAAAACATTGCTGTGATCATTTGTTCAAGTGTGATGAGGTGCCAGTTCTGTATTACAACATTAAGGTTAGCAATACATATGAAAATGAAGGGCCCATAGGTCCGCCACTGTAGTACAGTGATAATTGTTTGAAATCAGTACCATTCACAAATTGGTAAACAGTGAGATTAATGAGTAATTATAATAAGAATAGCATTTCATGTAATATACAAACTGAGACTTATGATGAAATTTGTGGTGAATGAATGAATGTTGTGTACGAGGAAATGGTTGTTAAACTGTATTACGGGTTCCTTACACTGTAAATCTGAAATTCAATTCTTATTCTATTCTTATTTGTATTTACCTCTTACTGTAATGTTATTGTTCACTGCCCTTTTACCTCCTTGTTCTAAAGAGGCTAAGACAAAATAAGAATTTCATTGTACCTAGGTATATATGACAATAAAAGTCTTGAATCTTGAATGCAGGCGTAAAACTGATCGACATTTACAGAAGACTTCAAACACAGTATGTTGATGAGACTCTTAGCTGCAGTAAAAATTTTAAATGGTGTAAATGTTTTAAAGAAGGCTGTACATCTATGAATGGTGATCCCGACCAAGGTGGCTCAGAGTCCTGTGCACATTCAGTAAGTAGAATGCCTGATCCTTTAAAATGAGATAACAGATAACAAACAGAAGAGACACATCTCTATGTGGGAACTGCAAACACACAATCATTCACAAACACCACTTGCACATTATAGGAACTTGACTAGAAGTTATTGTCACATCCCCAGTACAGTCCTCACCTCACTCCAAGCCATTTCCACATGTTTGGGCAATTAAAGGCGTTCCTTGGAGGCCAGTGGTTCTCACTTGAAGCAGGTAGTCCAATAATGGCTCTGGTGTACTGGGAAAACTTTCTACTTTGATGGAATTCACAGGGGTAAATCGATTAGAGTAGCAGAGAATTATATAAAAGGTAGAGACGTAAAGGTAGGTTTTACTTCCATAACCATGTTCTGTTATTCCTGGTTTGACTTTAACACACTTCATATAGAAAATACCACCCGTAACACTGCATTGCTTATCACGGGTATTTCTGTATAGACATATTGACCTTCACAGCACACCACCAAGCAATTTTTTTCAAATCATCAGCATTGTCCATTATCCCTGCCCTTACCAAAACAAATTGTCAGTTTTTCAATGACTTTATGTAATGCAGACATATTTCGCTATATTTCTGCAGCTAATGGAGTCAGAGTGTGTTGGAGCCACAGCAATCCTGATTTTGAGCCTGTAGCAATCCATAGCAAACATCATGACAGTCTGTGTGTGGTTTGTGGAGGTGTTAGGAGGTGTATTTATTGAGATATGTTGGTTCCCCTTCATTATTTATGTGCATCCTTTAATTTTTATTTTCTAATATTTTCATGCTTGTTTAAATTAAATAATTTACTTCTGTTAACCGAAAGTTAAAGTCACTCAAAAATGGACAGAGAATGTACAGAAAAAAAACTGAACAAACATTCAATTTAAATGTGCAACCTTTAAAAATAGTAGCACACATAAAAATCTTCATAGTTACAACACTGATGAAAATCATAGCATCATACTGTAGCAAACATCATAGCAAGTGAAATAGTCCCGAATCTAATCAATTCATCAACAATTTCTTTTTAAATAACAGTACAACAAACCAAATATAAAACTATTATGCTTATTTCTAGTCAACTTTTACTAACATTTTAAGTAAAAATGTCTTGTTTTATTGCCAGATAATTTTGCTCCTTTCAAGAAATACATTCCTAAACCTAGCATAATTATCTGCAAACAGAAATAAAAAATATATTTCATATAATATTCATATAATATTTTTCATATAATATTGTAAAATATTGTTTTTATTTTTAGAAATAAGCTTAATACTCTTTTATTTGGTTTATTGTAAATCCAACTAGATTCAACATATTTTCACTTGCTAAGATATCTTCTTTTTTTTTTTTTAGCGAGTGCTTTTTGCAATATTTATTAATAAAATAAATAAAGAAAACTGAATATGATTTTTTTTTTCTGTTTGTTATTCTATTTTTAAAGGAAGCCCCAACCTGCACATTGATCATGACATGCATCTCGTGCCCCTTTTTAATTACCACACCCACTTATGGTGCTCTGCATGCTCCTTACATTATACTCTCTGTTAAAGATGTTGTTTAACTGAAATAACATTTTAAATATGTAATTGAACAAAAAGACTTAATTGCATTCAGCACACACAGCAATCAATACAGTACAAACAATGCTAAATATCAATATTCCCAGAAGCACATGACATATTAAAATAAAGTTAACCCTTTTATTCTTAACCTAATTAGCTACTTGATGCAGATAGCTCAAATAGTTTGTAGGTAAAACATGGCCCAATATGAAGACCTTTCTCAAATGTTATGCAGGAATGGCAAAAATCTATTCCAAATACTTTATTGTAAAAGGGGTGCAAGGTGAAAGCGCTAACCACTAAGCCACAAAATGCACCATGTACAATGTGTTACTCTCATCACAAGTTAAAAATCATGTTTTAGAGAAAAAATGTAATTGCATGCATTTCAGAAGAAGAACATGACATTGTGATGATTTGAACTGTGGAAAGTGAAGAATTTAAGAGAAAAACAGAACATCTGCTGGAAGATGTTTTGTGGCAGATTTGTATCCTTATATCTTAGAAGATGAGAAACATCACTGCAACACATTGCTAATGAATCCAGACCCGGTAAGAGCATAATCAGTGTCTTCAATCCACAAACTTATATTTTAGAGTTTAACATTTAACACAAATTACTCTATATTATATGCATTTGTTGAAGTAAAGGATGACAGATTATATTAGAGTAGATCGTAAATCTATCTAAGAGGGAAAGGGGCATTAAACCAGAGTTTCACTAACATTTAGATTATATTGCCTTTCATGCCAGCTTTATGGTGAAGATTTACAGCACTCGTTGCAATAAGTGTTAGCTCATAATATACAACAGCAGAAAGGTGATGTTACAGTCATATTATCTCCATCATCAACTCTAATGTCTATTTTGAGTTTTTTTTTTATTATTATTATTATTTATCTCAAAACAGACAGAACACAATTATCTGTGGCAGAAATCTCTTATGTCAAGTGTGTGTGTGTGTGTGTGTGTGTGTGTTTTTTTTAAAGGATATGGAGTGGCATCGTTTTGCTTTCAAGAGAATAACGCATTTATGTACATTTGTGCATTTAAGGGAAGGAAATTGCATGCCATTAAATCTGTCAGCAACCATGCATAAAAATAAGATTGTGAAGAGTCATCCAGTCAGTGTGAATGGAGAGACATCAACAAGACAGCAAAAATCTCAGAGCTTGTCAGGAAAGGACGTGTACCTGCTTTAACAAAACCAAAACCATTGTAGAATCAGTGTGCAGCAAGAAACCGTTAGCTAGACATCAAGCTAGGATCAAGTGAACACTCCGATTATTTCCTAAGACCATCGGCACACTGACTGACAGCATGAATAATTCTCTTTCCTGTGTGACGGATCTTCGTGGCACTACAAACGGCGTAGTTGATTAAGGTGGAAAGGGAAATTAGCCTTGCTGTGTCATTGCAGACACATCGATGATCTTTCGGGCCTCACCTTCAGGTAAACAAGCTACGGTGCTGCGTTTATATTAACAAGGCATTTACATGTGGGCCGGAGTGACAGAATCTATTTCACAGCATGAATAGATAAAATATGCATGCATTATGTGATCTAGAGAAAGTGCATCTTCAGACAATGATAGCTAGTGGAGATAGTGAAGGGTAGGAATATTATGGGAAAAAATCATCTGGTTGCATTATAAGGTTTTCAGTTGTCCAGTTTGGGTGAAGATGTTCCCATATGTCTGTGCACCGATAACACCCTGTTCTTTTAGTTGAAAGATATGCAAACTGGTGAACCAGGTAACATGTGATATTTTAATGAGTTGAAAAACAAATGTTGCCACAAGAAGTACATCAAATCGTTGCCTAAATCTTAGCAATTAGTCTTCATTTGGATGTTATAAAATCTCGATTAAACCTGTTGTCTGAATGAATGAGCAGCCTGTGTCTGATAACAAATGGCATGGTTCAAAACCAAATGGCATAGGCTTAGTTGCCAGATTAGCTTATTTTCCAGTGAATGCTTGAAATACTTCTTACATACACTGATTTGTCAGTTTATCTTTATACCTACCTGTTAAAAGTTTGAGGATACCATGACTTTTATTTCTGTAATACCATGTTTGATTTTAAATGACCTCAAACACACCTCAAAGCTGTGTAAGGGATATTTGGAGAGGAAAGAAGCTGCGCTGTCTGTAATGAAATAGCCTGCCAAGTCACACGGCCTTAATCCAATCAACCCAAATCCAAACAGAGCTGCTCTGGGAGAATATGGAGCAAAAGGTTTGAAAGAGAGACGTGTCCAGCCAGTACCAAAACATTCAGCAAATAGCTGAAAAAAAGCTGAAAGTAGTAGTAGTTGTAGTAATAATAATAATAATAATAATAATAATAATAATTTGTATTCTATACTGTTAAGAAATTAAAACATCACAGAATAATTCAGAGTGTGCTATTTCATAGCAGGGATATCTTTATTTGTTATCTTTTATTTAGAGATGTCTCTATATATCATCTAAAATGAAAATCATTCCTAAGAAAATTATTTGTTAGTAAGATTATTCACAGGCCACAATTTGGTAGGAAGCATAAAGACTGGACTTTGAAGTAATGGAAAAAGGTCCAAAATGACCCCATTCCAGAGTGATGGGTGTGTCAGGGTAATAAGGGAAACACATGAAGTGATGCTCACATCATGCATAGGACCCAGTGTACAAGCCTCTGAAGGCAGTGTTATGATCTGGGGTTGCTTCAGTTGGTCAGGTCTAGGAGCAGCAAGAGTCCATGGCAATAAAATTAAGTCAGTTGCAACCTGAATGTACTGAATTACCAGATTATCAGATCAATGGATTTTTCTTCCCTGATGGCACAGACATATTCTAGGACTCATATTGTGAAAAAGTGGTTCTGGGAGCAAGAGCAATTTCATTCTTACAAATGACTGGTTACCACAGTGTGTACTGTAAACTTTTTTTTTATTTTTATTTTTATTGTACACTTGCACATTGTCTTTAATTAAGTAAGTAAATGAATTAACACTGTGAATGAATTAAGCTGTGATCAGAATTAAGAATTCTAAATCAGCCGAAAGAGCTCATAGTTAAACAAGGAATAGCAATGACTTTGTTTCATGCTGAGCTATAATCTGCATTGCTGTCTTTTTAATCTTCATAAAACAATTAAAGAAGAAAAAGAAAGAAGAAGAAAAAAGGCTTGTCTTTTTAAAAGAAAAAAGAAAGAAAAGAAGGAATTCATTTGTCTTTCGTCAGCTCCTATTTCTCAGAATGTCATTTCTTTTTCCTCTGATTGGCGACGGCAGATAGGAAAATGGAATATTTTTTCTTAGCCTCATTTTGCCAACATTGGGCTCATTTGTCATTGGCAGAACGATCCACCTCACTTTCACTTGTATTGATCTGCGCTGTCATAAATCCATGCTCCAGGTGGTGGTGGTGGTGGTGGTGCTTCTGTCTGCACCCAGAACACGTCTAGGATTAGGAATGATTTGATTAGCATAAAGGAACATCACATTACAAGAATTTGGACAAAGAAGTATAGGCATTTATCTTCCGGATTAGCTTAGGTGTCATAACCCTTTAAGCCTTAGAGCGTAGCTTATTTACAACATTTCTCACGTTTTTTTCTTCTTCTTTTTTGGCTCTTAACATCTTCATTCCAGGAAGACAGATGATAAAAAAGTGAATATCACAAAGATGTCAAAATCGCTAAGAAAAAAATCATAGCACTTAAACAAAAATTAAAAGTGTAATTTAAAAAAAACATGCCATGTTAACAGCATAAATGGTTTAAAATACTGTATATTCTACTCTGTGCTTTTATAAACCTGAGACCTCAGCTTTTCAGTTTTTTTTTTTTTTTTCATTGACAAAACCAGGGCTTCCGAATTTGAAGGTCACAAAAGTGAGTTTGTGTGTTCACATCCTGCACGCTTTATCCCTCTCTATATTCTTTGCCTTTTACCAGCACTCCTCTACTGCATGCTATCTACTTACCATGGAGGGTGAGGCTAGCACATGCTTCCTCTGAGACACATGAAACCAATTTGCACATGTTTTCTTCAAGAACCATAACACACTAGATGTCTAGTCTCTTGTGCATACATGCACTCACTGAAGCCCATGATTGGCCAGAGACAGAGTTTGTTTGCTATCGCTCCCACCACTGCCAGTCTTTTTCTCTTGGCTCACAGCTATGGTTGCCTAATAATAACTAATAATCTCTTGACAAACATGTTGATTTTCTGTGGACCGCTTTTCTGTTGCAGCTCTTGGAAGCAAGGGACCAAAATCATAACACCAGGATAAAGCAGTTATTGAGACTGAATGAATGAAAGAATGTTATTTAGGATAAGATTATAAAAGGTTGGAGTGTTTGTTCTGGTAATACATAACTTTTAAAAAGATGTCATTATTGTAGTTCATCACTGTGGAAAAATTGCAATGTACAGTATGATAAGGTTAAAGCATGCTTTTTTTTTTCTTCTTTTTATATCTTGGATACCCATTGAGTCATTGGGTTTTGCTTTGTACTTTTTGCTAAATGGCTTTATTATGATTACTTTCTAAAATTATGTTTCCTGACCAATAAAAAGTAGACTGCATTATTTTGATGTTGTGCAACATGGTAGCCAATTTATATATAAAATTAACTTCTCATGCTCCCATAACCACTCCCATGACAATTTGAGTTTTGGAAAATGTATATATATAGTACATTCAGGTCGTCATCTGATTTAATTTTTATTGCCAAATAACATTGCTGATCCTAGACCTCACAAACTGAAGTAACTGCAGATCATAACACTGCCATCTGAGGGTTGTACAGTGGGCACTACGCCTGATGTACTGTATACATCACTTCATGTCGTTCTCTTCTAACCCTGTCACACCCATTGCTTTGGGTAGAAAGTCTAATCTTTATGATCACTAACAAATGGTTTTATTGTGAGCACACAGCTGTTTAGTCCCAAATCTGTGAGTTCTTCACCAAGCATTTAAGTGATTTCTGATCACGGTCATTCATGATTTTTTTCTTGACAGGTCAGCACTACCCTTTTTTTATTTTAATAATGCCTTGGACAATTCTTAGCCTAATTACAGTAATTCTCATGTTTTCTTTGCTTGATGAAGGCAATTATTTGACCTGTCTGAAATGGTGCCTTTTTCCTAGACAGGCAGTATAGCTCACCATATGGAATTAATCCTTGCACTTGACTTTTTATATTATGTAGACCTTATTGAAATAAAAAGGTAAAATTGGCATATTTTCATAACTTGATAATTGGAAGAATGTATTGTGCCATTACATTTCTCATATGTAAAAAAAAAAAAAAAAAAAAAATGCACATTTAACCAAGCCATATTTTCATACTGTACATTTTACCTTTACTGTACATTTTGAGTTTACTGCAACCTCAAACAATTTCTTATGTATTGTAGAAGACTTGTGTACTTTTTTCCTCTAATTACTCGCCTGCCCTATTTTTACACACACACACACACGAACACACATGCACACACATGCCTACATAGAAGGAAAATGGGGACGTATGACACATTTGCTACTTTTGGGGACACTGCTTTCCAGAGGGGGTATTGAAATAATAAACAGTGATTTGTGTTAAATGGGTGGGTGAATGTGTGTGTGTGTGTGCCCTGCGATGGATTGGCACCCTGTCCAGGGTGTACCCCGCCTTGTGC
>JAQMYL010000037.1:24760927-24775276 GCA_030014365.1 Clarias pachynema | reverse complement strand
ATTTTAACATGTAAATTTAAACATGTTTAATTTTTCACGTGGAAAGATGGAAACATAATCACAGCGCAAAAACTCACGGTGAATCATGATGAACCCTACTTATGGCCACAGCGTGAGACCGTGCAGGTGAGATAGGGGTATAACACCGCATCTCACAGTGAGTCAAACCGCATAGGTGATATAGGTGTATAAAGCATTACAATCACTCAGAAAAATAAATGGATGCAGGGTTTGAAACTCCCAAGTTTATTTTCTCATTTAACTAAATTAAATGTCATCATAAAATAAAACGTGTCGAAAGAAAAGTCCATCCAGTCATGAATGATAGCTAATGATCAATAAAACATATTGTAAACAAAAAGCAGCAAGCAGCTGGACATTGGGACATAGAGCATAAGTACGACGCATTGGTCTGGCACGAGCAGGTCTGAGCAGATCAAGAAGCTCCATAATCTGTTGTCTTGGAAGGCAAAACCCTTTTTTTTAAATAGCCACCTCAGGCAAAATATGAAAAAGGCTGAAGTTTGGCCTGAAGGAAAAATGTACATGAACCACACGGCTCCGCGGACGGCGCCGTCTTCAGTTTAGCACAACACCACGCTGTATCGCTGCCAAATTGTTTGCCACCTGTTTAATATTAAAAGTGATGGCCAATTTTAATTCATTAGTCACATTATGAAATAGGCTAATTAAAAGTGACTCTTTTAGTTCTGATATAAAATAAAATAAAATTCTTAAACAAGCCTATAGTATATATTCCATCATTAATACGACTTTGATAACGTGCCATAATGTGCTTCCATACACCGCTGATTTATAAAGACTGCCGCTCAGTGGCGGCGACTAGCGTCTTGAGCTGAAACTACGCTAAGAGTGAGTATAGACAAAATAAGACAAATGTTAAAAGCGCTATACAAATAAAATTTTATTGAATTGAATTGAATTATTAAATAAAACTGATAATAAATGTAAGATTTCATGCAAAATGAGTCAGCTTCCATGAGAAACTGGAAGCTGAGTCTTTTTTCAGCTTGAAGTCAAATGAGAGATTTTGGGTGATTTCTGGGTCGATGCAACTAATTGTGGCATGGTGGCTTAGTGGTGAGCACTGTTGCCTAACACATCTACAGGTGGGGGTTTGAATCTCATATGAACACATGTACTGTAGTATAAGTTTGATTGATTGTCATTTCAGAATTTCTTGTCATGTCATGGCCTGCAATGGGTTGGCACCATATCCAGATTTCCCTTGGATATGCTCCAGTCTTCTGCAGCCTTCCACAGCAAAAGCAGTATACAGTAGACAATGAATAAACGTTAGGTACCTACATGTTCCATGCAGTCCTAATTCTCAACTTTCAATCAATTTTAAACATATGTCGTATCGTATTGTAAATATAAAAGATGAAGCATTGATGGTACCACCCAAAGTACAAGTGGAGTCTGGTACCATTACCTTGTGTGGGACTATGAAACTAAAACTCAACTAGAAATTAAAAGCAGTACGAAAACTTTTCAAAATACACTGTGAACATAAAACACAGACGTGTAGATATGAGCATGAATTTTGGTAATACGGTAAATGTTAATTACGCTTTCTTCAAAAGAACTAAGATGGCAACCATACTTGAGTATTTAGATAAGCATTTCCATGTTTTAAGATATGCAGTCATCAGTTAAACGTAATTACTCAAAACTGAGACTTATTACAGTAAATGGTACAGTATAATTAAACATTACAAACAGAATCAGTACAATACAGTAGGTACATTTTTACATGTATCACCAGGAGCCATATTCGTTCTGTTTCCATTATCTGCTACAGTACAAGCCCCACTGCATCTGTTCCATGGATGTTGTTGTTGTTGTTTTTAAATTTACTACACAATAAACATGCCTTTACTCTACTACATACAGTATACGACATGCTGCTTATAATTCTCATACACACGAGACCATTATGTTATGTATACCCAAAACCTGTATGGAATAATACATAAGTTGACGATTTGAAACACAGCCCCCAAAGCTGCTTCGAAAGTGATTCAAATTCACATAGAGTGACTCACACTGTAATATGCTCTCTAATATTGAACCTGATAACAGCTTTCATTTCCCTTTGTTTCCTCAAGAGAATAAGCTCTTTTGATGGACTGAAAGCTACTTATCCAAGGCTGGTCCATGTGTGCATATGGATTAAATCTCACCAGCATGGGATGACATCAGCATGAAATAGTAACCTTTTCGTAGAGGATATTTAATACGAAAAGCATTCAAGTCAAACCAAGACTTCTGATTGTTCAGCAGTGTTGGGTGTACTTGGATTACTTTTTTGATGTAACGAGTAATCTAACACGTTGGGTCCACCATTTAACTACTCTGTTATTTCGTTATTTTTTCAAAAATGTAATCCATTATTCAGGCAATTTATGTAATCCGTGAGCCAGACAGCACTCATTCCCAATCCGTTAGTGTGTGTGTGTGTGTGTGTGAAAGTCGTCCTACAAGCCCCGCCCCCAATAACCCGCCCTCTGTTATTCCTGCTGTTAGACCCCAAACTCACCTATGCGGTTTGACTATGCAAAGACCGACACGCGAAAAGATGGAAACCTAATCACAGCGCCAAAACTCATGGTGAATCATGATGAACTGTACTTATGGCCACCGCGCGAAACCGCGTAGGTAAGATAGGGGTATTAGTAGTTAACAGACTATGGGCCAGACTTCACTGAGTGATGATGGTAGAATAATTATAAAGGTCTTGACTAAAACAACATGCCTGAGGAATCACAAAAGAGTTTTCATTTTCTGCAATGGAAAAGTACTCGAACTAGTTACTTTTATCAGAAAGTAACGCAGTAATGTAACTGATTACTTTTTAAAGACATTAATTTTGCAATCTAATTAGTTACTTTAAAAAGTAACGTCCCCCAACACTGTTGTTCAGAATAACAGAACATAGATACATGAGGGGGCCTCCGAGTGGCGCAGTGGTAAAGTGCTCGCCCTATCATCCAGAGATCGCTGGTTCGGTTCCCGGGTGATGCTGTAACCTCTCGCAGCCGGAGGTCTCGAGAGAGCTGATTGGCCGAGCTCTCTCAGCGGGGAGGGATGAGAGGTACTTAGTGCTCCCACATTAATGACGGCTCTACAGCCAATCAGGGACGTCCGTGAGCTCGCGTAAGTGGAGGGAGCGGATAGCGCTGTCCTCCAAGTGTGTTACGCCGCCCCCAACGGTGCGTGAGTGAACAGTTCGAAAAGATGCGTTGGTGACGTCACGTGGGTCGGAGGAAACCACGTGATAGTCTGCGGCCCACCCAACTGAGTGGTAGTAGAAGCTTAATGTAGGAGCCCCTAGAGACGGGGAGGAATTGGACACGACTAAATTAGGGAAAAAAATCTGGGGGGAAAAATTAATTAAAAAAATAGAACATAGATATATGAGTAAAAACTATGGTTATTTTTTTTTAGATTTGACTATAATGACCCTATACAGTCACACCAGGTATTAAGTGGTACAGGTTTGATTTTCGCTATGGCCAGTAGTGTGCCATGGGTGAAATGTATCAGATTTTTCTGCAAAAATTTTATTGATAAATACTTCCTCATGATCCCACAGTAGAATTGAGAAATTTTAATAGCAAACATTGTGTTAATGAATGCTATCCAAGCTGGTTACTCCAATTGTGATAAAAAAAACCCTTGCATTTGGTCGCTATAAACCAGCTGCTGGCAAAGTTGGGAAATCCTGGAGTCAAAATGAGCCTTAGGCTTCCCCCTTCTTACTACATACTCGAACCATCATGTTAAATATTTTTTTAAAATAGGATTTTGATGGATTTTTCCCAGAAGTCCCTCATCGTCACCAAACTCGCACTGGTCATATCTCAGCAATCTGACATTATAATGGCCCAAACATGTGCAATGGTCAGGACTATATTTGGGATGTACCGGTAATGTGCAAGTGGTGTTGGTGAACAATTCTATGTATACAGTAGTTCACACAGACAGATGCATCTCTTCTGCAAGTTGGTGAGAAGTTATCTGTTGTTTTTTTAAGAATTAAGCATTCCACTCACTAAATGTTCACTAGGAACAACAGCAGTGGGCTTTGAGCCACCTCAGCCAGGATTATCAAAAAGACATACAGCCTACTTTAAAACTTTTGCACCATTTGAATGTTTTACTGCAACTAAGAGTCCCATTGCTGTACTGTGCTTGAAGTCTTCTGTAAATGTGAATCAGTTTTACGGCTTCATTCACAAGACATTTCACCACTTCTGTACACTGCTTGCCAAATTTGATAGAGGAAAGCTGTGATTATCCTTTACACAACAAAGCATATATTTTATTAGCTCATCCAGCTGTTTGTATTTATCTCAACATTTTTCTTTGAGGATGGGGCTCTCATCTTCTGCTATGGAAAATTATGCAATATATTCAAATTGTATGCTAATAATTTAAAGGGCTTACCCTGATGTACACTTAACTTTAAGGTAAATTACTTAACTTAAAGAAACATATTAGAATTTTTTTTAGTATTTATTATAATACTCATGCTTTTTGTTAAGTTGTTGTTGAAAATCTATATAAAAGCTTCTTGGTGTTTAAAAACCTGTTTAAAAGCAGTGTTCAGGTCAGTTAGGCAAAATCTGTAGGCTTCTTGATGTGTTGATTTTAATTTACTGCACAGGCAATAAAGGGGCAATATAAAGTGCAGTGTGCCCCTATAACGCTTGTATTTACTACTTGTTCAAAGCATAAACTTTATTAGAATGAAATGGATTTGACACACAAAGGGCACCACCAACACAGACACGAGGCGAGGTCTTACAGAGAAGGTATAATTTTACTAGGAATAACACGAAAGGAAATGGTTAAAAGGAGGGAAGAAGGGAAAAGGGGGAAGGTTTGCACGTGCAGGTCTGGAGGCAGTGCCCCACTGGAATGTACGCACAGACTGGTAAACAGTGAGTGGCGGTGGCCAGAGTGGCAGAGTGGGTCCATGTGGGCAGCAGCTCCTGCGAGCTTCCTCGAACAGCCCTTCTCATTGATCACGCGAACCGGTCCCTCCCAGCTCACATTGGTGAGGCGGCAGGTGGGTATCTCCCAGACAGACCTTTCCTGGCTGGAAATGAAGGGTGGGAACTCAGCGCCCTTTTCCTCTTCAGTGGCAGGGTCATGAAATCCGGCTCTGTGTAAGAGTGCAGTGCAAACCGCGGGAGCTTCAGCAGTCTGCTTGTAGCTGTCCTCAGTGCGGTGATCAAAGGGTGCCATTACATTCGCACCTTTGAAGTCCCTTTGGTGCATAGCATGATGCCACTCACATGCCACTCCAGTTTTGGCATCCGCCACGTGACTCTGCTCTGTAGACTTCCAGGACCCCAAACTACACTACCTATGTTTTATAGCGCAGAGAGAAGCCCAAGATCCATTAGCAATGATTGACACACGTGCAGAATGAAGCTCCAGAGTGAGCGAGGAGCAGCAGAAGATTTAGGCGTACGCCATAGGGAAATATTTTATAGAGAATATTTTATGATATTTTAAACCTAATTACAAAATGTAAAACTAAAAACTTATTATTTATTTGTTAGAAATTACCTCTTGCAGCCCACCAGTGTTTACTTTGGGAAACACTGATATAAAATTACCTTGTTATTACTTTAGGAAAGGACACCAAAAGTTTTTGTTTGGAAAAAGTTTATTAACAAAATGTGACACAGTTTAGTTTTTTTTGTCACCTTTACAGTTACCTTTTGCCCTCTTCCTACCAGCTTAGTATGACCAACATGACCAATATGGCCAGCATGTGTGACATGTGAGTGTGCCAATTGGCATGCTGATAAAGTGCATAAGAAAAAAGTCAGGGATCTGTTTGATCTCTGTCTGACCTGCTTTACTGAGCCCTCTGATCAAAGCCAACCAATGTGAGTGAAGCCAGTAGTGAAGACTATATTAATTTTATGTGCGTAGGGCCATAATTCAGCTGAGCCTGTGAAAAGGATTTAATACCAAAATTTTGCATAACACAATTCTGACCTCAGGCATTTTTTTCCCTAAAGGCATTTTTGGGTTATAAGGTTTTCTGAAAGCAAAAGCTTCTTCCATTATATAGATTTGAGCATGGATCAGTATTTCATGCAGTGCCAGTAGATTTCAAGTGTGATAATGTAGCTTTATTTTGTTTTTGTTTTTTTTGTCACATTGAGTTGTGTATACAAGAGGATGTGTTGCATCAAGTGTTATGTAATCGGGAGTTAAATAATATGAGTGTTAAACCATATTTGCAAGAATTAATGATATCACTACGACTAAAACTACATTTGTAACAATACTGAATATTGGATGGATACTAGACTCCTTTTAGATGTTTGCTTCAGTGTTTGGTATTCTTACATTCTTATATTTTTATGGTAGTATTTTTGCCAATTTCATTTTTAAATTGCACTCATTTTACATATATGATCCAACCGCAAAGATATAAGGTGTGTTTTATTCCAGAATATATATACTGTGTATATATATATATATATATATTTGGAAGAAATAATACTGGCAGTTGTACACAGTGTTTTACTGTCAAAAAGCTTTAGAAATAATGTGCAGTTTATCTCTGTCTCTCTTTGGTCTTTGGTTAGTGCAGCAGGGGGTTCACATCCCTCAATTTAGCCATCAGCCACACAATACTCTTCTTACAGAAACCCTTCACTGCCCTGATTAATCGTACAAAAGACTTTGTCAATTTTTACATAATCGGCCATTCTGTTAACAGGGTGATACTGTATACAGTACAAACACTGTCATTTAGAATTGAAACTACTTTTATATTTGGGATCATTAAATATTGTAAATATCACAGTGTTCCCCAAAATATGGGCCATGAAGATTATCATGAAGATACTGCAGAAAATTTACAAAAGGTACAGTACAAGTAGGTACATTTGGCCTCGCACCTCCAGGGCTGAGGGTTTTAATCATGCCTATTTGTCCGTGATTAAGTTTAAGATTAAGTTTGAAATTACAGTGAAATAATCACAAGTTATTCTTTTAAAAATGAATGTAAATGTAAAGGTTTTATTAGAACAAAACAAAGCCATGGGATTTAAATTACATGGCATCATTTTATTTTTAGTGTGTTGATGAGAGTTGTGATTGAAGCAGCATATAGAGCTGTTTATGAGACTTTTATGTAGTAGCCTAATGTCTTTACCCCTCAAGTGCTTCTGTTTTTAATGAAAGCATTCGAGTTCTATTAAATTCTGACAGTGAGCAGTTGCTAAGTTTCACAAATACTTAGGGTTCATTATTCAGTTGCTGTTCTGTGTAAATTGTTTTAGTCTATAGCAATAATAGTGATTACATAAGTGATTAAACAATGTGAGGCATGCTCTTATTGGAAAATATTCAAAAATGGGATGGTGTGATGCCCGACACAAAGCGTTGTGCCTACCACCTACCACAGCAAAGTGTCCTATAACCATACATGCTAGAGTGGTTTATTCCTCTTACTCCACAGTTATTTGGACATTGCAGATTTTCTAAGTCAACACATCTTACTGGCATGCAAGTATCTATGTAAAATTTTACTATAGAAATAATTTTAAAAGAGTATATTATTATAAAGTGTTTGCAAATTAAATATTTAAAAGAAAAGCTGAAGAAAGTTTACACAAGATTATTCCCATTACCTCAAATGTAGTCAAAGTTTAATGCCTGCAGGTGTTTCATTAGTTGTAAACTGACATTTTGCATCTAATGAAGCAAAAATAACCGGTAGCTCATGCACACCAGTTTATAATTGTTATATTAAAACCTTTAAATGCAATTTAATGCAAAAAAATACAAACTGCTTTCTGATTTCTGATGCTGTTTCACTGCAGCATGCAGTACCTCTTTGAGTCATTGCACACAGCTTGTTTCCCTTTGATCAGTTTCTAAAATGGACATCCATCTGGAAAGTGTGTATCAAAGCAAATGCAGATGTTAGCAGAAAGTACAGATGTTGAAAGGCAATGCAGATGTTCCAGAGAGGCAGATGTTAGCTTCAGTCCCAGTGACACTGTGCATCTGTCATATGGGCCAGTAGCGCTCAAGCAGTCATGATTGTTTTGCGCACACAGAGCTGAAGCACCTTCAAGTACAGTATACTAAAGACTGTCACACCTCCAGATGGGGTTTGGACAGAAAAAGCGGGGGAGAGAAACAATAGACGCCGTTGCTGTGGTTGAGGAACTGACAGGGAAACAACATGGAAGACACTTTTAATCTATTCTAGACAGGACAAGACTTTAACAAACATTCAACACTAAAATTCAACATAGACAGGACAAGACAAGAGTACAACCAGGATGTCTGTTGAGCTGGTGAACATGTATATGCAAAATCTAGCGATAGTAAAAAAAAAAAAAAGTACTTCAATATGCTAATGTTTGTGACTAAGCAAATATGAGAATACACACTCTCTGGCCACTTAATTAGGTACACCTTGCTAGTACTGAGTTGGACTCTATTTTGCCTTCACAACTGCCTTAATTCTTTGTGGCATAGATTCAAGATGCCTGAAACATTCCTTAGAGATTTTGATTCATGCTGCCATCATAGCAAGTCAGTTGCTGTAGATTTGTTGGCTGCATAATGCAAATATCCCATTCCACCGCATCCCAAACATGCTCTGTTAGGTGCTCTGTTGGATTGAGATCTGATGACTGTTGAGGCAATTTGAGTACAGTGAACTCACTGCCATGTTCAAGAAACCAGGTTGAAATGATTATAGCTTTGTGAGCCTATTTTCAAATAGGCTGGGGAATTTAAAATGATTCTCAATTGGTACGAAAAGGCCCAAAGTGTGCCAAGAAAAGATACCCCACATCATGAAACCACAACCACCACCACCAGCCTGAAGCACTGATACAAGGCAGGATTGATCCATGCTTTCAGGTTTTTTGCACCAGATATTGAATCTACCTTTCTAATGTCAAAGCAGAAATTGAGACTCTCAAACCAGGCAACATTTTTCCAATTATCTATTGTCAAATTTTGGTGAGCCCATGTGAATTGTAAGTCTCAGTTTCCTGTAGTGGCTCATGGTGTGGTGTTCTGCTGCTGCAGCCCATCTGCTATGAGGTTTGACTTGTTGTGTTTAGAGATGCTCTCCGGCAAACCTCTGTTGTAACAAGATGTAATTTGAGTTACTTTTGCCTTTCTATCACCTCAAGCATCAACAAGGTATTTTTCACCCAGAGGGCTGCTGCACACTGGATATTTTCTCTTTTTCAGACCATTCTTTTTAAACCCCAGAGATGGTTGTGTGTGAAAATCCTAGTAGATCAGCAGTTTCGGAAAAACTCAGACAAGCCTGCCTGGCACAAACAACCATTCCATGTTGAATGTAACTTAACTCACTATTCTTTCCCATTCTGATGCTCAGGTTAAACATCAGCAGATCATCTTGACAATGTCTACATGCCTAAATAGGTGAACAGACCTGTGAACAGAACAGGTGTACCTAATTTAATGGCCAGTGAGTGTACTTTAGATGTACGATTTCACATGTCCTTTTTCCAGGCATAATTAAAAAGATTAATGGGTAAAGATACTTACAAAACACCATTTTAACCAAAAGTAATCCAAGGTGACGTGTATGAGGTACTTCTGAACTTTCGAAACCCTGATCAAAACCCTCCAGGGCAAATGTCTGTCTTAGTCAGTCAGATTATAAGCATATGAGTGAATATCATTTATTTGTCTATAAACACTTTGCTACTCTTCACAACAAAGCACTGCTTTGCATTTAAACAAAGCAAATCAAACGATAAGACATGCAAGGATGCAAGCCAAACAACCCAAGCAGTGTTCTACAGATAACAGCCTAAGGCTTGTTGCTGTTAAGGCTTGTCAAGGGCACACACTGAATTTATAAAGTCATCATCAGTCCCTAGGAATGAAAGGACCTGCTCAGTATGTGTGTCGAGTATCCGAGCTGTAAAAATGACCAGAATGTGCATATTTATCCTTTACTGGCAAGTGGACCATTGAGCTTCTTTTGGTAGTTGACAAGCTCGTGATTTCATTAGGTCATTAAGGAAAAAGCAAAAGAAGCTGCTGCATTTTTTTTTTTTTCAGTCATATCACCACTGACTTCCTCAGACTATTTTTTTAAATTGCTTTATAATTAGAAAATATAGTAGTAGCTTTCTGATCAAGAATAGGATCTTGCGTTAGATGACTGACACTGATTGGAGTAGGGAATAACTGCGAGACTAGTCATGGGACATGTGGTATGCTCCCTAATGATATCTTTTTCGTCTCACTTTCGTATAATCTCTTGCTTTTTGTTGCATCACTTGGCTAAACTGTTTGCTTCATACCAACGCTCTTAACCATGGTTTCTTATGAATGAATTGTATGGGTGATGCAGTTATTAGGGTGGTGTTTGTGTCCTACTTATATTACACTAACAAATATGCCTGGACCAGAAAAAGCAATGGTAAGGTGTCCTTTAGAGCAAACTCCTAATATAACAAAGTTATTAATATATTGTTAAAATTGTCTTTTCTCACTAATATCCATTGAAATCAATTTAGCACCATCATTCTTTATATTTATTTATTTTTTAATTACATTTGAAACTCTCAAACATTCAGTCAAAGATTTGGAGCAAGCTCGATGGAATGGTGCATCATCTAAATTTTATCATGGTGACTTAATGGTTAGCACTGACCTCCAGTTTTGTGGGTTCAAATCTCACCTTTGGTCTGTGTGCATGGAGTTTGCATGTTTTCCTCCAGTTTGGTTAACTCCTTCAGTCCAATGACATGCAGTGTAGGTTGATTGGTGTTTTCAAATTGCTTGCACCCATTTTTGGCAGCAGATTAATTTAGAACAAAAATAACAGAAAAGAATGATTTGTATATCGTATTCCTCATTTTGATTGCAATGCGGTTTAACCTAAAGTACAAGCTGAGCCCCTCCACGAGCCTATCCGAGGAGACTTAGGGCATGAGGCAGGGTACACCCTGGACAGGGTGCCAATCTACACACACACATACACTCACTCACACACTACAGGCAGTTTTGGAAACGCCAATTAGCCTAATCTGGAGTTCTTTGGACTGTGGAGGAACCCGGAGGAAACCCACCAAGCACGGGGAGAACATGCAAGCTCCATGCACATAGAGACAAGAATCAAGCCGGGAATCAAACCCGGATCCCGGAGGTGCAAGGCGACAGTGCTAACCACTACACCACCGTGCCACCCAAACCAGTTCATTTGAAACCAAAAACCAGGTGATGATTAATGTCACTGAGATCACATTTTCCTCTATTCTGATGTTTGATGTGAACAATAGCTGAAGCTCTTGACTTGCATGCATTCATGCATTATGCTGCTGCCACATGATATAAATGGCATACAGTACAGGTGTTCCTATTAAAGTGGACCAGGAGTGTGTAATGATTTCATTAATTAGATTTCCTCTTCCAATGATTTTTTTTTTGTAATGATGTTTGATGTTGAAAAATATTTTTATTTTGTGGAATATGGAAAAATGCAACTATAGAGCAGGTACCGTATAGCAGCAGCAGTGTGGTAGTGACAGTAGTTATAAACTAAAATAGGGAAGTTTTTATAGCACATGAGCAGATTTCAGCAAATTGTGATTTCAGTAACAGCTTTATTCCAGTAGAGCTTTACTTCTAGCAACATCCCTGGATGGCATTCTAGCCAGGATTTATCTTGCCTAGTGCCCTAACATCCATGAGATGCTATACAGAATAAGTGGTATAGACGTTGGTTGGATGGACGGATGCACTTTAAAAGTGCAGCCATTTTGCCCAAATTAAGGGTTAAAAATAAACAAATGTAAAAATTCTCCATATTGGTCTAAAGTGTTTCCTCCCTATAGTTTCCAAGCATTAATGGTAAAAATTAATATTAAAAATATTTTTGAGCAAATGCACAGCAATCGACATCTAATCACAGGAACGATCTATTAGTATCAACAACATTTTGGCAATACAGACCCATGCAACCCTCTCAGCATGTCAGGAACAAAACAGGAAATAATATTAGACTTTATTACCGCTATATTAGGAAAGGAAAACAATAAAAATTTATGCTCGTAGGCTATGAGTACATTAAATATGGGCCATATATCAATGTCCCTCAGGCATCCATTACATAAAACATGAACAGTAAAAACATAGACAATATTCTTTGCTTGAGATCTTTTCCCAGGAGCTACGAAGCAATTGTTTGTTTTACTTACTTTCTCACATTACATATCTGTGCATGAATCGCTCAATGAAGACAAAGTTTTTCAAAGTGTTAAGTTTGGTGCATCCGAATAGGGATTTGCTGTTTAATTAAAACGCAGTAATCATTAGTAAGCATCCTGCAATTGGGAAAACAGGAACTCTACAAACTCCTTCTTCACACTTCACACTAAGCATGTTTGAGAAATGTGCTGCAACTTCATTTTCAGCTTTTGCATCAAGACAAACTCTTTAACTACTTTTCACAAATTACAGTGAATTAACAATTAAGTCTAGTACCTTGTGTACTTTTTCATCTGAATGCAACCACCTTACGAAGCCTTCAAAATTCATTAAGATGCATAAAACAATGTTTTGTTGCGTCCACCGGAAAAGGTCACACGAGTTCAGAAACAAATGACAGCCACATATGTAAAACTGTCAGCGTGTCAACAGTAACCTTTGGAGGAAAAATATTAAATTAGAAAAGCGAGTGAATATTTCAGAGTGTGCTGAAGTGTGCTATCATTCCTCATTAAGTGAGGCCCCAAGAAATAGCCGGCATTTTTCATTTGCAGAAGGCAGATAGGAGATAAGTAGGGTATTTGTGGGTGGCAAATTGATATTCACATCCACACATGCACCGAAAAATTGTTTGCATGATTTTATGGAGTTTGAAAAGGTCAGTGTCGGAGAAGATATTCCTCACTGCGCAGCATGAAGTGAAGGCATTGAAGAATTCCTCAGTTTAGACAGCCCTACAAAACACCTAATCCTCATCAACCTGCTCACTGTGATATGTCAGACATCTAAGGTTGCAAACTTCCTGTTCTTGCCTGCCATTGAATGATGTCTTGCAGCTCAAAGGAGCTCTTGATGTGCTCTGTTCAACAATGCAAAGTAAATACAGGCCTCAAGAATGAGAAATGAGAAAAGGCTTCAAAAGCCTTGCAAATATCTGAGCTTAGTATAAACCTAACAGTGATTGATTATTTTCTACGTGAAGTATACGGAACTAAAGTTTTTCAGCTGTGATTTGATTTTGTTAATGTATCATATGAACAGTTTGAAAATGTGATAAACAAAAAAATATTTCAATGAATTTAGCAAATATAATGTTAGATGTTTTGACTTTTTTCAAGACATGACAATGAAACAACCCTATTACATCACAACCTTGACCCTTACAGAAATAGCCAATTAAATTTCTTCTTTCTGTCGCATGATCAGTGAAGTGAAACTTAAAGGGTGGGGAAAACAGTGGCTGCTGTGAATGAACTAAAAGCTTTCAATAGCTTTCTTATTTATATTTTTTATAAATCAGGAAAAAGGATGTTTATAGTTACTGCCACCCCAGTTATCAAGCACAGGTATCTCAGTGGTCAACTTTTCAAGACTTTTTGTTTGATTCATCCATTGGGCATCTTTAGTGCTGTTCCCCTTAACAGAATTAGCCGAAAGAATAACAATAACTGCCATTGCAGTTACCCAAACAACCATGGACTTCTATGATATAATGTGGTAGCGTCAGCCAAAGTAGTAGAAGGCAATGCTGATGATGCGTTATAAACTTTACTTTTCGTGTCATTTTTAATAGTTTTAATGAATAATAATATTTTAATATTATTAATAATATTTTTCCATTTGTGCCTTTTAACACTCTTGTGGGTAAACAATATTTCAAAGAAACCATGTACAAAATATTTTCTACTGGTCGTTGGGAACGTGGTGGTCATTGATTGGTTGTTGGGAAAAATGACGGTCAGTAATTTCACTGTAAACCTGGTGGCCAGCGTTTGGTCATTGGGAAAAATTATGATCACTGATTGGTCATTGGAAACGAAACGCAGTGGTCACTAATTGATTATTGGTGGTCAGTGATTGGTTGTTGGGATAAAATGGTGGTCAGTGATTGGCTACTGGGAACAATGGTCAGCTGTGATTAGTTCATATAAGTACAACTCTGTCTCACATGTATATGTGACAATTCATCAATGTTTGGTTGTTGGAAAAAATGGTCAGTCAGTCATCTTCTATACCGCTTTATCCTCTATTCAGGGTCGCGGGGACCTGGAGCCTATCCCAGGAGACTTA
>JAQMYL010000037.1:24714898-24725113 GCA_030014365.1 Clarias pachynema | reverse complement strand
GGGGACCTGGAGCCTATCCCAGGAGACTTCGGGCACTAGGCAGGGTACACCCTGGACAGGGTGCCAATCCATCGCAGCTTATGACATAAGTGATAATGTATTCACATTGCAAATTGAATGACATGTAAATGTAAACGTAACTATAATTGGTTAAAAGTACAATGTGATTCTTCAATCAACTAAAATTTGTAATCAGTTACATTGCTGTGGTATAAGAGGAGTAAAACCCCTTAAGAAATGGTTTTATTTAAAAATAAAACTCATTAACTTTGAGGAGGAAGCTGCAGAATTGGTTGTTTTTTCTATAATAGCACATAAATTTGTATTCCTTATTTGACAAAATTATTTTAATTCACTAAAGAACATGTTTGAGTGTTAGTACGAAACTGTAAGATTTTATAAGATGATGAGACGATTCCTGTGCCCATAAAACAACCTTCTGATTGTGCTTCCTGACTATTTACTTCCTATAGTCTGTATACAGACGAATACTGTATACATCCAAACACCTCATGTCTGCTAAAACCCTTTTGTTTAACTGGACGAAAATGTATTTCCTATCATCTTTCTGTCTCCGGGTTTCTCTATGACTGACATGTTAATGACAGGTTATTTCGATGCAGGATGTCTGAAAAAAGATTGCCAAAAGCTTAAATATCATCGGTAAGTGTATCTAAGTGTGGCAGACACAACAAGCAATAATTATTCTTTTTTTAATGCATCTTAAAAATTAACAATAATTCTGTGCTTCTTCTCCTTCTTCAGCCTAACAGAAACTTTCCAGCTGTGTGACTGAGACGATGACCTTCCAAATTCACCCCAACAGTATTTTGATGCACATCAGACAGTATATCCACTGTCTTCTTCTGTAGTACTTCTGTAGTTAGTAAGTAAGGAAACAAACAAATAAATACATTATAGTTTACATTTTGTTTTGGAATGAATTTAGATAGGCTTTATCACATCTGAATGTTTGAGTGTGTACGTGTGTGTGTATGTATGCAGACTGAAACACACGAACTTCCGGGTTTAGTCTACGCTCCGCCTACCGGAATGTCACGTGAACGTCTCGTGCTTCCGTCGATAACATCCTGGTGTTTAGGTTTTGTACGGCGATGCGGGTTTGGATTCATTTCATTGTGATTTTAAGCTTCTTTGGTGAATTATCATTAGGTAAGATATTAAAAAACATTGAGACATTGAGTAGCAGCACCAATAACCAAGCAGGATTTAATTATAACTGTACTAAACAGTCCGTGTTTAATGATTAATCCTCCTGCCGCTCTTCCTGAAATACCAAGTGACTGAACCGGTGTTCTGTCGACTTATGCTGCCTTGTCGAAAAATGCTACCGTAGCACAAATCGATAGCAGAGTCTATCGATTTACGCACACAAACTATCTGTGATTATACTGTACAGGGTCAACTTCAACAAAAGTACTTTATATGAAAAAAGTGGCATCTGTGAAACCATCTACACTTTATTAAAAAACTTAGAATATTTAATTAATAATATTTTTTTTTATTATTATTATTTTGAATAATCAAGTCCTATATTTTTATAAAAATGATAAATAAAAGCATGTCTTGTATTATTGTTATTTATTTATTTTTTAAGAAAATCAAACCATGTATTTTTATAATAATAATAATAATAATAATAATAACAAATAAATAAAGTATATGCCTTGTATTATTATTATTATTATTATGTTAATGTTAGAGATATATAGATAAATAGATAGATAGATAATCAAACCATGTATTTTTATAATAATAATAATAATAATAATAGTAGTAATAATAATAAATAAAAGTATATGTCTTGTATCATTATTATTATATTGTTGTTGTTGTTGTTTTTGTTGTTATTATTTATGAAAATCAAACCATGTATTTTTACAATAATACTAATAACAATAATGATAAATTAAAGTAAATGTCTTGTATTGTTTATCGGCGTCGTTGTTGTAAATCTATAAAGTGTAGATGGTTTATTTCAAGAAAGATACATGGATCTTTTATACAGTATCTCATGGAGATATCTCATACAGTATATGGATCTCCCAATATAATTTACATATAACAAAGAGATAAATTATTTAAAAACTATCACGTTCAGTTTGAAATGCATTAAAATAGCTTTGCCAGTTAGATTATACTGGCAAAACTTTATTATATTGACAAAGCAATTACTATAGAATTAATAAATTCTATAGAAAATTAATTCATCTTAATTGTGGGCATAGAGGAAAGCAATTTAACAATCTACCAGTCTACTGGTCTTTTTATTCTACCAATTAAAATTTTAACAAACTCTAGTGAATTTGAAGAGTAGTTACTTTTAAAATGGATTAGTGCTTTATTTATGCCCAGTTTTTAGCTGGAATAAAATATTAATATTTCAGTTTTGTAGACTTTCTCTCTGATTAAATTAATTAACATTTTGTTAATGTAAAGGCTAATAATATCTATATATTCATAAATACTTAAAAATTGTGGTGTGTTCCTTTTCTTTACTTATTTATTTAAAATTATTATCCTGTATAAAATTAAGGTGTCTTTGGTTGTGTAGAAGCACATGGATGCTTGTTTTAAGCTTTCAGCTTTAATTTTTCTTAATTTTCTGTGGAATTCCTGATTTTTATTAAGCTAAGGACTGTTAAAATTAATTACCAGACCTCTTCTGACTGCATTTGTTACTCTTAACTCTTTGCAAGTGTTTTTGTAAATGAAACTTGGGAAAATGTTCTGCAGCCCACCTATACTCTTGATCACAACTCTGATCAACACACAAGACTAAGACAAATAGAGAATATCACATTTTTTAAATTCCATTTCTTTGATTTATTAGGTCTGGTTATTTCCAAATGCTTAATTTGATTTGACATTTGATTCCCACCTCAGTGTGCATGGAGTTTGCATGTTCTCCCCGTGTTTGGTGGGTTTCCTCTTGGTTCCTCCCACAGTCCAAAGACATGCAGATTAGGCTAATAGGCTAAAATTTGCCCGTAGTATGTGAATGAGTGTGTGAGTGCTTGTATATATGTGCGTGTGCCCGATGATTGATTGGCCCCCTGTTCAATGTGTACCCCGCATCGTGCCCTAAATCTCCTGGGATAGGCTTTAGGCCCCCTGTGACCCTGTATACAGGGAAAACGTGGTATAGACAACAAGTGAGTCAGTGAGTAAAAGGTGCATTTAGGAATGCTGGAATTAGGGAAACTGACAACTGACATCATTTGATTCAACAATCCATCCATTCATCAATCGATCCATCTACCCATCCATCCACCTCTAGTAACTGTTCACACTTGTGGTGATCCATAGTCTATGTTTTACGAGTGGACATGAATCTGGAGAACACATAAACAACCGCTGCAGACATGGACAGTGCAACATATTGCATAGAAACCGCACACAAGCTGTATCTCTTGTTCCTACTTGTTTTAAGGGAATCTCTGCACGTCTATGTTTTCAGGTGATGAATTTCGCTTTGCATCGTATTATGGAGAGCACATGGTGTTGCAGAGAGCTCCAGAGAAAGCTGCGGTGTGGGGATATGGCACAACTGGAGCGGCGGTTCAGATCTCTTTAGCAGGACCACAAAACAAGCAAGTAAAATCTGTTCCTGTTCTTGATGGTGAGTAGCAATAACTAACCAACATGAATATTAAACCAGAAACATGTCCTGCTCAAAGAAATTGAGTAATATGCAACACTATGAAACATGGGTATTATATACCAAGACAAAATAGTTAACAAGAATCATATGAATTACTTATGTAGGGATTTGGAAGGTGATCCTTGATCCGGTTCTCGCTGGAGGTCCATATAACCTGACTGCTGTTCAGAAAGAAAGCAAGATTGTTCTCACAGACGTGCTGTTTGGAGATGTTTGGTTATGTGGAGGCCAGAGCAACATGGCCTTTACACTCGGTCAGGTGACTTCTCCTTTTTCTCTAAACATGAATATCATCATTTAATGCAGATGGCTTGCTAAGAATACTGTTATAAATGTGTTTCTTGTCTGCTTACAGGTATATAATGCGTCAGTCGAGCTGAAGATGGCCACTACGTTCCCTAACGTGAGGGTCTTCCAGGCTGCACTGGAGATGAGCAATGTTGAGTTGAATGATCTTGCACGTGTGGAGGTTCCATGGTCCCGTCCAACACCAGGTAAAACTGAAGAATTTCTAAAAACAGAGATTTCTGTGATCCTGCCAAGAAACTACAAGTAAAATAAATGCCTAGGTTTCATTTTTTTCTGTAGTGTGTGCTTGTCTTTATATAGCCTAAGAAATCTATATAGGTTTTGACACCCTCATCCTAAAAGACCTAAATGTACAGTACAATATAAAGGAGAATTGTTGTGGAGTTCTGTTGAATTCTCAAATCTGATTGGTTGGAAGCTGTTGATTCATTTTCTATTTCAGCAGCTCTAACAGTAGCTCCAGCTGCTAAGCAAATATTATTTCTATATTAATATGCTTTGTCTAATACATGATGATCATGTCTATAGTAAGAGCCTATGCAGTTTTTTTTTTTGTGTGTGAGAAAAATATATAATTGTTGATATGATATTGTTTTCTGTGGCAAGATATTTATTTAGCATTTTAATTCAAATTTCAAATTAAATTTTATTTGTACAGCGCTTTCAACAATTGACATAGTCGCAAAGCAGCTTTATACAATCAAAATAATTATTTAAGTTTGGATGAGATGTGAATGTGTATTAATCAAAATGATCAGATTGTCCCTGATGAGCAACTGGAGGAAAAACTCCCTGAGATGGCAGTAGGAAGAAACCTTGAGAGGAACCAGACTCAACAGGGAACCCATCCTCGTTTAAGTGAAAACAGATAACAAGGATTGATCTGCATCATACTGTGTGAGACTGGAAGTATAACAGGAGATGTGTTTAAGTTAATATGGAGTCTAGTTCATTATTGGAGGCTCAGGTAGACTGTAGGAAACTCCAGTCCTGAACTATCAAGTCCTCAGAGAACAGCTGTCAGCATCCGCCGAGGCCAGGCCCTTCTTCGTGGAACCATCCCCAGTCACCACACACATCCCAGGTAGACCACAGGGAGAGGAGAAGGGAGAGAAGAGGAGAGAGCAGAAGAGAAAGAGACATAAGTTAGGTATGGTCACAGTCACACAATGTATAAAGTGAATGTATATTTAGTGCAGAGTGCAAGCAGGAACTCCGGCAGGACTAACTATAACAGCATAACTAAAAGGGAGAAAGGGAGAGCCAGAAGGAAACACAGACATGAGGGCTCCCTGAGATGTAAAGCGACCAATCACCTCACCATCAACAAACCTGAGTGATCAGTGAGAGTGGGGACGACAGCATCTAAACATACCAGTTCACCATAATACTCTACGTCCATGAGTCCCCCAGATCTGCTCTTTTACCAAAGGCAAATCTTAATCACTAATCACAAATTTTAGCCACTACTGTCAGCACTTTGTAATGATCAGAGGTGAAGCTGTAACTTACCTTTGTTGAAGAAATAATAAAATTATCAGAGCTCCCCTAAAGTATGTGTGTTAATGCTCCAACTAAAATACCCCTTAAATAATGTATTTATTCATACCTCAGATTCGTTTTATTTCACTCCTCCTGCAAATGTGCCATTTCAGTGTCTAGGTAAATGAGTTTTGTAAAACTAAAAACATTAGGAAGCCATCTGAATGTCTAAAAATGGCAAAAGTGAGAATGGTGAAGAAATGATTGTTTTTATCTGCCAGAACATAAGCAAGTAATCAACATTCAGTAAAACTATAACTCGATAAAATAGTGCATGGCATTGACCTTAAACATTATTTAGCACTGGCAAATCGCTTTTGGTGAGATTTTTTCTAAATAATCAACTTTTTATTGTGATGACAGTAGCTCTGTTTTCATCGCACTGCATCACACTTCCCTGTTATTGATTATTTTCCTGTAAATAGGGAACAATTAATTGCAGTGGATGAATAGATTAATATTAGGGATGTTAATGATCGATCGTTAATTGATTAATTACCTTTAAGAATTTAACAGATTAAAAATGTGTTAACTAATGATGTTTGCTTTGCGTTATATTTCTCTCACTCACACAACTCTTAACCTGTACACAATAAGAGGGCCCACTTGCTGTTCCAGTAATGTGCAGTATTGAACAGTGCAGTATTCCTGTAATATTGCAGTATTTTTAGTGGCGTCGATTTTGAATGAGGACAGAGACAAGTAGTAATTTTGACAGCCTTGTTTTTTGTTTGTTTCTGTTCTGTTTGTTTAAACTGTTTATTTATTCATTAATTTGCCTTGCATCACTGATTTGTTAGGATTGTGTCACTACAACTGTTAAAAAAAATTTTAACTCAGAAAAAAATGTGCATCTTGTTATAATTAATTATTATTGATAACGCAATTAAGCGTCCAATTATTGCTGAAGAAAAATCTTTGAAATTTGAAAACCCAATTCATAGGAGTATTCATTTTGATTATTTGTTCAATAGTTTTAAATATTAAGATTAAATATTTAATGGGTTTTTGATAATATATAACACACCTGTACGTCTGTGTGTTGAGAATTTATCCAGTTTTCCAAAGTGATTAACAAATTCAGATCGATATAAAAGGTTTGTCATTTCACATTCTCTCATGTAATAGATGCTTATGTGTTAAAAGTGTGTTGGTTCTTACTTCTCATTGTACAATTTATTTTCTTTCATACTTGCACATTTTCAGGTTTAATGAGCTGTATCTAAATTTTTTTCAGCATCAGATCATTCGTTTTTGTTTTGTTTTCTGTATTGTATCTGTGATTGTAGAGATCATTGGAGGAGAGAATTTCACCCACTTCTCAGCCGTGTGCTGGTTGTTTGGCCGCTACCTTTACGAGAGCTTGAAATATCCAATCGGGTTGGTGGAGTCGTGTTGGGGTGGGACCCCTGTAGAGGCTTGGTCCTCCCTCAGAGCATTACATAACTGTGGCCTGAAGGAAACTGAGAGAAGGTAGGATCCCCAGTATACAGTACACTTTTCCTGAGTGTGTCATGAGTAAAAGTTTATCGTTATACACTTATGAGTTGGTTGCACTTGGTTAAGATGAACCTTAAGTTCCTTTAACTTAAGATAAGTACCTTTAGCGCAAAATATTACAGGTGAATAAAATTTAATTTTAAAAAATTATGATTACATTGCATCTATAATAGCACTTACAATATGCCACAAGTTTATCAAATCCCTTGAATTAAAGAGCTGAAAGTCTTCATTCACACCTTAAGTGTTTTTTTTTTTCTTTCTTCTTCTTCTTTCAAATTCAGTGTGGTCATGCACAGAGGCCAAATGGCAAAAACGTATCGTTGTTCAAAAATTTATGGATGCGGCTGTATAAAATGATTAAACCTATTTTTAGAAAAAAAAAATTTGTGTGTTAATTTTCTGCGTTTTATTAAAAGATTTATTTGTTTCTGTGTAGAACCTGTCTACAACTTTTTAAAAATTGCTAAATTATCTGCAGATAGAACAAGGAAGGAAACATAAACTAGTAAAATGTCTTGAAATAAGTTTTATATTTGATTTCTTATGTTATGTCATGATAGATAATTTTGACTAAAGTAGTGTTACTGTTCCCAATTAGAAGGTTAGAAAATAAGAACTCCCCAAAACCCTCATAAAATGTTTATGATAGTGCATTTATTTATTTATTTATTTTTTTTTACCGAACAATAAATACATGAATTTCCAACCAAATATTATATAAAGGTCATCACAGTAAGATAAATATAATTCATAAATACTATTACACTTGCTTCAAATTATTTCTTTTTTTTTTTTTCACATTAAAAATTTGTTATGAATACCCATTTGCATGAATAAATATGAATTTCTGGAAAAGGTCTATTTCAAAACATACAAGACACTAGAAAAATATGAGCAATCAAACTTTAGGTGTACCCAAATGTACCAACCATTTTTATTTTACATAACACTGATATACCTAACTGATGTTTTACCTACATTTCTAATTGTGCATGGTAATTGTGATTTTGTTTGGTGATGACCTTATGAAAGATCATTTTCAATTTTACAAGCTGAACTGTGTCTAAATTTGGTTAATTCCCATTTACCTTCAAAATTTGTTTTGTGAGGTTAGACATTATTTATAGGACAACAGTGATTAATTAATGATAGATTCAAGTTCAATACACCAGTCAGTATGGTAATGTTTCAGTATTAAATGTCTAATCTTCTATTGTATCTTCTGACCTCTGTGAACTTCATGTAAAGTGATCAGTGGGGTAAAGAGTGGAACGAGACAGTGTTATGGAATGCCATGATCCATCCTCTGCTCAACATGACCATCAAAGGAGCCATATGGTACCAAGGTATTGATTCTCATGCAGAGAAACAAATCATATAATAAAGTGTGGCATGGCTAAGCTTTGCCTTCTGTTTCTCAGGTGAAGCAAATGCACAGCACAACCAGGACAAGTACTCGTGCACTTTCCCAGCTATGATTGATGACTGGAGGTTGGCGTTTCATGCAGGCTCAGAGGGCCAGACTGCACCAGACTTTCCATTTGGATTTGTACAGGTAATGCACAAAATCATAGTTTTACTCATTAAACCACTACAGCTGTGTATAGCTGTTATAATGTAGAAATTAACATATTTAGCAGACAATTTTTCCTTTAATTAATAAAAACCTTGGCACATGCTGTTATAGGAGATCTATCAACTTTGGGTTGCTAACAGGATCTCTGCTTCACGTCACTCTACATCTCGGCAGCTTTTTATTATGACTTTGTGTTTCCTCTGTGTCTCCTTAACATCAGGGATCATTTTCAACAAACTAAACCTAATTCTGATTCTGTGATCCTGAAAGGAAATCAGTTGTACTGTCCCATCTATGATTGATGGGAGACAGTCGCACCCGGGGTGTGTTCCTTATGTCCAATCTTCAGTGTAATTTAGTTTTTGTTGTTGTCACTTCTGACACCCTGTTTTACAAAGATAGGTTGTTGGAAATGGAAGCGGGATTTTCAGTGTTTTGTGGCGATCTCAGGATATTGAAGTTGATACAGAGTTGAAGTTGTCACAAACATATATTTTAGGCCACACCGACTAAACAAAGCGGGGTTGGAACATATGAATCACCTGTTGCAATACGACACAATAACGATACATTTTCAGATATCCATTACTGTGCCAAAGTCTTGAGCCACCGCTCCTATGTTCATATTTTGCTTCCAGAAACCCAGACTTTCTTGTATTTTTTATGTAGTCTTGAGGAATAGATCTCCAGGTTTTCATCTCTCATTTTTTGGCAAGTTTTTGGCTCTCATTTTCAGTGAAGTCCTTGTATCATAGCAGTTTTGGAGGAATTTTTTGTTTGTTAAGCACACAGAGACATATGAATCACTCAAGCATAAAAAACAGGTACAGATGATCAGGCTGGTGATTAGTATACTGGTAATGATGCTGAATGCTAAATGGTTGGAATAGATGAGAGGGGAAATGAGGTTGCTGGAGATTATTATATAAACAATCCATTTTATTTAATCTACATCATTTAATTTAATGTGAAGATATGAGTGGTGGCTCAAGACTTTTGCACAGTACTGTATATCTCTTCTATCCTGTTTTATACAGTGGAACCTTGGATTACGAGCATAATTAGTTCTGTAAGTGGGCTCGTATTCCAAATCCCGACAGATAAGTGTTTCCGTTTATGCGCGCAGGCGCTGTGTATGTGTGTGTATTTGCGTATGTGTGTGAACCTAAAGTAAGAGGAGAGGAGGAATCAGACCCTCCCCCCTCCCTCTTCTCATCCTACACAGTAAACCTTCCTCCTCTCTTATTTGAGTTTCACACACACACATTAAGGGAAAATTTGCAAGGAACATCGCTAATAACTCGCACGCTAACGGAATCACTGCTGTAAATGTGTCCAATGACGGCACGCACACAGACACAAAGTGCAGGTTGATACAGAGAGAAAGAGAGAGAATGGATCTTTAACCTACTAATGAGACTTGCTTTTGCTTTACACGCGCGCACACGTGTGTTATAATAAACAGTAGGGTTGTTCCGATTCCGATACTAGTATCGGAAATGCTGCCGATACGACAAAAAAATCTGGCATCGGAATCAGCGAGTATTTGAGTCCACGTACCGATCCGATACCATTTTCCTAAACATAACCTAGTTATGCC